>OY796885.1:28140962-28740962 GCA_963680785.1 Diplosoma virens | reverse complement strand
TATTTTTGTATACTTAGCATTTGTATAAAGAACAAACAAAGCAGGTAGCAGAACAGATTTACCAGAAATCTTTGGTGAGTTTATTGCTTCTTTTACTTTAAAAAACCAATAGTAAATTACAATTAAATGCAACTTCATAAAATATTATTTTCTTTTTGTAGAGAGGCAAGCGTAATTTAAGGGTGTATGCTTTCAAAATAAATCGCCAAAACTGTAACGCGATCTTTTTGCTAAAATCAAGTAGTTGATTCCTTTGTTACATTCGTATTGTTTAAGTTTTTTCGCATCGAAAGAGTTTGTGAAGTCAAGGACGTTTTATAACTTTCGCCGAGTAATTAGCCTGAACTGCATTTGTTATTAATAAAAGTTTTTATTTTTAACTTTTTACTTTAAATTTACAATTATTTTTTGTTTTTCAAAACCCATTTATAACTTTTTAACGCTTAACTTTCGCCATAAAAAATCATTAAAAATACAAAAACATAAAATGTTTAAAAGAAAGTACGTTTTTTAAGTGGAGGCTCAAGATTAACAACTTGCAAGATATGACACATTTACCTTTTTTTCAAAATTAACTTGACCCGTCCCCTCCCTCCCCCCAATTTTCAACCACATACCTCGGCCCACCCATACCTGCTCATATCCGCGCATTGATTTTATATACGTAGGCTAAGTCAGTTGGCCTATGGGGCTGGTCGCGGCGGGAATACAGTAACAGGCGAACTAAGGCCCGCGGGCCAAATCCGGCCCGACGAGCAACGGTCTAAAAAATTTAAACAAAGACATTTTTTGGTCTTCGAGTAAGTTTGAAGCACGAATTTACGTTGTAAACACTCGTGCGTACAATTTTCCATACAAAATAGTAGTGATCATAAAAAAAGATTTTCACTTTGAATCAGCCTCGGATTTCTCGATTTTTGAATCAAAAAAGTATTGATCTCTAAAAAAAGGGTCTCCACCTCCATCGGCTATTGGTGAAACAAATCAATCAAACCAAAGTGAAGATCTTTTCTTTTAAGGTCTTTGTGTAAGTTTGAAGCATGGATTCACGTTATAAAAATTATTGCGGCCGGCAATCAAAATCAACTTCTGAATTCGGCCCTCAAGTTAAAAAGTTTGCCCACACCTGGGTAACACGCAGCCTACCAGTACAGGTTTCTAGGCTGCCTGAGAACACTTTCGTGCTTTAATCTTCTCACTGCTGTTTTTGTCCGTGAGTGCTCAACAATTTTACTGCCTTCTTTGACGTTTACTATCCTTCATTGTTAAGTGAAAATTCTTTTAAGCTTATTCTCCTTTGGAAAAGTAATTAATAAACATTTTTATTTATTTGTAATATTCATAACTGGCCTCAGAGTAGGATCTGATGGTTGCCTGTTATTATTACTGTTTCCATAAATTAAATGCCAAAGTAATTTAGAATATATTCCAATTTATGGGGTTAGTTTGCTTAACATTTTGCCTTTGTATTTTTTTTATGAAAAATCAAGTCTTCAAAAAAAAGTCAGTAATATCAGGTTGAAAATTACTGATCTAATGTATCTAGCTTCCTTTTTTAGTATCACATAGTCGATTATGAAGCATCAAAAATCAAAGTGGGCACCAAAGTCTAAAAAGACAATAATAAAGTGTACTGTGTTTTACGATAATCACTTAATCACTTATTAAAAAATGATTTACTTTTAAAGTAATCACTTATTAAAAAATGACTTACTTTTAAACATTAGTGAAAATCTAAGGATTTATTCAACGTCATCAGACTGTTCAAAACTTAAACTCAAATTAAATCGGAAAAATCTGCGGCAGTAATCAGTCGTCAGTTAATTTCCTGGTTCGTAGAACAAAACCACAAATAATCTAGAACCAAAATATTCGTCCCAAAGTAAGGCTTGGTCGCAAAATTGTTTATGTTAAAAGTGGGGAGGCACAAACGAACCATTCGGGAGCCCGCGAAAGCTTCCGGAGGCAATGGCGCCATCTTTCAAAACATTTGTAGGAATTAACTACTTCTCGTTTTAATAGTATGCCAACTAGATTTTAAGAGATTTTTTTGTCTTCATTTGATGAAATTTAGATAGATTGCAGCTTGCAATTATTGCTAGAAACTGTACCTAAAGTCAATTTTGTATTCCAAAAAAGCTTGCAAAACGCTAGACTAAGTGCGCGCAATGTTTTGACTTTTGAGTGCTGCAAAAGAAAACTGAAGTAGCTGCTCTTCGCATTACAGTCCTGAAAATATTTAGCATTTTCATCTAAAAAAAAGCCAACTGCTTTAGTCATAACATTTTTGTTTAAACTACCCATGAAGTCATGCTCTATTTTTATACTTAACTGACTTTATCTCTACTCTTCCGTAACGCATGATTAATAATCACGTGACACCACACCCAATTTCTTGCTGCCATTTGGGCTTGCCATCAAAAAAATGCTTTCAGAAACATTGTTTTGTTGACGTAATATATTTATTTTAGTCATGTTAGAATAAGAGGATTTTAATATTCTAATTGTTTTATTTTAACAATTCTTTTTGGTTTTATCAAGCTTTAGCAAGAATGCTTTTGATTTAATGGCATATAAATAAACGCGCTATAATTGAAGGCATTGTTACTACAATAAAATCCGTAAAATACAGATTAATTACTAATTTATTGATTTAATTAAGACTTTTGCACCTGCTTCAAAAATCTACGTGATCGGAATCTTTTTCTTTGATGCAAAATCTCTGGGTGTGCTGAAACATGGCTGGCGCTAAATAAACAATCAAGATCGGTTGTAGAAGAAACTTGACGAATGTTAAATGGAAGTATCATGCTGTACTGTATGTAATTTCAATTAAAAGGCCTTTTTGCTACCTTCTACTGAATTACAGCCAAAGTGAATCGATGAAGCAAAGTAAAAAGCGCGACTCGATACCAATTTAATCTTTTAAAAACCTGATCAAGATCGGAAACCCATCTTTTCACTCCAATGGCAGCTGCGAAACAATTAGAATCGGGCAAGGTAAACATTAAATGATCGAAAGTGGATATTATGCCGATATTCTCAGAAAAAGTTTTGTTTCAGTATTCTGATCCTGAGAGCAGTGCTGCTGTACGAAATCTCGGACGATTCAAAAATAAAAAAGAGCAAGCAATAGGCAAAAAAGCTCTTTTATTAAATTGTTTACTGTCACAGTGTAGAGCAAAAAAAAAATTCTCGTTTAAATGCCGAACAAAGCAAATGCGAGATGTACCCAACGAAGTACGCCAAGAAAGAAAATGATCAGCTAGCGAACAATCGATAAAGACATTAATGTAAATCAGCGAGACGCGATGATGACGGACAGTACCACGTAGTCTGAATCAACGTGAAAAATTAACAGCAAAAAAAATCAATTTTTTACATTTGAAACCAAAATCACGGCAACAATTTACACTCAAGAGCAGTGGTCGCTGTTAACCAAACTTGATAACCTTCGAATTTACGGTAAAGCTTTTCTAATTTTTTATCAAGAGTCCAAACAAATTATAATATAGCTTCTGTTCCAAACTGGAAGATAGGTATGGCTATACCATAAATCATACCTGAATGCGACAGAGTAACTTAACTACTTAAAGTATAAGGAGGACAGCATTATACTGTACGAAAAATCAGCTGGATACAGTTAATTTAATTCGTTAATGAAAGTAAACGCTCTTTTGCCTATTTGACGCCATTCGTTCAATAATTTGGCACATCCATATAGTTCATACCAATCAAATTAGACGAGTAAAGCAAATATTTTTGTTAACTCGAGATATCGAAAAAGGTTGAATCAAGAATGAACGCTAAAAGCTACTTAGAGAACTTGAAGTGATCAAACAATGGTTATCAAAGAAAATAAATGCAAATGCTTAATTAAAAATAAATGAAAATGCTTTAATCTTATTGTATTTAGGTGGTTTAAGTTGAGGCTTTTCCTACAGCTCTATGTGATTGTGCAAGGCAGAGTGACTGCTTTAACCATTCACAAAACCAAATGGGCCCAGCCAATAAAGACCACTGCTGTAAAGTGAAACATTTTTCAAAGAATTTTACAGCATAATGATCGATGTGTAACAGAACATATTTTAATCAAAATAAAGAAAGCACTAAAACGCAAAAAGAAAATTTTCCGCGTAATTCACGAGTGCACAAAAACCGTACACAGTACATAGAACAAAAAACAAGAAGTTATCTTTTCTTTTAGTCATTGTGCAATAGCTTGCAACTATGCATTACATGCGTTTCAAAGAATTGTATTAAAGTAGTTCCTGAAATAGCTACAACGTTTTTGTAATATTGCTTTTAAAAAATTCTTAAGTTTTATACGAATCAACAATAGAGGTCAAATACAGAAAAATAAAGTTTTCCAACTTGATTCTTACAAGACAAAAAAGGTTTTCGAGTATTTAACAATCAAAAGCTTTCAATTTTTACAATACATTAGCAAGCAACAAATTCAATTTTAAAACTGTATCGAAGGATCTAGAAATTTGGAACTAATGTTGAATTGGTTAGCTTTTTTCAAAAATTTTTATTTTTCATTGACAGTAAATTACATATAAAAAAAACTAAATTAAAAGTATAGTTGTTATCTGATCCTAACACAGACATAAAAAATTCAAGAAACCAAAACAAAAATTAATACACAATCAGAAAACTGACAAAACAACTTTCTACGTCATACTAAACAAGAATTTCTTTGCATTGATTTATTAGTTTTTGTATTATTTGTTATATAGGCCTACAAATTTTAGGCTAAAAAAGCGCTTTTAGGAAACATTAATAGCGCCACAAAGTCAAAAGTTATTTAAATAACTGTTTTAAGTGTTCTAATTTAGCCATTTAAAATTTTTTTAGTTATAAATATAAAAAGCAAAACTGCGGCAACTTTCGCTCAGTTCCGGGCCACAATAAGCAAATAAAACAAGGAAGTGCAACCCTTCATAACTTCACAGCATATTGCTGACAAAAAACTCGAAAACGTCGCCACAAGACACTTAAAATCGACGTTTTAATGAAAAACGATAAAGTTCAATCCAATCAAAAACAATTTTAAAACGATATCAAGTCTATCGTAATTGCCGTTGGGTCTTTAGCTTCGATTTAAAAAAAAAACAAAAGTTATACTGGCTTCATATTTTTATGCCAATGTAAAAAAACAAAAAAAAAAGTACTGAAACATTTTCTTCGGTGCTAAAAATGGTGGGTATTACAGTTTAGCATTATTAAAGAGTTATTTATTTTAAAAAGTTAGTGGGTTTTCATAATCCAAAAGCATGGGGATTTCTTTCAAGCACTTTCATTATTAAAAATGAATTACGGGCCTAGGAGAAGCTACTATTTGTTCTGAACAAACACTAAACGAACCAATTGCCAAATAATTCCGGATCTGGATTTAATTTCGGTTTCGTTATTCAAAATAAACGCTAATGCTGAAACAAAAGTCAACAATTCCCGGAAGTGTTAAAATAAGTCTTTTATCAATTTTACGTTTATGATTATGGTCGACAGATACTTTCCTAACGAAACGATTGGTAGGAAAGCTCGTGACAAGAGCAATAATTAAAAGTTTGTTGAAAAAGTCAATTGTCGTCTTTGGTTTGCAAAAGAATTGACGTTCAAAAAAATTCACAAAAGCTAGCAAACATTGCTGATTTGCATAGTTTAATTGAAATGAGAATGGTTTGAAAAAAATGTGTTGTCGAGAAAAAATATTGTTTTGTGTGCCTTGTACCTATTGTTTATTGAAAAACTCATTATGTACAATATTTAATTATTTAAACATCTTATTTTTTTGCTGTTTATAAACTGTTTGTCAAATTTGAAATAAAATAGTGCATCAGAAAATTCAAAAACACGAAGCAATGCAAGATTAAAAAATTAAAACTAAATAGTTTAGGTCAGGATAACTTAAACATCTACATTCTACAACATTTAAAATGTTTGTTTTTTTATTCTATAGCTGATATTGCCATAAATAAGTGTAAAAATTAATACAAGATTATGTAATTTAAAGCTAAAAATACGAAGAAAATAATACTTTTTGTACTTTAGGGTCTTTTAAAGCAATAAAGAGTTAACAAAACAAACCGAATCAAAAAAGAATTATTATGCCCTGGTAAAAAACTTTAGCTTTAAACAGACATTTTTACTGTAACAAAAGCTAATCCGTATAAAAAGCACGCAAAATTTGAAACGATAAAAAAATTAATTGTAAAACAAGCTAAAACCAACCAAAATATACTCAGCATGTTTACCTATAGTTAAATCTGCCTTACAGACCTGTAAGTAAATAAAAAAAAAATTAATAAATCTATTTAATTGCTTAAAAACCTGAAGCAATAATTAATAGTCAATGCAAAGTTCTAAATAACCAAAACAATTCGTCGAAACAAATATTTCGGTTAGTTAGCAATTAATAAAGTTGTAATGAATGCAAAATACAAAACGAGTTTTGTAGAGGGTCTGTGTAAAAAGATTCTTTCCTTGTAAAACCAATTGAGAAGTATAGTAAGGCTTACTATGCACATTTCGATATTGATATTACGAAAAGAATAAAATTCGTGTATAAAAATGCAGGAGAATATAAGTCCAAAGTATGTTCTGCTAAGCTAGTACCGCCGAATTATTCTAGGAGCACTTTCAACGAAACGTACATAAATTAAAAAGAAAAACTGTTAACAATACGCACCCACCGTTTAAATAAACTTATCGATCCGTTGACAGGACCGCAAAAGCAAGTATAGCTAACTCAAAATTTTCTTAAGATACGCGTCGTGGGCAAAGAAAAACTTGGATTACTCTCGACTTGAAACAAGCGCAGCAAGTGAACGATAGCATGAGAACAAGAATCGATAAGCTTATGACGATGTCGATACCGGTGCCAAACGGAGAGAGATTCGGCTTCGACGGCGGCTTTCCAACGTTGGCTGTTATGTTGGTGTACAGCGGTGTTTTAAATTTGCCGATTACGTCATATTGAAGGTTCGTCAATCCGTCCTTTTTCTGTCTATCGGCAGCACCAACGAGCAGCGTGTATCGGTAGGGATTGACGCGGTTGTTCTTGTCGGAAGGATGATACACCATTCGGTATCTGCGTGCGTGAGAGTTTATTAGACAGCGAAATAATCGTGAAGTTTTTTAATCGGAAGCGGGTCATTGTTGTATATTGCATTTATATACGTAAATTGCAATATGCAACAATGACCCGCTTCCGATTGTGAATGTAAAACCGTAATTAAATATATTATTGCAGCAATTTGGGTAAAATTCGATTACAGCAGTTTTTAACGTATTTAACTTATTGTTTAGGCTTGCTCATTTTATAAATACTGAATCAGCAACTTGTCTCTAAGTAAAATGATAATGAACTAAAGTTTCAGTTCCTTTTTCACATCAATCATAATGACCTGAGAGAAAATCAACTTCCATAGAAAAAAGCAATTATATTAAGATCCGTCATTCGCAAAGATCAGCATTATTAGTGATAAGCAAGTCATGTCAAGTGTTATCGTAGGTTAGTGCTTTTTTAATTTGAATGACTTTCTTTTAATTTTAGTGCTACAAAAGCTTCACTTGACTTTTCCAGAACAAACAAATTAAGACTAAAAGCGTTTTTTACGTAGACTATGGGCTTTCACCTGAACGTTCAGTAATCGGTAAATAGCCCTAAAAGACTCATCAAATTACTTGAAAAGGCAAGATATTACTGTAGCTGGTAATTCAATCTACTGACCGCAACGGGAAATACACAGTATAACAGTCAAATCCTCGTATAGCGTCAACAACAATTTTCAAATTTTTTAGTAGCTAGACAGCGTTTGATTTTGAAGCTCAAACGACTAATGCAACAAACTTACATGTTTCCAATTAATGTTAGGCAATCGTCTTATTTTGAGTTATTGTTTTGGCTACAAAAACCGAAAGAGTAAGCCAGAGTTTTGGGAATCATAACTAGCCAATCACAAACTGAAACAAACAATCGACTTTGCAAAATAACGGCATTAAATCAAATCATGTCACCTATTCAAGAGCAAATTTATGCAAGAAACCTTGAATCGATCGAATTTAATTTAAACGGTCCACTTATTTCTTAAAAGACACTTTGGTTGATACGATTGAAAAGAACAACCAAAAGTTTTTGTGTTAAATCAAACAATCTTAGAGCTTCCGTAAAGCATATGGCGTGTGAATATAATAGAATGCAACAATTAGTACTTTTTTACTAGACATACGTTTCCTTCTTTTTCTAGATCTTTTCTAATATTTATGATTTTTTGTGTGAACTATTTAATAGCGATTGAGAATAAAAAAATGAAATGAAGAAAATGAAACAATACGCTTTACTTAAAAATTATATTGCAAAACCCAGTTTTCTTACAATTAACTAATAAAATGAAAATGTTTATAGTAATTATTTTTGGCTAATATAGTCACAGCTGTAAACCCTTGAAAAGGCATTGAGCAAAATCGCTTTTATGATGCCATTCAAGTAGGGCCAATACAAATGTCAGTTTATTATTACAATTAAACATAGTACAAAAATTGAACGTGGTAATGAGTACTTAAGTTGAAATTGGTGTCACACTTCATTTCGGAATATGACGAAATTGTCGTTTTTACTCTGAAGCAGTATAGCCCTTTGTCGTCGCCCACTTGAAGTGGGCCTAGAAAACCAAGTGCTGAATTATCGCCGAACTCGTGATCGTGACGATGTAAATGCAAATATTGACAACCATCATTAATGGCATGGGCTTGCTTGGAGAATTGACATAGCGAGTAATCAATCAGTCTCAGTAAGAATATTGATTTTAATAGCACACCACAGAGTTTTAAAAACTTTGAACGTTTCTTTATATAAAACGAAAACTCGATTCGAACTTACTTCGCCACTTCATAGTTGGCTCTTTCCAGTCCCAGGCAACTGTGCAAAATCCTCACATACATGTCATCATCTTCTGCACCCCAACCCCAATACTCGTTCGAATATCCGTTCACCTAAACAAAAGTAAGTTTCGACATTCTGCTACGCTTTTAGATGTTTTTTACAGTGAAAACCTGTTGTTGTTTAAAGAATTAAATCGTTCGCGAAAAGTTTTACATCAACAGATTAAACCAAAAAACACCTTCGTAATCTCATGATCATATTGTGTAGCGGGATAGGCATTTGATAATACTACGCTTTGAAAACAGTTGATTGGGTGGTATTTGGCAAATAAAGCTTATAATCAAATATAACTAAATTAACAAATGGCTGACCATTGCAAAAAATACGGTCGCATGTCCTAGCTAGACCAAAACATTATAGCAAAATAGCAGCTCATTTCCTTAATTTAATCGAACTAGTCATTGTCTTTCGCCCAATATAGGTTTATTTTACTCGATGATAAGACGCCAAATAGCGCTGTTTACGCATTTTCTCAATTGGCTTAAAAGCCAAAAAAAAAAACTTTGTTAATATTCTTTAAATTCAAAGCTTAACAGAGCCAGTAGTAAATCCCTGGGCAATTTTTTATAATTATTTAGTTTAACTTCAAAAAAACACGAAAACCATGGCGTTTATGATGTTTTTTGATATATCTGTAACTATATATGAAGCAACACAATAAGAAGTTCAAGCCTAGGGCTTGCGAAATAAAGTTATAGTTTCGGTGGTTTTCTCTTGAGATTAACAAAGAACACTCAAATTCGCATGATCAACAGTTCAAAATTGCAAATAGCGTACAGTTCGTTCGGCTGAATATTGTGCACATTATATTTACAAAAACCAAGACCCAAGTATCGATATTTTATCATATGCTTGTATAGTTTGCCACGAACAACTTAATGTTATTACCGTAGATACTTGACTATAAGTCGACCTCGAGTACAAGTCGAGGTAGAAAATTTACTAGATTTTGAAAACTTGTTTTTTTTTTATTTTTTTTTTATTGACCCGTCTATAAGTCGAATTCATTCTATCTGTCAAATTTTTCTGAAAAAAACCTCGACTTATAGTCGAGTATCTACGGTACTATTATAGAAAACAGCAAACCAAAACTAATGTTAACAGGACGAAAGTTGACTGGTAAATACCGTTTTGTAGCAACAAGAGTCATTCCTTTTTAAAACTATAACATAATAAAGCAGGAAAAGCCTCAATAAATAAGCCTTTTCCGGTCACAACAAAGCTTTGTTATGAATACATTAATAAAACATACCAAATCAAGTATTTTATAAGCATAACTATTAAAATAGAGAAAAGCCATGAAAACGTAATATGCGAGTAGCATTGAAAACAAAACTTTAAAACTTTACAATTAAGAGAAGCAAGTCATGAAAAGGTAATTTGTGAGAAGGTAACAAAATAAAATTTAGAAGTTTGAACATGCGTAGCTCTTCAATGATTGGCTAAATAAGGGTTTTTCAACAATGGCCAGTGCAGAAGTCCTTACTAAAGGCCCGTTTCCACTACGAGCGTGGAAAAGAGCATTCTTTGTTTCTTTCATCCATCTTCGATTGAAGCGAGCGCAAAAAAAATCAATAAAACAAAGAATGCTCTTTTCCACGCTCGTAGTGGAAACGGGCCTTAAGAAGCCAGAAAACAGCATGGGAAACTGCAAAAGTGTATCGTGTTACGCAGAAACTATTGCGTTCCAGCTTCAACAAAAACAATTATTGGCAACGTGGCTGAGTGGGTGAAGCGCCGTATTGATGGCGAACGCAATCGACACGGCCTCAGTTCAAGGCCATTTCCCCATTCTCTTGTTTCCTGGGAAAAGACACTTTCCTCTGCTCGGCGATCTTACCAGCTCTAAACTTCTGTCGCATCTCTAAAAGTAAACAAACAAAAACTTCAACCCGGACAGCCGGACGCACATTTAACCGCTTATTGGTTACTTTGAGTATAACGCCTCCGATGTTTTTCTGTAGTACATGAAATAAATATGGATAAAAAATAAAAACAATAAAAAGATTTAAAATATTTGCAAAGATTTAACCAAAAAGCAAACTTTTTGGCTTTGCATAACTTTTTATAAAAGCATCCAAAAATTATAATCAATCAGTTTTAGAGTTTCAAACAACAAATAATAAAAATTAGTTAAAATACAAATACAATTCAATATCAATCTCTTTCAGTTTAGGCCATGGTTTCTCAAAGGGGCCTCTGGTCCTTCCAAGGGGGCCACGAGCAGAAGCTAGCGGCCTCCCGGTAAATGTCTCGTGGCAGTTTCAAAGTGATTCTAAGCATAAGGTTGGGTCAAAAAAAATTAGAGGCAGTTTCAAAGTGATGACCTTCATTTTTGGTCTTCACTTGACTTTTTGGACAATATTTTAAGCAGGGGGCCACGGGTGTTTGAGAATCTCTGAAAAGGGGTCACAAACCACCAAAGTTTGAGAGCCATTGGTTTAGGCTCACTGTTATTACATTAATTCCATTTTAAAACAAATACTATTAGTTTTTTGAAATTATTTCAACAGCTAAGCATTAAGGCCCTTTGCCACTGCGAGCGTGAAATGGAGCATTTGTTGTTTGTTCCATTAATTTTTTACTTCTTTCCGCGCTTAAGCAAAGCAAACAAAATTAATAAAAAAACAAAAATACTCCATTTCACGCTTGTAGTGGAAACGAGCCCATACGATATGAAGGCAATTGAAATTAATGAATTTTTTTAGTATCACAAAAATTGTTGCTTAAATTATATATTTTTGAACTATTGTAATACAAGTAACTCTTGGATCAATAAAACTTTTATTTATATGTAATTTAAATACTTTTTACAACTGTTTGTTTTTCGTATTTTTGAAGTAAAAACCAACAAAACGTTTTAGATATTTGACAGGGATTATATAAGCACGTTAAGCATTTTTAGTCCATGCTGCTTTATTAAATATCAATATGCTTGGTGCTGTTTGCCATTACATGCAGTATTAAACATACTTTGATCACTAGATTTTTGCGCTGAAAACGGTCGCGATACCATTTTTTCAAAAAAATTGCCTTTTTTAAATTTTACTCCCCCTCTGACAGAACGGTTTTCTTGCGCCCCTGGTGAAGACTAGACACATTGGGCCGCAGTAATTGCGTTTCAAATTTTCGGGCCACGGTGTTACAAAGGTTGAGAACCCCTGCTTTAGAATCTAGAAATATGGAACAGTAAAATAACATAAATTGTTAATCCACTTTAAAGGGTAAATAGCTAAATTGTTATTCTTTAACATTTTATGAGCACTAGCGTTTTACATAATTTTTTCTGACAGAATTATTGATTAACAACTAGCTTCTTATTTATCAACTTTAAAAAATGTAAGTTTCCTTTTAATGATTAATTTGACGACGTTGCATCATCCGTTTCCTCGACCAAAGTTACACGTTAACTTGCACGTTTATAACTGTCACCCATAAAATGTTACAAATAACTTAAAACAATTAAAATTTTTTCGATAGCTCGATTATAATAACATCAAGAAAGGATGAACTAGATTTACAGTAATCGGCAACCTGTGGGCCGCTTAATTGTGGACTAGAAAATCATGATTTGGGCAAAACTTCATTGCCCCCCCAAAAATTTTTTGGGCTGGTACGCCTATGGTAGTAACCACTGTATGTTTTAAGTGTACTGCTGGGCATTCAATAATTTCTAAAGATAGAATTTGGGTCATCGTAAAAAAGGTTGCCGACCACTGAATTAGAAGACCGAAAAAAATTTCATTTCCCTCCTAGAGAACAATTTTAATTTTCAAATTTTCATTTCCACCTCAGCTTGTCATTTAGCATGGACTGGACCGAGTTTCTAGTAAATTGCTAGAAAATCAAAAATGAAAAACGTCAGTCTGTAAAGCCTTTACGAAACTATTGATCGGCAAATCACAACGCTTTAACTACGCGATAAAGCCTAACAGTGGTCAAGTAAAGGGCACTTACAGGTCATCAAAAACATACCAAGTTTATTGCAATGACAGTGAATGATTAAAATTACAATATAATATAGAGGTGAGGAACTCAATTGTACGCGGGGGTCGCATGCAATGCAAAAACATTGCATTTGGGCGGCAATAAACTTGTTTGGAAGGCGCTTTTATTCTGAAAAAATAATCGTAACAACTAGAAAATATCATGATATCAATTAAAAAGCAGAGCAATGCCCGTCTCAAAAAGGTTAACTTGTATTTTTCGATTGGTCAACATCAATATGTATTTCTTCCCACGTGATCTGCAAGTTCTTTAACCTGAGATATATAATACACAACGACTCTTGACATTTAATTGGCTGTTGTTACCATAAACGCTGGCACAGAAATCCTGAGGTAGTTGCAGACCAGAGACAGGAAATTTTTAAGAAAATTGGGATTCAAGTTAATACGTTTTTTAGCGTTCATCGGACGTACAAAAACGTAAAAGTTTTTGGGCCCTCACTATTTTAATTTAAAAACAGAAAAATGCTTTCTCATCATTTTCAATGAGAAAGCATTTTTCGGATTTTATTTTCAAGTCCAAGAGCACAAATTTTCCTAACGGTCCGACTTGTTAACGCATTCTTTGATAAAGAAATTCAAACATAAAACCTTCTTTAAACGCTGAACAATACAGTTCAAGCGGAATGCGACAAGAACATAGTTCTAAAAAAACCAGTGACAGGGAAACCGATATTAAAAATGTACGCTACATGGCAACAAGAACGCACTTCTTCGATATACGGAACATCTTTTCCAGAAATGATATTGAGACTGCGTTGCTAAGACTACGAAACAAAAGCGAACACAATGGCGGTGTACCAAGTCTACCTTGGATACAACATCTTGCTATTGTTCCTCACACCTTCAACTACAATGAAAGAATTGTCTGGATTAGGTTGAATACAAACGATAGATTCAATTGATGGAAAAACACTGAAGTAATAAGAACCGATTAAAAAAGTTTAATATAAGTGTTGCACCGTTCGCCTATCTGAAGTTCATTCTTTCAAAACTAACAAATGTTTCAGAATAAAAAGTATAGCCAATATACTTTCAAACATAGTTTTATTTAGGACGTTTCGGAATTTTAACTCATTCCATTATCAACTGCCGAAAACTCTCTAACTCATTCCATTATCAACTGAGTTTTACTCAGTTTATAATAGAATGTTGCTTATAGTTGCCTATTTCACCTTCAAGAAAAAGCAGAGCAATGATTTAAATATGATCAAATAGTCATTGAATAATAACAGACGAAAAAATACAGGATGATAAAAAGCTCGTCTGTTTTTATGAGGTTTCCAAAACGTTGCGAAAAAAAAAATCAAATAACTCTTGTTGGCACAGCTTTGCAAAAGTACTAGGTAGTATGGTACAAGTCCCTTGATAACGAGTGTGGAGAGAATTCAATTCTTGATTTAATTAAACAAAAATTTTTCACCACTCTAAATCATGTTTCTTGCTGATGGGTAAAGAAAAACTTTTTTTTATGTTTACGGCAACAAAAAATCTCAACTAGAAAACAACGTCTGCTGTTAAGGCCCGTTTCCACTACGAGCGTGGAAGAGCATTCTTTGTTTCTTTTATTCATCTTTGATCGAAGCGAGCGGTTAAAATTGAAGCGAGCGCAAAAAAAATCAATAAAACAAACAAAGAACGCTCTTTTTCACGCTCATAGTGGAAACGGGCCTTTAGGATAAATCGCGGTGGAATGTGGCTGAAGTCGATTTCAATTTCTTTTTTCTTAATTTTTATTTATGTTCTTACATTAACTGCATTTTTTGTAATTATGCATGCTGGAAGCCAAACTATCAGTTTTAAATTTTCAGGAAACATTGAAGTAGTAAGCCTGATTTGATATTGATGACCATTCTGATTATTTTAACATTGTTTTTACCTTCAAACAACCGAAATTTCGTCCACACAGCAATAAAAATTACTGACTATTCTAACAAACGTTTATAAGCAAAATAACTTTCATATTGAGCACACATTTGGTCATCTCACAGCTGCCATCTAACTCGAGAAAATAGAGTGATAGGAAAGTTGAATAAAAACATACTTGTGACCAAGCAAATACAAAAAATAAACCGAAAATCATTAGTGCTTAAACCGAAAGTAAACAAACTTGTGACCAATGTTAAGGACAAATATAAAAATATTGCTAATAGTAAAATACAATTGGAATCCCAAAAATACAAGCTTCATGGTGTACAGAATACCCCGCAAAAGAAAAGTTATAAATAAGCTGCATTGTTAAGGTTTTCATTCGGACGTTAATGACTAAAAAGTGTATAAAATAAATATTCTAAAAAAATTATTTGTTAAAAGGCAGGTGCGATGTAAGTGAAATTTCGTTTGCTGTAATTCTTCCTTTGTCAACGATTAAAATAAAATATCGCGAAGGTTTCGGTGATATCTTCGAAAAAAACAACAAATTGTTTTAACGTGAAGATGAAGAATGTTTCAACCAAATTGTACAAGTTAACTATAATTCACGTATTTTTTGTTTTCTACAAGAAAAATAAAGTTATTTTCAAGACACATAGCAAAAAGGTGCACTAAATCAAATTTAAGAATTTCGTTTAAACGAGAAATTTTGTATTACTTATTAACTTTTTACATCGAAGGCGAGAACCCTTTTTACAACTTCAATCACTTTGAATAAATTAATGCCTACTGGTAGCCGCACAAGGTTTTTATTTATATACTAGCAGAACCAGCCCAGCAAAGCAATAATTAAAAATAAAGTCAAAAAAACAAAACTTTATTGATGACAAATCGATAATTGAAGACGAAAGGGGACACAAAAGTAGCCAAGGCTTGCAGATGGGCTACCCATTCTATGTGCAAATATAATCTTAAAACATTTCATTAACATTTAATGAGATCGTGGTTGTTTTCACACTAAATTTGAAATTGAATTGTACAGGGTGATCGCGATCTTTCCGCCGTTTTTTGTATACTCAGATAATGCAAAAACTCTTAGCATTCATCACTATTTTTCTAATTGTATGACATCACCATTGCTTTGTTGTTGATACAAAAGCTTTGAGCCAGAGATATAAAAGTTTTATCATATTTTAATTCGTATTGTATTAATATTTATTTTATTACATAAATTGCAACCAGGAATATTCGTTTTCATTTACGATTGTAAAACGGCGGGAAGATCGCGATCAACCTGTATTTCAAATCAATTTATGGATTTTGAGAAAACTATCTTGAAAGATTTGAATTCGCATTAAGATTGAACAAAAAAAAAACATTCAAACCAATCTTCACTTGATCTACCTGCTTAAACAAGCGGTTACTTTAATAAAAATCTCATTTGTTTATACATGACTACAGAATCGAAGCCGCGGTTTATTTTAATCTAGTTGTAAGATAAGCTTGTCAAAAATTTTGGGCCGTACTCAACGAGACAAGATTGCTGTACACTAGTTGATAATAACGCTTGAAGTACTTTTCATTTTTTTCTTAATATGGATTTTTTTAGTTAAGCATCAAGTTAAGCACTGTTTCAGAACCTAACAAGACATGTGATGAATTTCTTCGTACTTCAACCTGACAAAATAATTCTTTCGCAATGGCGTAATAATTTAACAATTTAGAACTTGTATAACTCAAGCATTCAACCGTAGTACATCGAGTAAAAAAATCGACAAGATCTAATGATTTACATAATAATAGTGTTGTAGGCAAAAAAATTTGCCCAGCCAAACTAAAAACACTTTAGCAACTTATGTTTACAGCATTTCAGTCAGACTTTATAAAAATTCAAATTCATTAAGAAATAGATGAAGGTACGTAATTTTTCGGAAAAAAAGAGGAAAAAAATCCAAGAGCGAGAACAATTTTTTGGCCGCTTGATTGCAATCTTGTTTTTATATTATCTCGATTGTTGATATGATTTTTTAAGAGTGTCACCGATATTAACAACTTGAACTACCCCACTTAGTCAAGAGGGAAGTCGATGACAAAAGTTTATTTATTTCAATTTATGCTTTTTAAGCATGTTTTATTTTAAGGTTGTTTAGCTATGACAAAACTTATTCGCTTTTCTTTGACACATTAATCGCAATTCACAATAGCGATAACAGCTATTATGTTTCAACCACTATTTATTGTTTTAAGGGTTTTTATTGGTAGATCACAATTTCATCTTCTCTCATTATGGATTTGTGTTACTATAGAAATTACGGTAGATCTCTATTTATTCAATGGGCTAGTCTGAATGTTTTAAATTAAAAAACACCAAGGACACAATCGTCATTAATGAAACCTATTTGCTTAGGGTATTAAGAGTTTATAAACATACTTAACTACTATTAAAATTTTAGTTCATGCTTTACTCAGAACACAACAAAACTAATTGAAACACCTGAATAAAGTGGGACTTGGTCATCGCAATTACGCCACCGAATAATGCATCATAGGGTAGTTGATAGTCCCACTTGTCTATTCCTACCGACAGATGACGTGGCACGTCCGCACAACGGTACAAATTTCGGTCGTCTTCAGCTAAAAGATCGACGTCATGAAAGATGAAACAATCGTAGTCGTCTTCTTTGGACGCTTCGGTATAGCCTATATTCAACAGTTTGGCCTTATTAAAGATTTCTGTACCGCCTTGTTGAATAACGTAAATCTTGTAATGGGCTTGTTGACGCCTCATCATAGGATGAACTGCTCTTAAAAATTGCCGCAAATGTGGCTCCCTATTTCGATGGGGCACAATTATCGCCACCTTTTGTCGGGGTATGCATTCACTAGGCCTAAAATGCCCTCCTTCATTTACCCACGTAAGGTTTGATACAAGTTCATTCATTTCAACCTCTTGGTCCTCTTCCCCGAGGTTTACTTTTCCAAGCAAATTGGGAGGTGTCTCTGGACAGAAATTGAATTTCGGAGACCTTTCAACAAGCTTTGAATCATGCTTATGAGCACTCCTAACATTGCTCTCTAGGTCCTGGCAGTTGTTTTCTAAGCCACGAATCCAATCCAATTTAATGTTTAAGTGCAAAGAAATAACTAATATGACGTCATGTATTCGAAAATATACAATGACAAGTTCCACAATAAGAAGAATAAAGCAAAACGCCAACCATTTTGTCCGCAAACCGTATTGAGTTCTACGCTTTTGTAAGCCCTTAAAGGCATATTGGTATCTTGCTGGCATTGAGGTCCAATCTTGTAAGGACCCAGTAATCAACCGCTATTTTATGCCTGAACAAAAAATTGTTAAAAAATATGACTTAAGTTGACACAACACTTTGTGTTCACGTAATACTCATTAAAAAAATTCTTCTATTGTCTAAATCAGTGGTTCTCAACGTGGGACCTGGCAAAATTTTAGTGGAACATGAAAATTTAAGATATTACAAACCAATTTTGGTGGGAAGATACAAGGGGATACAAGTCTGCCTTCGCTGAAGACGTTTAGGGCAAAAATGAAGAAATCGAGACGGTTTCAAAGCGATGATTTTTTTTTATTTTCTATTTGGGCAAACATTTTTGGATTTTACAGCCATAAATCACCAAGTTGATGGACATCATAATTTTAGAAGTGATTTGGTGGGGCATGGCTAAAAAAGGTTGAGAAACACTGGTCTAAATTCTCTAAAAACTGGTAAAATTCAAAGCCAAATTATAAGAAACTACCTGGGCAACAAGTATGTAGAAAAGAGAAAGCACAAAAAAAAACTTCTAAGCTAAACATCTTATCATCAATAGGATAAAAAAATAGGTTCTCGTTTACTATTCGCTGACTTTAGTTGATTACCTTTGAAATTTTGCATAATTTCCAAACCTTGGAGGTTAGAAACAGCGAACAGTGAACGAGAACCAAAAGCGACAAAAAAAAAAAGAAAAAATCAGGTATTAAAAAACTAATCTTGTCTACCTACTACTAAAGCATTACTCAATGAGAAATTTAGTTTTTAGCAACTAGTGTTAAGGAATTCTCAAGTTCCCAAATTACAAACCAATTTTAACCTTGCAGTAACTTTACTGTCAGCTCGACCATACAACTTGATTAGAATCAACGCGCTTGTCGACTTAGAAGGACTACACTGCGATCACGCGCTTTCAGCATGTTGTTTCTGTTGCTACGCGCCAAAACTTTTCCTTTTTTTCTTTTTCAATTGGATTTCTAAATGCTCTCTCCAATCAGAAGCAAAGTAAACAGTGGGCGTAATTAAATCTCTGACATGGCGTTTCTCGCAAACTTTTTCTTTACCTATACATTTTTTCGGATCTTGAGTCTAAAGGCCTGTTTCCACTACGAGCGTGGAAAAAAGCATTCTTTGTTTGTTTTATTGCTTTTTTTTTGCGCTCGCTTCAATTTTAACCGCTCGCTTCAATCGAAGATCAATAAAAGAGACAAAGAATGCTCTTTTCCACGCTCGTAGTGGAAACGGGCCTTAATAGCACAAGATTTAAGGCCCGTTTCCACTACGAGCGTGGAAAAAAGCATTCTTTGTTTATTTTATTGCTTTCTTTTTGCGCTCGCTTCAATTTTAACCGCTCGCTTCAATCAAAGATCAATAAAAGAGACAAAGAATGCTTTTTTCCACGCTCGTAGTGGAAACGGGCCTTTAAGGCTCGTTTCCACTACGAGTGTAAAGGCCCGTTTCCACTACGAGCGTGGAAAAGAGCATTCTTTGTTTGTTTTATTGATTTTTTTCTGCGCTCGCTTCAATCGAAGATCAATAAAAGAAACAAAGAATGCTCTTTCCCACGCTCGTAGTGGAAACGGGCCTTAAGGCTACGAGCGTGGAAAAGAGCATTTTTTGTTTCTTTTATTGATCTTTGATTGAAGCGAGCGATTAAAAACAAACAAAGAATGTTCTTTTCCACGCTCGTAGTGGAAACGGGGCTTAAAATGTTGTATTCTCTGGGTTTCTTTTACTTTTCTGCTTCGCATCATTATTCACTTCATCCTCAACACCTGGTATTTACTCGTAGCATTGCGGAGACACAACACAAGTAAACGTTACAGCCAGTCGTGTATTTTGAGTTTCAACGCAGAGTAGTTCCAAAATATTTAATTCATTTTGACACAAAGCCTGACCACCGAAGGCGTGTGGGTCACTTGACATCCTCTGGAATAGCCAAACCTCAATTAGCACCAGAAGAAAAGTCTTTGGACCGGCCCGCCCCTTTATCAGCGGATTTTAAAACAAACTTAAGAAACGTAAAAGCAAATTCTGGAAGCTTTAGTAACACTGCTTGGTGACTTAAAAAAGGCTTATTGCGCTCTTTTATGACAAATGTGTAATTTCACCGGAAATTACTACTAACTGTCGGTATGTACTTAAAATTTTCTCGACATTTTAAAATTGACCTGAGAGTAAAAAGGGTCGAAAACAATAGTTTCAATTATTCAAATATTTTTTTCATATAAAAGTTATAATTTTTTACAAAGACCATTTCACGTTAAAATTTCTTTCACTGCTCTGGCAACACTAAAAACACTGGATAAATAAAATGGTCTACTAGACAGCGCAAAACCTATAATGTTTGTTCAAAAATTAAAAACGCTGACTGACTCAAATATCGACTTAATAATGCTTAAAATATCTAAAATTGGGTTTTGATGTTTACCTAAAATGTTGACTCTGCTTCAAACAAAGCATAAATCATTCTAGTTTGTCATAAACCATAAACCAGCTAGGAAGATGTGGTCAAAGTTCTTCACTTTGCGGGCGGTTTTCGAAATTGTTAGAATTTGCGGACTGGAGTCGGTTTAAAGTTGCTTAAATTAAAGTTTTTAACTTTTTGACAAGTAAAGATCTTTTTGCGTATTTGTGTGTGTTAGTTTGGGCATTATAAAAGATAAAAAGTGTTCGAGATAAAGCAAAGACTAAAAAATGGTTTTCACCTCTCAAAATGGTAAAAACTTCAAAACTCCCAGCCTTCGGGTCAGTGGTTCGCCATCTCTGTCAGAGAAGGTTGCCGCTGATCTTCATCGACAAAACTTGTAATGTGTAAAAATTGTTCAACGGTTCACGGTTTGGATCACCCTGTCTATAATAACGCAACTGGGAAAGAACAGTAATTTAAATACGATTGCAGATTCAGCCTTAAGTAATGCAAAGTGTTTTACTATTTAAAATCAGTTATGAAAACAAAAAACATTTTCCATTTTATGTCCATATCAAAGCATCTTCAAAATTTTCAATTGGTTTTAAATTTCAAAGTAATATAGGCTATGTAGTATAAGGCAAAAATATTGAAATAGTAAAATATCAACAAAACAATGGTCCAAACCTTGACCTAGTACTACAGTTCAAAATAGGAAGACATTTAACGTAAATATTTCACCCTTCATTACAATAAAAGTCGTTGGTTTCTGTAGCAAGTAGAAATCACAAGAAAAAGGTACCAAAATTACTTTTAATGTTTGTTACCTACAGCGGGTGGATAATTTTGTAAATGCTCCGTGGCAAAGGTGGAAAACCTTTTTGCTATAGAAGGCCAGATTTTAAAATTTTTAACAAAGGAGGCCGCAAAAGTTGAAATACCTAAGAAAATAGCGTAGTCACTTTGAATCTGCCTCTGTTTTCTTGATTTTCGTCACCCAAAAGTAGTAATCTCTCAAAACAAAAAGTAATCACTCTGAAATTATTTCAAAGTCCTTGATTTTCGTTTCTAAAATCCAGTGATCTTTAAAAAAAGTTATCATTGACTCTAATTTCTTGATTCTCGTGCCCAAAATAAAGTAAGCTCTAAACAAAAGAGTTTTCTCTTATCAGCAGTAGTCATAGACACATAATTGTATTGTCACGGAGGCTGCAATTGTGATAAAGGCCGCGCCAAAAACTGATGGAGGCCGCAGGTTCCCCACCTCTGCTCTATGGAAAAAAAATCGGATAACTTTAGTGAGCACATTTTCTCGGTCAATTTACAATATTAAACAGCAGAAATAATTTTGTTATAATTTTTAAAGCATAATTGAATCAGGAATGGTTTTCTTAACTTTTTTCCAAAAACTTTTGAGGCAAAAAGCAATATTTATAGAAAATTTCGTAGTTAGTTTTCATCACCATCATCCATTTTTGCTCCAAAATAAGAGACACGATGTGTTTTCTGCTGGCTGGGGTTAAGTCGTTGTTTGCAGCCGCACCTACATTCTTGTATTTTCTTAGCCTGTTCTCGTTGCAATCCCCTTCTTCTCAACTCCCCTTCTTCTTTCGCAACTCCCCTTCTTCTTTTTCAACAATTTCCTTCTTACTTTTTATTGCAATTTTTATTGCCATCAATCAAACTGTTTTTACTCATCCTTTTATTGAAGACACGATTGGAGGAATAGTTAGCCGGCGTGTTACAGGGTGGCCTAAAAGTTACTCACCCATGAAAAAATTTATAACTTTTTTGTTTCAGAATATTTTTCTTTTCTTTTTTCAGAATATTTAGAACTCCCCTCGCGACGTCACTATAAGCAGATATAACACGGAGGAACGAACCCTTATTGTACAGTGGTACTTTGAGTTCCATGGGTCAATTTCGGAAACGCAACTTTCTTACCGTAGATATTTCACGAGCAAAGACACGATTGGAGGAATAGTTAGCCGTTTTCAGGAACAGGGTGCAGCTTGTGATCTCTCAAGATCTGGAAGGCCTCGTACGGCAAGAACTGTTGAGAATCAACAAGAATTGGAGTGAAGCCTGGAAGAAAATCCATCTGTTTCAACCAGGAGAAGATCGCAACAAATTTGGGTTTCGCGTTCCTCCTTACAAAGAATGTTGCACGAAATGAAAATGTTTCTCTATAAATATTTAACCTCAGAATTATGAACAAAGATTGGAATATGCAATGAGACTCCAAGATTTAGTGAACGGTGATCCTGGTTTCCTTCAAAAGTTGATCAATGCAGATGAAACCCACTTTCATCTTAAAGGTTTTGTCAATAAACAAAACTGCAGAATTTGGGGTTATGAGAATCCCCAGCGGATTCAACCGCACCAAATGCATTCTGTTAAATGTACTGTATTGTGCGGAGTGATAGCAAATGAAATTATTGGCCCATATTTCTTTTAGGATAAGAATGGAAATCAGACAACCGTGACGGGAGCTCGATATCGCTCCATGAATTTAAATTTTTTGGAACCATGAGTACAGGCCCAACAAGAGCAAATGTGGTTCCAGCAAGATGGAGCCACTGCTCATACTGCAAGAGAGACCATTCAAATGCTTCAAAACATTTTTCATGGTCGAATCATCTCAAGGGGTTACGAAATAAACTGGCCATCTCAATCACCAGACCTGACAAGTCCGATTTTTTCCTGTGGGGATACCTTAAGGAGAAGGGGTTTTTGAATAAACCTGACACAATAAATGATTTAAAACGCAATATGATGATGAAATGAGAGGCATAAGCCCAGAAATTCTTTCAAATGTAATGCGAAGTGTATTGGATAGGGCCAATCAGTGCGAAACCGAAAATGGTAAACACTTAAAAAACATTGTTTTTAAAAATTAATACATTTTGTTGTGTAGTGTACTGTATGTATATATTGTATTGTGTAGTGTATTGTATTGTTTTTGCCTAAATGTATATTGCTGAAAATCTCGGAAGTGTCATATTATCTACTGCTGAAATTTTGTACGTATAACTTGAGAATTATAAAAGTTATTAAATATTTAAAATGGTCAGTAACTTTTAGGTCATCTGTATAAAAAATGCACCACCTCCATCCCTATCAGCAATACGAAAATGATAAAAGATAAAATTAATAAAGTAAAACTGCCATTAAATTAAAATATTTTTAAGATATCTTGTTGAAATATAGGGTGTACATAAATTATCGTTACAGTTTTCAAAGTTTGTCAACATTTTATTTTTTGAGATATTTTCATGTAATTTGTTTTACAGTGAAGGAAAATGCTTCAAGTTTTTTCTTTCTTAGCAGGTACTTGTGGAAACAATTGGGTTTAAAATTATAATTTATTTAGTGATTAAGCAGAATATTTTTGAATTTACTAGCAAAAGTAAAGTTTATAAAAATCAGCACTCGGCAGGAAAAAGCCTAGTGTGTTCCCTGGTTTATAGGGAAAGTCAGACATTAGACTAGAGTTTCGCTGTGCTTGGATGTCTGACTTTGTCTCTATAAACCAGGAAACATACTGGGCTTTTTCCTGCAGAGTGTTCATTTTCATGAACTTTACTTTCGCTAGTAAATTCAAAAATATTCTGCTTAATCACTAAATAAATTGTAATTTTAACCCTAATTGTTTCCACAAGTACCTGTTGAGAAAAAAATACTTCAAGCGTTTTCCTTCACTATAAAACAAATCAAATAAAAATATCCCAGAAGATAAAATTTTGACAAACTTTGAAAATTGTAACGATAATTTATGAACACCCTGTATAATCATTTTTCAAAGATTTTCATTAATTTTAGTTGCAACACTTGCAAGTCAAACACTGCTACTTTGCTATCAAAGATGAGTTATTTTTATAAGTACTTCTTCTCTTCAGGATTTTCAGTCCCGCCTTTTTACCACCCAATTTTTAGTTTTTCTTGTCCCATCTAGGTTTCTGGGTTTTATTTTTAAAAATCCTTTCAAGCCTGGTTTTGTTCGAAAAAATAAATACCTCGTAATTACGCTATTTATTTTTAACCCTTTCTCCTTCGCGCATCTATATAAAAATGATACAAAAAAGTTTTGCGTAGTATCAATATTTTTGAAAAAAAACTTTTTTCCCAAATCTAATGAAAATAATATTTAATAGATTGGTAAGTAATAGTTTTGTTAGCAAAAAAAGCACCTTCGATATCTTGGAGAAAATAACAACGCGCTCTAAACACATGGATTGAAGAGCGTTGTTTACAATGTTTCTCTAATTTTTTCTCAACTTTTTGACAACTACTTTTTATAATATTTTTCTAATATATTGCAATTTGCAATAATAAACAAACTCGTTTAAGATATAATATTATCTTTCGGGACAAATATAACATCTGTTTTTTTTTCGGCAATCTGGGTTTTTATAAAATCCATCGCTGGAAGCCCTGCTTTTCTTTCGACCAAGGCTCTTCTCTCGGCTTTATAACTCAGTTTAACTCGCTGCTTCTTCTTTTCAACAATTTCTGTTAAAAAGTGTCAGATAAAAAGCTTTCAAAAATTAATCTACTGGTAAATTCTTTACCACATTAATCTTTTCAAAAGATTTTATTAAAAATCTTGTCTGGAAGTCATTCACGTATTTTTTATTTAAGTATGATAAATTTTTATGCTATTGGGAAATTGACCTAAGTATAAACATTTACCAGACTTATATCAAAAGATATTAAATTAAATACATAGTCATAAGAATACATATGTAGAGCTGGAGAGCTGGAGATCGGCAACCCACCAAATCTTCAAAATCTTTCCGACAAAGCGTTCAAAGAAGTAATAACAAATTACAATTAAAGCAAAGATCTTTTTTTAATTTTTACATGGCTTTCAAAGTTTTTGGCCAGCGTCACCCCCACTTTGGCTCCCCATACAAACCAAAGTGTTACGTCTTTTGCAGAAAAAAACAGTTAAATCTGTCCATTTGAAGAAAAAGATAACCCAGTTGTAGTCAAGTAGGATTTTGAAGACTTAATTTGACTTTTCAAAAGGCGGATGTAACGAGGCTGAAAGTATTTAAAATATGGGTCTGAAAAAACCGAAAATGTGGTGGACAGACACAATAACTAATTACAGGATGGCCCATAAATACTGTTTCTATTTTGTTCTTATGTAAAATTGAAATATTTATGATTTTAAAAAAAAAAAAATATTTATACTCTACAGAAAAACTGTTTTTTAACCTTCCTAAATTTAAATTATAAGAATTTCAAATGAGCACTAATTTTAGGAGAGACTTTGTCATTGAACTACATAGAAAAAGGCAAAAATACATGACAGATTTTAGATGAAGAAAAATCACTTAATTGGAATAAAATATTTGTTAAAAGAACTGTGGATTGTTAAAATGAAACAAATTCGATGAAAGACAGAAATCGTGCTGGTCGACCTCGCTCAATAAGGAGATTAAACTTGTGTAAAAAAAAAATCCGCAGAAATCCAAAAAGGTCGATGAATAAATCAGCAAAAGAGGCGAAGATCTCAAGAACATCAATGCAGAGAATTTGTAAAGAGAATCTTAAAATGAAACCCTTCAAATTAAGAAAACAACAACTCCTGACTGAAAAACAAAAAGAAAAAAGATTATCGAGATCAAAAATTCTTCTTAAAAAAATCAAGAATGACGGATTGCCAAACCTCATCTTTAGAGACGAAAAATTACTTACTATTGAACAATAAAATTGCCCTGCATTCATCAAGAAGGATGATTGGCCACCATCTTCACCTGACCTAAACCCTCTCGATTTTTCGATATGGTCCATCCTCGAGGTTGATGTAAACAAAAATCCTCATAAAAACCTTGCATCGCTCAAAAGAAAACTTTTAATTAAATGGGAAAAAATACTTTTAAGCGTAATCCGTGCTTCAATAAATACTTTTCCAAAACGATTGTCGCAAGTTATCGATAAGAAAGGGGGATATATCAAATAAACACACTGGTATATATTTTTTTAATATTAACAAAAAACATTTAAAAAAAATTTTTTTTGGAGAAAATTTGTATAGTAACATATACTAATTGAAAAAAGTAATAGACTAGTATTTATAGGCCACCCTGTAGAAAGCTTTCAAAAAGTGAACAAAATAGTTGGTCTGAAAACAGAAGAGAAGATGAATTGCTCTTGTTCGAAGACAAGAAAAAAGCTTGGAGAACAAACAAAAGGAAACAATCCACAAAGAGAGCAAAAATTATGATAATGGACGACCTCAAGAGCATAAAAAGTTGTTAGCAAGTAATAGGAAGACTTAAGATTGAAAAGAATAGAAGAAGACAACGAGAGCCCTACTTTAAGACAGATTAGCGACATACACAAATGTAGTGTTGCAACTTGAATAGGTTAATAGCATCTCTTATAATTCCAAAAATAATTTCTAAACAAAATTATATTTTAAAATTTATTTAAATAAAGATATATAATTTAATTAAGCAAAGAATAAAAACTATTTTAAATATATTTAGATACATGTATTTTCATTTAAAAACAGGGTAATAACTTGACATTAATAAAAAAATTGAAATCTTTTTATTCGTTAAATCTGTTAATTGTGGGTATATACTAGGGTTGCCATACCATCCGGAAAATTCCGGACATGTCCGGAATTTCATGTTAAATTTTGTGTCCGGAAGGAATTTTAAAAAAGACACAAATGTCTGGAATTTTAGTATCAACTTAGAACAACGTGCAATTTTTTAGAGAACACATTGATTATGGGACGAAAATAGGAAATTCGGAAACCGATTTCAAGTGAACATCTTTTTTTTTTAGAGAACACCATGATTTTGGGACAAAAATAAGGAAACCCGAGTCGGATTTCAAGTGAAGACTTTTTTTGTTTTTTTTGTCTTTGTCCTAGATTCATAGACAAGTCTATTTTGTCCACCCCTTCAAAAATTTTTTCGTTGGTGCGCCTATGTCCGTCCGGAATTCCGCTTATTCAGATATGGCAACCCTAGTATATACAAAGTAGTTAGTTTAGACTGTTAAAAAAACTGCGACAAGTTCTTTGATCATTGCAATCGGCGTATTTAATGTTTGCGATTTTTGAAAAATTTGTTTGATTTGACTCCACGTTTTTAACAGTGTATAACCGTCTAAAAACAGAAAGCTAAACTCTATCTGCAAATTGATTCTTAACATTATTAAATAATATAATAACAGCTGATTTCACTTTCATAATACTGATTATGATGAAATTTAGTGAAACAATAAAATATTAATACGAAAAGAACAAAAAATGTGCACTAAAAAAGTTGACTGACTTTTTATTAATCGCATAAGTTATTGTGAACTACTCACCTAGTCAGGTGCAACGTTGCACCTGCCGAAAGGTGCACCTGATGAAGTGAGCAGTAGTTCACAAGAGCTTTTACGATTAATAAAAAATCAGTCAACTTTACTGCACATTTTTTGTTCTTTTCTGATTGATTTTAATTGTTGACACAGCTCTCTCACTTTCTTTCCTTTTGATAAATTAAATATTAGTTAGTTTAAAAATATCTATGTACGTACACAAAAGATTAAAAGCAATGTTACTATCTGAACTCGGGAGGCAAGAGACGATGCAGCTTCTCGGCGAAGAAACTCAGCTGGCGGGATGCCCGCAAGTACTGTTAAATATTCCGTTGATGTGGGACGCAGACATCCAGTCACAATGGGCAGTGCGGTGTTCATGATAGGATAGATTAGATGAGTATGAGAACTGCGGCACCAAGCAGGTGCGCAATACTCAGCAGCAGAATGTACTAGAGCTAGGGTTGCTGTGCGCAGAATTATGGCACCAGCAACTCAGCTTGTTCCTGCCAGACACCTAATTAAGAAAACTCTTGAAGTAAGTTTCTTACGCAGTGACTCTAGGTGTCGTCAGTACGTAAGCGATCTGCCTTTTGTCACACTAAGATATTTCGGTGTTGCACAGAAAAGCAGTAGGCTGCCATTTAGACAAATCAGCAGCTCACGTTTTACCTCCCTGTTATTAAGGTGGTGGAAAGCAGACGACAACCTTTATAAATTCGCTGAGCTTCAGTTTCCCTTTATGAAGATATACCCGGACAGTTGACGTGTCTTGACTAAGAGTCCTCTTTAGTGTCTGCAGCAATAAGCATAAGCGCAAAATCGTCGGCGTAGGCATAGTTGCTTGAGAGAGTCGGAGGCAAATTCAAGTCGAAGATTTTACTTTAACTGAATTTGCTGCTCTCTTCCAGAAAGCAAAGGCAAGCGAAGTCCGGGCCCAGACCACATGTGCCCAGAGCTTATACTCCATTTTGGCACTTTGATAAAATCTTGGTTGTGCGCTTTTCTCTCTGCCTTCATGCACCAACTTAAAATTTCTAAAGTTTGGAGACGCTTGCTGGTAGTTGCTACCCTCATGACGAAAAAACCTTTAGAGAATGCCAAAAGGTATCATTCCATCTCCTTGCTTTGCATCTCTTTCAAGGTCTATCTATGCCCCTATCGAAACTATCATCGACCCATTGCTTTCTCGTAAGCAAGCTGGTTTTCGACGCAGGAGATCGACCGTAGATCAGATCACTCTGATGACCCAAGAAATCGAAGACTGCTTTTCGGCAAAAAAGAAGGCCGATGCTGTGTTTGTCGACCTTACAGCAACATATGATAGCCTACTGTGCGGCATCGAGGCCCTCTCTGTAAGCTCTTGCGGTTGTTTTCTGACAGACACATGGTCTGAATCATCATGATGCTTGTCCAGAAGCGCAGTACTACCCTCACCACCGGTAACGGAAAGCAAAGCAGACTTTGGCGCCCAAAGAACGGCTTCCCTCCGGCATCCGTCTCGGCTCCCCTCCTCTTTAACATCTATATAAGCAATGTGTCTCCGACTTAAATCATTGCTCCAGAACAAGAGCGGTCTCGGCGCCTAAAATCGAGACACCGTTTTGTGTCTGACGGCAAAGGTTTTTCTAACAGACCTTGCTCACCTTGAGATCAAAGCAGCTGACTGGGAAGAATATTCTTGGGATCTTGAACCGAGCAATGATAACAGTTGACTCCACAACTTTATCTCTACTTCAGGAATTCGCCATTGGAAATTCATCTTTAAGACGGGCCGGGGTTTAATTAAATCTTTTTCGAAGCGATGTCGGGGACTTCCGTTCAACTATATGACAAAAAATTTAGCAATATATATAAATAAATCACTGTCGCTTAGAATGCTTATGCATAAATGCAACTTTTAATTGCAACTTTGGATAAAAATAAATGTCGCTTTCTTAGCTTTTTATAGCAACAAAAACTTTCCCCATTAATTACTTTTAAGATCTGTATAGGCAAAAGAAAATAACCCAAACTATTTCAGCTTTTATAAGATAATAAATACAGTATTTTTTCGAATAGAATGCGCGCATTCTTTTTTTTTTGTCGCAAATTTGTGCGCATTCTAAAGAAAGGAGCGTTGTAATTAACCCTTTAGAAACTAACGTTCCCAAAATGGGAACACGTGTTCAGTGATACAAAAAACATTTACTGCTGCCAATGCGTGATGCTACTCTTTTACACCAGGTTCTATAGGAAATATTCTTTACACTCAGTAAAAATGACGGTGTTTTTTAAAAAAAATTTTACTAAAAATTTAAAGGAAAAATGTCCAAAAATGCATTTTAATAATTATTTTTTATTACTTAATTTTTAGAAACCTTGAAAATGTACTTTTTCTCTCAAATAACGTTTATTGACGAAAACAGATCACAACGGTTATCTCCAACTTAAAAAACAATTCAGTGAATATTCCTTTTTATTGCTCACAACCGTTCAACTGTGATGTTCCCAAAATGGGAACGTTAGTACCTTTAGGGCCAAGAAAGTCGGTAAGTTTCAAAACGCAACATGATCGTTATTTTTCAAAATTATGCAAAATACAGCACGAATCTAAATGCACAGATGGGGTAATAACTACATTTACGAAATTTTTTGACCATTTTACTGAATATGCGAAACAATATGAATGAATAGCATTGTACAAAGCAGTTATTTTGACAATGTGTGTTCACGTTTATTTCTTTTTGTGATACAATTTACTGCACAGTCTGTGTAACCTTTTTCCACATTTGACACAGCACAATCTGGTATTTTTTTTACACAGCGAGCATCTTCCTTGCGACACTGATTCAAGATTGTGATTTATTTCGTTGAACCTCACAGCTTTGCTTGGCGGAGCTGTCCGTCCACCAAGACGTTTTCTGGGGCATTTCACTTTTATGAGTGCTCTTGCAATTTCTCTTCTAAAGACAATATGACTCACGCCGTCCGAGTTGATGTGATTATAGAACTTGAAAGCAGCCACAACAGAAAGATTTACTATATGGGAGAATAAGTTCCACCACCATTTTCTGGAACGAAGTCGTGGTCTGTACGACGACAACAACTTATCGCACACGTCAATGCCTCCCATTCCTTGATTGTACATTTTGATAAGGAAAGGTTGGTCAACAATCTTCTTCTGCTCGTTTTTCACCCTTCTTTCCACTTTTTGAATAGGGTTTACACCACAGTAATTACTTGCGACAGTAACTGGGCAGTTGTCGTTTCACTTTACACAAACAACTGAGCCGTCTGATCGGAAATTGAACGTGCCTCTGGGTTTCTTTTGACAATCTTTCTTGGACATCAAAGGGCAGCGGCCTGTTCTATTATCCGTTATTGTACCACATGCTCTAACATTTTCTGCAGCAAGATCGGTAAGCAGTGTGTGGCTGGTGAAGAAGTTGTCAAAGAAGACAATGTGTTGACTTTTATTTGGAACAGGGCCTAACATCTTTTTTACAACGTGACTTCCTAGTGGACTTGTTCTGCTTGAATCTTTGCCGCAATATATTTCGAAGTTATATGGAAACCCATCACTGCTACAAAGCATCCACAATTTGTAACCAAATTTGACAGGCTTACTCTTGATATACTGCTTGGCACTATGAAGACCACGATATGGCACCATAGATTCGTCAATACTCAGACTCTTGTGAAAGACTCCAAATTGCTGACAGTTAGCTTTCAGGAGGTCCAACAAAGGCAGTACCTTTGCAACTTTCGACTGTGCAAGGTTGTGGTTGTCAGCAATGTGCAAGCACGCTTTTATAGAACGAAAGCGATCCCTAGACATTGTTTTTGAGAATATAGGGGCTTCCAAGTCGTCAGCTGTGCTCTAGTAGTCTTTTTCTGAAGGAAGACTGTGGTATCCACTAATTAGTAACAGACCTAAAAATTTTCTCATCTCAGCATGATCAACTCCGAAGTTTGCCATATTTTTATCTCTAGTCGCGTACAAGTTTGTTTGGTCGACAAGTAGAGTAATCATGGCATCAGAAAAGAATAGTAAAAAAATTTCGTACATACTCTTTCCTCCATGTATGAAAACCTCATTAGATTTTTGTACTTCTTCTGGGTTACCGAGAGTTACATCGTCACTTTTGCGCCAAAGAATACGCCTGGGGTTTGTATCAACCTCTTCGTCTTCAAAATCCCCTCCATGTACTTCAACTTCACCTGCAATTTTATCTGGTAAGCATTCTTCGTTCAGTATGTTATCGTTTCCTTCTTCATCACTGCCAATTCCTTGATCAGCTGATTCTGGAGGAAGTAACACTATTTCTAAGTCATCTGACTCTTGAGATTCAACAATATCTTTAGCAGATGCTAGAAATCTTATTCTAGGCCTTGGCCGAGCAGCTCCATAAAAAGATATCGCATTCATAGCTGTAAACTTTTCAGACTTTACCAGAGATGAAACAGCTGCTAGCTAGCTTCTCTTTGCACTGAAAACAATTATGGAATGGCGTGGATGGATGGTTTTAGAATGAATGGATGTTTTAGAAGGATGGTGTTTTGGAAGGTTGACTTTTGATTCCAGATAGAAATGAAGCATTGCAAAATAATTACCAGATTAGCGGTTCGTCAATTTTGTATTTGCACACTCAACAGCATATATGTGATTCCAAGTAGCAATAGTTACTAACGTTCCCATTTTGGGAACATAATAAAAAACAAGGAAAATGTAAAAAATTTTCATTTTAAAGAGTGAGTAAGTCTTAGTCAGGGTAAAAGTAGCAACATATCCAAAAATCACGTTCCTGCCTCAAATGGATCTACTTCCCGTAACTAAAGGGTTAAAGGCGCATTCTACATGTATTTTTTGATTACAACTTTCGGTCAACTTGAAACCTACCGTACTCCATTTCAAAGTACTACGTAGCTTCGATTACCTCAAATCGAAAACAATCGGTCTTTTTATACAGAACAAGTCATAAAAGTGCTCATGTAGCTGGCAAGCAGCACTAGTTTCGCACTGTCCGTTAGTTAACTTTATTTATTCGCATTGTATGCAAGGGCGCCTTCTGTTTTTTTATAGCGAATTCGTATGCATTCTAAACAAGGGCGCATATTAGTCAATAATGGTATTGGTAATTGTCTGTCCGAAGAAAACCCATAAACTTGCGAAATAGTTCATTCCTACTTATTCAAAGAAATTTATGTAAATATCGTGGCCACCTTGATTGCTTGTTTGTGCGTGATGTCGCTTTTTTGGGTTCAAAGTACATTTGCTTCTTTCGAATAACACTGATGTACGGTTAATTTTTACTTTGTGATATGTTTGAGTTTATGATTTTATGATGAAATTTAGGTTTACCATTGTAACCCAAAACAAATATGTAATATTTATACATGCTCGTTGTATGATTATTTTAAAATATAACTTTAAGATGGATTATTTAAAATCGGTTTTAGAATTAATATTAAAAATCTTCTGGGAAAACCAAATCAGCTGTTCGTAAATAAAATTGCACTTGATCAAACAAGAGCAAGGAAGAGATCTTGCTAGAAGAAAGAGCGGCACGTAGTCACCTATGTGCAAAATCCGGCCTTGATTACAACTTTTAATTCCGGAATTTCGCCTCTTTTGTTATTAGCAATTTTGGGTAATTAGCGATATGAAAGCGAGGAAGTTATAGGGTCAATCGCTCTCCCAGACTGATTGACTGGCGAAGAAATGCGCCTCAAGTAAATTTTTGGGCACTGCATCAGTATAATGTCGAGCAATAATGCACCTGTAAAAATCCATCTTCGGTAGAAGGAACTTATTTTAAGATTACCGGTTAGTTGTTTTTTAAAAACGAGCTGATTTGCTGTGCTGCGCTGTATATTAAATCAATGGTTGCCAACCGTGAGGAAAATCAGAATGTAATAAGTCCACCAGATGAAAAAATTGAATGAATCCAAAGCCAAAAATACTCTTAGTTATACCCACAAGTCTTTATATTCAAGGTAAACGTAAAAGCTTTTTTTCAGTTTTTTCTTGATTTTAAACAATTTTTACGCCTCGGACGTGAAGAAAAGAAATTTTCAAAGTGAAGATCTTTTTTTTTAGTCTTCACAGGAGTTTTTTTTTTTCTAAATTCGTATTTGCGTCCGTCAAATGATAAATTATCATTTAGTGTTCCATGAAATATAAAAAGTCGAGAATCTTAACTACACTAAAATCAAAAAAATAAAATTTTGTTTTTTTAGGCACGGATAATTTCTTCTACTCATAAAATTTGCATCTAAATTGATTTTTGGGCATCAAGAAGACTTTCGGGCACACAAAAAGTTATGTTTGTTCAGAAGCGCCAGAAAATTTTTTGGCAGTGGGGTAAAATTTACAAAGAAAGCACCTTTTTTTAAGTTTGTAGTTGTGGTTCACCGCTGTATCAGCAGAAAAAAGCTTAGGGGGTGTAATGCAATCTTGCCCAAATTTTATTTTTGTTTTAATTTACAGAGTTGCAATTTTAAATCGCGACTGCTTTCATCGCCAAAATTTAATGAAGACTGAAAAAAAGAAAGATCATTACGTTCAATCAAGTTCATAATCCCTGCTTTTGTCCTAATTTTAAGATGAAGTGATATTTTGCTTGAGTTTTTATAATTGTATGGGCAAATGTAACCCAATGCTTTTGTATGTGCTCACATGTACCCTTTCTTTTTGAAAAGGGCAGAGGGCAATTTAAAATAAACCATTTCCACTGTCCCTTCGCTTCCGGCGCCCCTGTATTTGTTACATTGGACTACTTCGTATCAAACCTTTGTTACTTTGGGAATCATGGTTCATGCAATGATTGCATAAAATTTGAACAAAAGTGTTTTGCTTTTTCCAAATTATTTTGACCTGATAATCTTACTGCGGGTAAAACTTTAAAGTTTAAATTTTTTTATTATTTATCTTCCTAAGTCGCAGGAAAGCTTCGGAAGTGCTATACATAGGAGGCAAGCAATTACCTAACCTGCTTCCGGAAATGCCAAGATGTTGCTGTACGGTTGAAATTTTTTATTTTGGTTTTTTAATTTTATAAAAATAGGACTGAAATTTAGAATTGCTTGCCAAAACCACCAAGCAGGGGAAAGTGCCCTAAAGTGTCTTTTCCAAAAGCACAACAGAATAGCGCAAGTAGGTTTTGAACCGATACTGTGGCGATCACAACCACGGCTCTTTAACCATTCGATCACACTACCGAATACTACGTTTGAAGTCTGAAGCTAATAAAGAACTGGGGGAGTTCTTAAACCCGCTTAAATGACAACAGCCTTGATACGCTTTTATTTATGCGTTAATATTAGTAGAAATAAATGACCAATTGCAACTTATGGGCACTGATGGGATTCAGGGGATTTGCACATGTTCGCGCAAATGGAATTTCAGCTGGTTTCAGCAAACCCGTTCTTAATTTAAGGTAATCTCTATATCGCTCTATAATGAGGGCAGTGATGGCTTTACTAGGGTGCGAACGGTGCGGCTGCACCGAACCCCGCCTAAAATACATCAAAAAGTTCCCCCCTGAGCAAGAAATTGCTCTATTTTTTCATAGTAGCAGCAGGACGTCGATGGCATTGAAACATTAAAAAGTGGCCCGTCCTAATACAATCACTATTTTTTAAAAGACTACACTGATTTGAACACTTAACAGTGGCCCTCTAAAATGAAGACCTTTTTTTAGAGATAAGTTTGTTTTGAGACACTAAAAAGTGGCCCTCCAAATCAAACGACAACTTTTTTTAGAGGTTCTTTTGGCGATTCTTTGGATCACTCAACAATGGCTCCCCTTTTTGTAAGGCCATCACTGAATGAAGGAACCTGTTGTTAGTAATTTTTGTACAAAAGAGAGCCTGTTCTTAAAATTTTGAATCTTAACACAGCTTATGGCATGTGTGTATTTTTTCAATCTTGTTTATTCTGAAAAATCCTGGGATTACTGAGTACAAATTTCGGGATTTAAATTTTTAAACATCACGATCCTATTATTTAAAATAAAAATTTTAACGGTTTTGATTTAACTACCATTCTTTTGATTTTTTATGAATAAGTGTTATGCTGGCCCGTAACAAGGCATTTTTTGTGAAGGGGTGGGGAGTGTGGCTGTAAAATTCCAAAGTTTATAATTAAACATTATCATTGAAACGACCTGCCAGAACAAGAGCCTAGAACTTAAAAAGCAGTCAAAAACTACGTTTGCGAGGAAATTTCATGAACTATTAATAATTAGAGCTGCTTCAGCCTTTTATATTTCAATTTTGTTTTAAGATCTAAACGCTCGTTTGTGCCAGCTGTGCGTAATCTATTAAAAAACTTTGCCGTACTTGTCATCTGGGCTTCTGAGTAGACGAACTATAGATGGAACGCGCAAAACTGCGAGAATACATCCAGGATTCATGTTTTCTTATCTAGGGCCAGTGTCAGGCCTGCTACATTGAGCTTGCCCCAAACAGCTTGGGTTGAGCTCAATCGCCTGTGGGCAGATGTTGGGCGATTCCATTCGTACATGCACAAATGGGGTCTGGCTCCTTCACCGAATTGCGCGTGCGGCGCTTCTGAATAAAACCGCAGACCACCTTTTAATAGCATTCCCGAAAGATCGGATAGCACATGGAGCACGTGGTCTGACGGTTTTGGATGACGAATTCGATGCTGGTTTAACAACATCACTACCAGCATGGGTTATAAAAGAATAAACCCTCGACCGCAATCCTATTTGTGTCTGGCCTATAGTGGATACCCTTTCAAACGACAACGACGACGACGATTGTAAAGCCGCATTAAAAATTCAGCAATTTTCATAACAAAATGAATTCGATCGAAATCCTAAGTTTCATAATCTTTGTTTTATAGAGGATTGACTAGCAAAGTGATCCTTTACTAGTCGATCGCGTCTGGGTTTCGTGCCTACCGTTTTTAGTGTGTAAAAATTTGTCGTTTGATAGGGCAGTACTATCAATATTTAACCGAATATACTGTATACTAGTGGCGGCTCGTTCATTGGAACTGCAGAGCTGCAGCACCCCAAAATATCTGGGGAGCAGTTAGAAATATTTTAGCAACGCTTCAAAAATTAATAATTATAGTTTTATAGCCTTATTTCTTAATTAAATTTGTTAAAAAATTAAGTATGTTGGGGGAGCTGCGGAGCTGCAGCACCCCAAAATAGCTGTGCAGCAGTTGTAAATAATTATCAGAAATGCTTAAGTAATTATTAATTATATTTTTATAGTATTACCTTAAAATTATAATTTAAACCACCACTGCTGTATACCCAAGTGTATACAGAATCAAAACTTTTGTATAAGACTGAGAAAGGATATATGGGGGGTATACAGCAGGACTGCCAAACCCGTGAAGTCTTTGGATGCGACCAGAAAAAAAATTTGAAGCCAATTACCGGTCCAGTAAAGATTATTATCCAATTTATTTTGACGAAAAACGCATACAGTTTACCCTCGTCAAGTCGAACAACTTGGGGGAAGGGTGTCCAATTTAACCGAAGGCCTATAGGCCAAAGCCTATAAACATGCCTAGGGCAATGAAATTTAGTTGAAAATGCCCTGTTATTATATAGGCTATTTTGTTTTACTAAATTTACCTTCATAACATGTAAAAAAAAAGCAGATTTATTGATTTATTTTGGGGAATTAAAGAAAACACTGCAAAACCGTACATTTTTTTTACTATGTACCATACCATACATTAAAGAGTAAATATACGAACAATTAAAGAATGCATAATTAAAGAACAATAGCATAAGAACAAAATAGCCGCTAAGATCCGCGTTGAAGAAAACTGCCGATTTTAGGCTAAACATTTTTTCTCAAACTTGGAATTTTTTTCCTTTTTTTCCTCGGTTATGGTTCGACTTATCCGACATCCGAGTTATCCGGGCAACTGTGGTATTAAAGTGAAAAAAAAATTTTTTTTTTGTTTGATTTTAACTTTAAAATTTTGTGCAACTTTTCAACAAAGCACTATAATTTTTTAAAATGGATTTAATAATTTATTTGCAGAGCAAAACAAAAAAATCTTCATTTTAGTATACATGTTTTTTGTCGAACTAAATTGGATAACCTCTATTGCCGTGTTTTAGTACAATTTTTGAATTTACTTTTCTGGCAACGAGAATTCGGACTGCGAATTTAGTTAAAGCCATAAAAGAAAAAAAGTCATCAGTTTAATGCAGATGACATTTTCGACCGCAACTGCTTTACAAATTACTGTGATGGCTTTTTTTTTAAGCTAAATTTGAGCTCCAAATTGCACTTTTCAGAGAAATCAATTTACAATTATGTTGTTGAAATCAAAATAATGACAAAAAAAGAAAGAAAAAGGGTCATAAATTTGATTTCTGAAAAAGATTTTAGCCTGTGATAGATCTAAATAGGTAAAAGTTGAGTACTCATGCTTTAGACGCCAAGGATCCACACAAAAATATTGAATTGAGGGTCCATGATATTATTTTGATGGTCCACAGGACAACACAATCAAGGAAAACTTACACAAAGCTGACAATGCAGAGGAGATCCGTAAATTCCACCATAGATAAATACCAACATGGTATATTTTACCAAGGTGTTTTGTTAGGGTTAAAGGTTAGTGTTAGAGTTGGGGTTAGAATTATGGGTTAGGATTAGAGAGGTTTAGAGTTAGAGTTGGGGTAATAAATGTATTTGTCAACTACTGTGGTTTGTACTTTTCAATTTATAGCGTGATAAATCAACAACAATTCACAAATTAAATAAACAATCAACATGGTGTCATATCGCGGTGAAATATACCATGGTGGAATATATCTAGAATCTAACACGGAATAGGTACAAATCTAATTTATTTTAGTAAAAGCTGGTCATCAACGCGATTACTTAAACATCTCACTGATCACCACAATGAAATAAAGTGTAAATGAAAATGCAATTTTTTTTTCATTCAATCAAAATTTTTATGTCGCGTTTCGAAATTTCATCATCTGCACAGAATTTCCGTCTGCACAGATCGGTTGCGAGTTTGTAAAAAAATTAATAGTCTATCTTGCTGGTAGAAAAGCTGGTCACCCCTGTATTATGTCATTATGAAAAGCACACTGTCAAGCATTCAGCCTCCAAAAAATTGCTACTCCAACTTCCAATTTTTGATTTGATTGAGCTCTTTTGTTTTGGAAGCCCACTTACGCAAATTACTGTTAAGAAAGTTTAAACATAATTATAAAAAGAATCGAACTCTTCCCATTGCAACCTGCCTAGAAAATTTGATAAAAAACTTCACTTAACTTGCTTTCAACCAGAATTTCGAAAGCGTAATCGCAGTCTACTAGGTCTGTCCAAAAAGTGTTGGATTTTATCTCCTCCCGCCAAAAATAATGCCACGCTAGCACAGTGGTTTTAACGGATTGTAACGTCACAATTATTGCCCACGCATAAAAAATTTCAAACCGATAGTTGGTGACATTCTCTTTTTTTGAAGCATTTAGTGCAGTCGCATAGTGCATGCATGATCGTCGGTTTTTTGCTCGCAAGCGTAATGACAGAAACCATCGAAAAAAGATATTGCATCAAGTTCTGCCAAAAGCTAGATAATAATCAAATTGAACAATTCAAAAAATTCAGTAAACCTTTGGAGATGAAACCTTAAGTCAAACTCAAATAAAAACATGGTTTAATTGCTTCAAAAACGGTCAAATATCACTGGAGAGTGAGGCACGCTTTGGCAGGACATCCACAAGCCAAAACGAGGAAGTGATTAAGAAGGTTCGCCAAATTGTGATGGATAATCGACGTCTAACACTCAGGGAAATTGTTGAAGAAGTGGGAATAAGCAGAGGATCAGTTCAGAAGTACTACTCGGAAGTTTTACGTCGCCTTTGTGATACTGTGCAAAGAAAGCGGCCAGACATGTGGACAGGGAAGAACTGGCAGCTTCATCATGACCATGCTCCCGCTCATTGCGCCCAAGCAATCAAAGGTTTTTTGGCCAAAAACAATACGGCACTTGTGCTACAGCCTCCTTACTGTCTCGATTTGGCACCATGCGACTTCTGGCTATTCCCCACGTTAAAAACTACGCTAAAAGATCGCCATTTCAATCACGTAAAAACATTATGAAAAAACGACGGCGGAGCTTAGGAGCATTCCAGAGGAGGAGTTCAAGAGGTGTTTCCAAAAGTGGCAAAGTGGGAAAAGTGTGTGCACTTGCAAGGGTGGTGTTTCGAAGGAGATTAAATAAAACATGTGATATTCATTGTGTTACGTGTTTTATGCCCAAAGGTTGGATACTTTTTGGTCAGACCTCGTATTTAAAAACCTCAAATCAAAAGTCACAGAAATCCTGCAATCGAAGATTTTTTAAATAATATTCTTACAAAACATTTTCTGTTTCAGTACAATTGTTTTCTACTACTCAAATCTGATTTTTAATATCTATTGATTTTATTGATTTATTCTTTAAAGCGCTATAATAAAGAAAGTGGCAAGCATAAATTGTAATGTTTAAACTTACAGATCAAAGTACGAGTTTTTTGTATCAAAGTGTATGGTGTTAAAGCATAAAGTAACATTAAAATATCTATCTATTCTTTTCTGGTTCATCTAGAAATTACTACTGATTATACATATAAATACAAAATATTTGTGCATTAAAAATAAAAAACCCCACCATTATTTGAAAATTACTTAGGCAAGTTTTTTTAAAATTGCATAAAGCATAAATAAGCACAAAATTAAATTGTAAAAACAAACGATCTTTTGTTCTATAGAAATTTATATTTTTATTAAATCTAGCTTCATTGGTAAATAAACCAAAAAGCATAGGAAAGAGCTTTGATGCTGCCAGTACTTTCAGAAGATAATTCAAGAAAGCAAATTTTTCATTATCCAGCAAAACGGTACAAAAAATGAATTACAAATTAAAGGAGTCAAACTCATTTGAGGCGGGTCCCATTTACCACGCTGAATTGAACACAGGTCTGACCTAGCACTGGAACTAAAGATTTAATCTTTAATATAAAGTGATTACCGGTATAAGTTAACGCCAAGGAAAAGTCAAATAATCAATCATAAAATTAACAGTATAACCAAGAATAATTGGCTACAAATTTAAGAATGGTGGGTAGGATTTGGCCAGCAGGCCAATTAGACATCCCTGGTTTAAAATACGTTAAAAGCACAAAAAGTATTGCAACTTCTAGCGCAAATGTAATGTTTGAAAAATTTGTCGATAGATGTTACTTAAAAAACTTAATTCTTTAAGATTTGTCGCTACTACCAGGTAAATTACTGCAATGATATAAGCGGCGCTGTGCATCACCACGCCGATGACCAGATGCTTGAAAATCGAATTACAGGACAAATGGCACTATAGCGTACCATCTGTGGCATTGTGCTTCAGACATGCCAAACCTGAGCTCACTGCCCGACTAAGGTTTTGATTTTTAAACTCCTATCAAGGACATTCTGCCTACCCAGGTTTTGCTGGAGATCTAATCATATAAGAAGAGAAAAATTTAAGATTTGTAACTTCTACCAGGTGCATTACTGCACTTCGTTTGTCGTTTGAAGAGGTATCCACTCCAAATCAGACACAAACAGGAATGGGGCCGAGGGTTTATCCTTTTATTACCCCAGGCTGCTGTACTGCCTGGATCAGATGCTGGCAGTGATATTATTAAGCCAGCATCGGGTTTCGTCATCCAAAACCGTCAGACCTCGTGCTTTATGTGGTGCCCGATGTATAGGGCACGCTGTTAGAACATAGTTTGCGGTTTGCTCAGAAGCGCCACACTCGCAATTCGGTGAAGGAGCGAGACCCCATTTGTGCATGGATGAATGGAATCGCCCAACACCAGTCCGCAGGCGGTTGACCTTAACCCAAGCTACTCGGGGTAAGCCCATCCCAACAGGCCTGGCACCGGTCCGGGGCACAAAAGCACGGAGCCTGGAAGCATTTTCACAGTACTCCGCGTTCCATTTGTGATTTGTCCATTCAGAGGCGCGGATGCCAAGTCTGGCAAGGTTGTCCAAAAGATTCCGCGCACCTCGCACAAACGGGCGTCTGGATCTTAGTCTCATTGGCGAGTATCTGAGGACCTACTTAAAAGACCATACAAGATATGATCGGGGTCCAGAGATCCACGGTGAGCCAAGGAAAGTGTCGCTCCCATTCGGTGAAGCTCAGCTGGCTGGATGTCTGAGATTATAGATAATAGGTGGTCCGTTGGAGTTGGACGCAGGCATCCAGTGACTATGCGCAAGGCGTCGTTCAAGACACAGTCGATGAGACGAGTGTGAGCACTGCGACACAAGACTGGTGCGCAGTACTCAGCTGTTGAGTAGACTAGAGATAAGGTAGCTATACGTAGTGTTTTAGCACCAGCACTCCATCCCGAGTCCACGAGTTGCCTCAGCAGTATGACGCGCGAGAATAGTTTTTTGCGCAATGCCACTAGATGGTGATGAAACGTGAGCGATCTGTCCAGTTTTACCCCAAGATAAGTAGGAGTTGGACAGAACGGTAAAAGTCTATTGTTGTTGTAGACTTTTAGCTCACGCTTGGCCTCTCGGTTATTTAAGTGAATAGCTGCCGTCACCGCCTGATAAAAGCGGAATTATGCATCACTTACGCCAATCACCACATGCTTGAAATATATCCAGTTATATGACAGATGGCACTAATTAGTCTCATCAGAGGCAATCTGCTATATGACCACCTGTATAACCAGCTCTGCGACATAACCTAGGTAACCAGACTGTTCCTGATGAGAGTTTAAAACTCAACACCACTGGCAGTGACCGCGAGTTTGCTGTGGATGATGCACAATGCCACAGGTAATACTCTTTCGTGCCATCTGTCCTCTAACTCAAATTTTTTTGTTAATTTTTATTTTGTCGAAAAAATCCGCAATATATTTATGCAAAAAAGATTTCGACTAACTAAATTTATTTTAGTGTTTAATGACGCTCACCTATATTTAACAATAAACGTGTAATATATTTCTCTGTAAAAAAAAGAAAAAAAATACAATGCAGCCTTTCATTAGCAATTGTAGTAAATTGTAAAGCAGCGTTTTTTCGGCTTTGTAATTGATTTTTGATTTTCTCACCTAATAAATATTGGTTTGAAAAAAACAACTGAAGAATTCCTGTAAGTTTACTTTGTTGTTTCTGTAGAGTACATCTACCTTAAAAAAATGAAGACTATATTTTAACAAAATTGTGACAAACTAGGTTTCCTTCTGCTTGAAGTTCGCTGCCGTCGATCCCATAAGTCTAACGAGCTATCTTTGAAGAGGACAAACAAACGATAAAAAAAGGGAAATTTCATGCCGTACAACTTCCGGTTGGGTGTGTAAACCACCGGGCATTGATGGATGGGAACCAGATAAATACCATGCATCCAAATATGCAACACCGTTTATAGTTTTAAACATATTTCTGGCAATATTGTCAAGTCTAAAAGCCAACCAATCAGATAAGCAGCATTGGTTTGCCGTAAAATCATCCATCATAAAGACGTTCATACCCCTGAAAACCACGACAGTGTTTGGGGATCTTTGAAGCAGTCTACTTATTGCTTTTTTAATTGTTTCAAGTCTTTGTATAAATAGGATTGGGTTATAGAGAAGCACATGATTTCCAAATGTTATTGCGATCACCGTCTCTTTTCCTCCTTTTATTTTGTCAATGCTATCCGCGATATACGGTTGACTATGAGGAGTTCCACCGTTTTGTAACGGAGGTCCGTGAGCCGAAAAGTAAAAAGTGATATTGTTTTGCGTGTCCACCGCTTTGCGCGGTTCCCACAAGTCTTTCACTTGATTTTTTTCAATCGGATAAACTCCTCGCATGAAAAACGACCAGAAAGAAAAAGAGCGGACGTAGTGAGAGTACCATTGGCGAATGGTCGAATCACCCAGTATATGAATCTGCTTATTTTTTAAGCAATTTATTTCATCTACCGAATCGTAAAAGTCCTTTGCATTGCAATGAAATGATTTCCAGCTACCGTCGAGGAAATATCCGCTTGGTTCCGAAGACAAAGTTCCGGACAAACGACTAATGCAAAGTGGCTTCAATTTATCCACTCTGCGGGGAATCACTAAATAAAAAAAACCTTTGAAATTATTTGGTTTTAGGAAAACCGACTTCTACGACAGTTCATTTTTTAATTTGGTTGATTTGAGGTAAATTTGCTTTTGCAAAGTTTTAAAACTGTAAAAATAGAATGTAATTACTTGTTTAAAAAAATAATAATTTTTGGAAAGTTATGAAGCAAACAAAAAATTTCAAGTAAAATATAATATACAGACTTAATTAAATTGCTATTTAAACGATTTTATTAATTTTCAATGTCAGAATATTTTGTACAATTTGATAAACTATTATTTACTTGGATTTTTGACATTGATAGTCATTCGACTTCCAACTGAAACTCGTAGATTGACTCCGCTAAAGAAAAAGAATACTGATATTATTAATTTCTAAACACTTTCGCATTGTCTAAAAAAAAATTGGAAATTTATGTCTACCCTATCATCCTTATTATTACTGACGATGAGTGGCATGTTCGACCAGGTTTGTATTTGCAGCAATCAGATTTTAGAGTTTTCTCTTCATCGCCTCTTGATGCAGCAAGTTTTTCGAAAGCGTTCATTGAGCGAGAACGCGAAACGTCTCGTTGATGTTTTTAGAATTTATGCTTTGAGTCAAAGCTGACTTTAATGGGGAAGCGGAAAAAATGACAAACTAGGCACACTTGTCGACGATCGGCAAGTAATACTACGTCAATAAAGTGGTGACATTCATAATTGATATATATGGTTTGCATGAAGAGACAAAACACCATTTTTTTTATACAGTGATTTAATCATAGCCGTACGTGCTGGGGGGGGAAGGGAGCAATTGCCCCCCAAGTTTCTAAGATTTGGGCAAAATTGAAATTTTTCGCGCAGTGACAAGAAAATATTTGCGCAAAACCAGAATTTTTTGGGCAGCGATATGAAAAATTTGGGTAAAGTTAGAAATTTTAGGGCAGTGACAATGATCAATTGCAAAAAATATAGGTGAAGACTTTTTTTTTTTTTAGAGATCACCATAATTTTATAATTTTAGGACAAAATTTGTTCTTGGTTCGAGAATCGCTGACAATTTTTTCGTCCTATCCGTAATGTGCTAGAAAATCATGATTTGGGCAAACGTCACACAATTTGGGCAAAACTTGATTGCCTCCCAAATTTTTCTTTGGCTGGTACGCCTATGGATTTAACAATAATTAAGATGTAAACGAAGGAGAAAATAAAGGAAAACAATAAAATTGAATGCAATTTGAAACTAATATACTATAGTACATTAGTGTTGCATTGCCCAACTTTTATTACATACATGTATAATATAAATTGGGCACTTTTATTATATATAAAAAAAAAACTTGGGTACTGCAGCAGAAACAACAAAAATATTAGAAATATAGTGCTTTTATTTAATCATAATTTTTCCTTTACCGATTACAATATGGTTCTGAAAAATTGACTCAGATAATTTCCAAAACCGATAGATAGAAAAAAATTAGGGCAAGTAATTTAAAATCATAATGTTGCTAGCAGTCGCTATTGTCGGCAGCGTGGTCGAGTGGTTAAAGCACCGACTGATTGTCAACATGATCTTGGTTCAAAACCCACTTGCGCCATTCTGTTGTTGTTGGGAAACGACGTCTAAGCGGACCTCTTAGACTTTCACTGTTATCAACAACCAAATCCGAAGGAAATATAGAACCAACTTTAATTATTCAAGAACGCCAAAAAAATAGAAATTACCAAATCACTCATTCAAGTCCGTGATAACAGCAAAAATTGCTGTTGCTACTTCGCCCAAAAAAAAAAAACAATTTTTTTTAAGAGAACCTCAACTGAACAAAACGTTACTCAAAACTGAAATGGCAAAAACTTGCACAAAAGAAATTAACGAAAAATGTAGAATTAAATAAGTTAGTTACAGGCTAGAGACGGTTCGAATCTCGGGCCAGGCTCGAGCAAGATTCTAAACAGTTGTGTCCTTGAGAAAGACACTTTACGGCACTTTCCCCTGCTTGGTGGTCTTGGCAAGCAGTTCTAAATTACAGTAATATCTCTACTAAATTACTAGCGGACAGCAATATCTTGGGGTCGGGGTAATTGCTTCCCCTATGTATAGCGCCTCCGTCGCTTTCCTGCGAGTCAGGAGAATAAATATAGAGATAAAAATAAAAATAAAATAAGAGCATAGCCGTACGAAGCGAGGAGACAAAGGGGCAATTACCTCTCTGAGAGGCAAAAAATTAAGACAGAATGAGGTTTTTTTGGGCATCTTTTGGGCAGGGGAAGTTACTTTATGACAACATTTAGGAACGAGTTGTTTTACAACCAGAATGACCCAGATTGGTGCACAAAACAACTACAATTTAATGTAAAAACTTTTTTTTGTCTTCAATTCAGCAACATTAATCTATTTCATGTACAAATTTACATTTTTGTTCCATTTACAACAAAAACAACAAAAAGCAAGTAAAGAGCAAAAAAAATTTTCACTTTAAATTTTAGTAATATTTGAATGCGAAATCATAATTCAGGCAATTGTCCAAAAAACTTGGACAAAATTGTTTTGCCAACACAAAATGATTTGGTCCGGTATCGCTATTAATAGGAGTATTTGAAACAAAAAAAATAATATTTTGTTTTTTGAAAGCACTAAGCCGAGATTATGATAACATTTGAAATACATGACATGAAGACCAGTGTCAATGCATTTCTCAAACCTCGTCGTTGTTTTGCATTGCAATGCATACAGTAAATCTGCTTCTTTTGCTCAACAATTTAGTGGTCAAGACAGTCAAAGCGTATGTCGTGCCAATTCTTTCGAGTTCGGCCCCGTAAACCTTGGTGAGGTGAAACCATTTGCATAGGGCGATGTATATTTTCGATGTATACTTGCAAAATTGCAGCAAATCTATCAAATTTTCCTCAAAATTCTCATTATCCGTTCATGTGTTTTGTGCAATTGCCAAGCATTGTTCACTGCTGTACGTCTAGAATATACCAGATAAAGCATAAGTACGTTTGATTCGTTTGAGGATTAGCAGGTATCCAAGAAGCGTGGTCAGTAGCAAAGTTAGTCTTAACCAGTTTTGCTTTGGTTTTTTGCTTTTCTTTTTGCCGGTTTATCATCATTTTTTGTGGTTACGCTTTCTTTATGATCAAGCCAAGCAGAGGTAAAGAGCATACTCTCCAGTAAATCATTAATTGTTTTCGAGCCGTCATTGTCTGTGACGTTGCCATTATACAGTCGCAACTATACAGCCTACCCTATATGTTTTTGGTGACAGGTTTCTGAAAAAACGCAATCGAAATGGCGACTAAATTTTGAAGTCAATCTTCGGGACAGAAACTCAAACATCAATCTGCTCACAGAGATATAAAGAACTCTTTCTTAAATTTTTGTCTGCATAATTTTTTTCACTTTTATCTTTGCTCTTTAATTCTAATTTCTTTTCGGCTATGGTCTACTATTTTAATTTAGCAATTAATTTTTTATTTTTAAAATTGTAATATAAATTTCAATACAGTTATTAACACTAATAATTGTGTTTAATTAGTTTATTTTGTTATTGTGCTGGTTTGGTAATTTTTTTACTTTTTTATTCATGAATTCTACTATTATTTTTTGGAAACGGATCGTTTATTACTATTATTATTAATTTTTTTATTACTATTATTATTTTTTTAAAACGAATCATTTATAATTGTTATGTTATACATATCTTTTTTCAACTTTATCAACTTTGATTAGCATAATAATCATAGCCGAACCTGCCGGGGGAGCAGGAGGGCAATCGCCCCCCCTAAGTCTATATAATTTGAGAAAAATCAAGAATTTTATGACAGCGACAAAAAATTATTTGGGCAAAAGAATTTTTTTCATCGAATATGAAATTATGAATACTAATTGCCAAAAAAAGTTTAAGAATTAAAGTGAAGATCTTTTGGTCCTCAAATGGTCTTCAAATGATCTTGGACAAATTTTTTTTTTGTAGGGGTAAAGTACTAGAAAAACAAAAGTTACAAAATTTGCGCAAAACCGTATTGCCCACAAATTTTTTTCGGCTCGTGGGGCTATGATAATAGTTTATTTTATTTTATTCTTTATATTGTAAATTGTTTGCTTATTATTTAATTTATAATCCCTTAAATTTTTCGTATATACTCTTTGTATAGTTACTAGATGCATTTAGAAAAGGTTTCCAGACCTGATGAGGTTTCTTTTTAAGAGAGGTTTTTCTTTACTCACTTTGTTTATTTGAGCTAAATTCTCATCTTGACTAGCTGTGCCACCCATCTGCGTAATGATTTACGCAGACTAGTCGTGCATGGGTTATACAATATTCAAATTTGTTTGATTATTTCTCTTGTATTCTTCTTTTCTTTTTCTTTTCTTCTTTCTCATTTCTTATATTTCAACTGATCAAGGTGTTGCGGCCATGCCTTCTATCGTTTTGTATTTGCACTTATTACATATGCATGTTTTAACGTATAACGTTGCGCTGGTTCTTTATTTTCTTGATCTTTTCTAATATTTCTGATTTTTTGTGTGAACTATTTAATAACAATTGAGAATAAAAAATGAAATGAAATTATGAAGACAAAGCAATTAATTAGAAGGACAATAGTCGAAGTTGCTTGATACAAGCAGCAAAAGACAAAAATGATCGCAAAAATTACACTTGTGCTGGCGGTTTATACTTTCTTAGACTTAAAACAAAAACATAACAAATTACCCGAACAACTTAAAGTGATTCATAAACATAACAAAGTCAAAAAACCCAGCTTATCCAATTGCTAAAATTAAAATCGATTGTTTTGGAAATCACAAGTATTTTTAGTTCGTTAATCGGCTATTGGAAAACTAACAAAAAATTAAACTGGACTTCGGTGAAAGGTTAAGCACAAGCTTGTTTTAACAGAACAAGTTAATTTTTGAACAAGTAGAATGTAGTGAATGGGAAGAGACTGGAAGTCTAATAATAATAATAACCTGACTGCTTTTGTTTATTGACGTTGCGACCTTAAGAAATCACTAAAGCTATTCACTAAATCTTTAAGATATTCATTTGAAACGGAATTTTTTTTTGTTTGTGACGTTGTTTGACTCTTTTCACGCCGTAACGAAAAACTTATTGTTTGCCACGGCGAATAATAGAACAAAACAATCACCGTGCAGAGCCATGAAGGCTTTTTAAGTTTTCAAAGCATTAAATTTATTAAAGCTTAAGATCGAAGATTAACGCAACTCGACCTGATCCGAGGAAATTAACATTTTATTATGTTTTTCAAATCAACTTCGCTTTTTATACGAATTGTTTGAATTACGATTCTTCTCCATACCATGAGCATTATCGAAAAACTAACCGTTATTGGATGTTTTCCAAAATAAAAAGTAATTTTTCTCATTATAAAAAAATAATTTACACTAACTAAGCTTTTGATGGGGCATTGCTACTCATGCTCAGTAGTAAGCCAACAATATAAAGTTCTTCAAGACATGTTTACCTAGACTGCTGTCTTTAAAAAAAAGTTTAGAATTTTCAAACAACACGAAAATCAGCGGGAGACATTTTTAAGTTTTACTTGCAAAGGTTCTTCAAAGGTAGATTAGGTAGTCAGCAACAGCCAGGGTTGCGGAGTCGGAAGATTAAGATCCGACTCCGACTCCGAGAATTTCTAAATGTCCGACTCCGACTCCGACTCCGACTCCCGACTTTGACTTTGACTATGACTACGACTACGACTCCCGACTCCGACTCCGACTCCCTACTATGAGCAAAATATTTTTCTTAAATTAAATTTAACTAAGCAAAAATCATCCTTTTAAGTTGTTAGTTGCAGAAAATAAGTCAGGTTTTTTTAAATACATAAAAAGATATTTACTTTAAAAAATTATGTACATGTATATGAGTGTATATACCAGGGGTGCAAAAACACGGTCGCGCGACCAGAAGATTTGCCCGTGCGACGTAAATCAGGGACGTCAAACCCGTGGCCCGCGTAAAGGTTTTGAGTGGTTCACGCAGTACTTTTTGAAGCCCTCTGTCGCGTCAAGTTTGGCAGAAATGGAAAATAGATTTGTGTGAAAACCTTGTTATTTTTTAAAGTTCATTATAATGTTATTTTTTAAAGTCGGAAATCTGAGACTAATTTTAGGCGAAAACCTTTTTTTTTTCTTAGAGATCACTATGATTTTTCGACAAAAAGTCGGAAATCTGAGACTAATTTTAGGCGAAGACCTTTTTTTTTTAGAGATCAATGTGATTTTTTTGGAGATCAAAGTCAAAATGGCCCTGGGCTCAAAAACGTTGGACTTTCCATACCAATAATAAGCTCATCCTTATATCTCTCAAATAAACTTCAGCCATTAGTTTGATGGCATGAAGTCCATCTTCTTCACAGTAATTCATGGTTATATATTGATAGTAAGAATATATATGTGAATTTTTTCGGATTTTGTAAACCAAATAAAAGGGGGTCTGTAGTTTCTATCTCATGAATATTTCAATTATTGTAATTTTGTACAAGACTGAACATGCAGGCTCCCTGCCGTTTATTGACATTCATATCAGGAGATTATTAAAAAATTCACCTTGGTTCTAAACTTTTGGTTGATATTTTTTTGAAAGAATAGAGCAAGAAGACTAAGTTTTAATTTTCAAAAATTTTAATTTAATAATTTGCTCGTAAAAACAAAATTGCTTCTGTGAGTTTCTTCTTTATTGCAGCCCTTTGGTCTATTCTGATGAGCCTTAGTGATAAAAACACACGTTCAACACTCGCTTCTGTTGGAGGAAGTACTTATTTAAAGACATGTCAAAAATATAAAAAAAAGGGGGGGCATTTTGGAGGTTGAAACGGATTAAAGGCATTTACATTAATTTCAATAGAAAAATTCTCTTTGTCATAAGAGTAAATTGAGGTACAAGCTCGGTCACGGAACGAACTAAACTCGTATGTCAAGGTACCACGTATTATAGAAAGAGGCTGCTCAAGATAGTAAATTGATTATGCACCTGGCATTTGCTTTTTGTCATTGGATTGAAGAAAGGGAAGCAACTAAATCGGCTGCCCGAGCATAGCATTACGCAAAATATTATTTGCCTACAAATTAAAATGTAAACTTTTTATGAGTCGCACGCTGTGTCGCGTGATACGCGGCAAGGTTCTCTTAAAAAGATTACTGTACTGCACTCCACTGGTGCGCGCGGCCGCGTAAGTTGCGCGGCTAACATCACAAATACGTAAAGAAAGTGGACATGAGGAGTCGGAGTCGGATAAAATATTCCGACTCCGACTCCGACTCCGACTCCTAGTCTACTTGACAGTCCGACTCCGACTCCGACTCCTTCCGAAAACCTCCGACTCCGACCGACTCCGACTCCGACTCCGACTCCGCAACCCTGGCAACAGCTACAGTATTTATTTAAATAAATAACTATCAATTAACTTTGCATGACTTTCATAATTATAAATGTCAATAAAAATACATTTTATTGCATTTTGTTTGGTACTCAAGTTAAATTTAAAAAGAAAACACAGCTACGTAATTGTGAAAGATCAATATAGTTGTTTAAAAGAAAAAGGGTGAAATATCAAATAAGATTTAAATTATAGTTCTATCACATTTACAAAAAAAAAAATATCTCAATAAACAATTTTAACTGGACACCAATATTAGGTTTTTCCAAATGCTGGTCTGGGAATTAAATCAGCAACAACGGTTTCTCGAAGTGTTGTATATATATTTAGATATCTTGTTTGTTTCAAAGCATTATATATATAGGCTTACCATACGTCCCCCTTTATCCGGTACGGTCCCAATTTTTAGGCCTTGTCCCGGCGTCCCGCTTGATTGATCATTACGTCCCAGTATTTCCGATTTTAAGGGGAAATCTTTTTTTAGTGAACACTACTTTTTAGCGACGAAAATCAAGAAACTCGAGACAGATTTAAAGTGAAGACTTTTTTTTTGAGAACACTGCTTTTTAGGGACAAATCTTTTTCTTTTAATGAACGTCTCGATTTACCTCGTCGGAAATATGGTATGCCTAATTATATGTAATGCCCAAGAAATATATTATCTAATGCATTTTAAAAATATATTCTTTCGTATGAGATTATTATTTTACTCCTTACTAAAAATTTGAATTTTTAAATTTGGATTAGTAGATATAATGAATTTTGTTTACTTACGGTTCAAAAAGCAAGGAGCGCTTTAAAATTGTTGAAGCATCATTTGTTCGGGAAACAATATAATCATTGAGTTTGGAACAATCGAGAAATTTCGGTTTTTCACAAACCCAAGACTGCTTTAAATGGGTTGGGCCGTAATTACAAAACTTCTCGTCTCGTTGTTGAAAAGTGCTATTTAATGGAGATGAAAGCCAAACGTTGCATTCTTTCTTTTCTTCAAGCATTCCTTCTTGAAAACGACCATGAAAATGGAGTCCGGGCGATTGCTTCGTTGACGTAATTCGTCGTAACAAATCGATTGCTTCACTTGGATGAATTAATATTACATGCAACTTTAGTTTCCCAGAAAACAGCAGTGGAATTGACACTGAATTAAATTTGAAATAAAAAGCTCTTATAAGAAAAAAATTGTTAAAAACAGTTTTTTAAATTAGTAGGTTAAAAGTGGTGATTCACTTATCCTTAGCCTTTATAGATTGATTTAATTTTATAATAACAAACGTAATTAAATTAATTTTATTTTTTATTAAAGAAGATCACTAATACAAACAAAAATTACACAACACAGCAAATATTACCTTTTCTTCTAATTTTGAATATAAATCATTGTTAATGATGGAGGCTTATAGAATAATGCCGGGATATGTTTTTTTTGGTCCTTTAGTCAATTTGTTCGTGGAGTTGTTTTGTACCGAGTGCAATTAATTTTCGAAAAACAGTTTTTTAAATTTTTACTCGTCTATTTTTAGCAAAACATATAAACCAAACAAAAAATAAAATACTAAAACCGTACCAGTATATGTTCCGTCGTTTTGATCTTTTACAACTCCCATAATGCCATTATTTGATTTTTTGTTCGTCAACTTTACTCGAAAGTAATCTCCGCCGAATGATTTCCGCTCTCCTCTCCTATTCCGTGCGGTGATATGGATTCTAAGTTCATCACCGACCTTTGAACAAATTAAATTTTTTGAAAGAAAACATCTTAATTTTGTGTTTTTAAAGTTACCAGTAAGTTGTCGGCAGTGTCGGCATGACCTCAGAGGTTCCTTCAAATAAATTAACTGGAATCAAAAAAACTAGTTGATGGCAAAAAAAGGTTTTTATTCGTTGGAAAAATACATTCAGGTTGTAATAATTTTTTTTGTCAATCTTCACCCAGTTTTATAATAAAGTTTGCGCTTATTAAGTGTGGCTTTTTCACCCCAGATAGCCTGATTTTTCTTCCAAAGGCCAGTTTGAACCCCTGTCCTCTGGACAAGTGGGGCCCTAATTGAGAATTTTGAAGGGCGCTTATACCGGCCTTGGTTGTCAGCAAAAATAAATGACATTATAAAGCTACTATGAGAGAATGCGGCTCTTTGAAGAGGTAAGCGCACAAAACTCGTTTTCCCCTATTACTGAGTCGTTGCAGGTTTTCTAGGCACTCTTACAACTTAAAATAAAGGACTATTTTTTTGGTCATTAATCAACTTTTATAAAAAATCTGTATTAAAAAATGGTATATTCAGGTTTCGATGCAAAGATTTCTTTTCTGCAAAATTGTATTTTTTATAAATTTGTGGTAATGCGTTGTTTTACCTTAAAATGGAATATGGCCGCTCTATCAGTCTAATCTTCTTCTTCTTCTTCTTTCGGCTTCTCCCTACTCGGGGTCGCCACAGCGCGACAGTAATCTCCATTTCACTCGGTCTACTTCATCTCCTTCCCTAGCTCCAACCCTTTCCATGTCTTCTCTCACCAAATCCATCCACCTTCTCCTTGGCCTTCCTCTTTTCCTTCTGCCTGGCACTGCCATCTCCATCATCCTTTTCCCCACGTAGTCTTCTTCTCTCCTTTTTACGTGTCCATACCAACGTAGCCTCACATTCTGAAGTTTTTCTCCCAGCTTTGCAATTTTTGCAGTCCCTCTCACATATTCGTTTCTTATCTTGTCCTTTCTTGTCACTCCCAGTGCCCATCTCACCATTTTCAACTCTGCAACTTCCATTTTTCCCATTTGTCGTTCAGTCACTGCCACCGTTTCCATTCCATAAAGCATGGCCGGTCTAACAACACTCTTGTATATTTTACCCTTAACCTTTGCTGATAACTTCCTGTCGCACAGAACTCCAGATACCTTCCTCCAACTCATCCATCCTGCTTGGATCCTTCTCCTTACTTCTTCTTCACATCTTCCATCATTACTAACTGTTGACCCCAGGTATTTGAAGTTTTTGGCTTTCTTTACCTTTTCTTCTTGCAACTTCAACTCTTCTCCATCATCCACACCCCCAACCCTCAAATATTCTGTCTTGCTCCGGCTCACTTTCAGGCCTCTTTTCTCCAGTGCATTTCTCCAAATCTCCAGGTCCTCCTCTAGCTCCCTATGATTTTGTCTACACAGAACTATGTCATCTGCATAGTCTAATATGAATTTATTTTAAAACTCTATCAGTCTAATATGAATTTATTTTAAAACACCAAATTAAATTGTCGATCTATTTTGGAATCTTTATAAAATATAAAATTTCAGTTTCTGTTTGGCCTCTTGTGTGTCCGCCACTATCATAAAGTATTGAAAAGATGTTGAACAGCATATCAAGCTTATTGTATTGCATTGAATTGAAATTCGTTATTGCTTATAATGCATACAAATATAAAACAAAAAATAATAAAATACGCGAAAACAATATTTTTTGGTAATTTGAAATAACCGCCCTTACTTCTATATGACATCATAATGCACATCAATCTTATCACAAATATTTCACAGGGACACACTTGACCTTGTACAGTCTATTTAACGCTTGAACTTGTATAGTCCATTTAACGCCAGTTTGCACAAAAGAAACAATGATTATATTGGCCCAAAAATAAGTAATCGAAAATGCGTTTGGCTAGAATTCGCACAAATTTATAACAAAAAGTCTTTTCGTTTGCGTCTTCTATTCGAATAAAACCGGAACGTCACGAGCTGTTTCTTTGCGCATGCGCAGCGATGTTTGTTTTTTCAATTAAAACCATTAGAATATGGAGAAAAATTATTATACGCTAAAAATATCGTCTGTAATATTTCATACATTTTTTATCTCTCTTTTTCCTGACACGCAGGAAAACACGGAACGATTAACATCGCTTACTTTTAGAGATCCGGAGATATTGTTTTTGGGTTGAAACTTTTTATTTGGTTATTACTTTTTTGTCCAAAGATGTGACTGAAATTTAGAGCAGCTTGCTAAAGACTGCCAAGCAGAGGAAATTTCCGTAAAATGTCTTTTCCAAGGACACAAAAAAACATCGCGAGAAAGTTTTGAACTTCAATTGTGCCGATCGCGTTCGCCATAAATAGAGCGTTCCTACCCACACGACCATGCAGCCTACAAGGCAAACATAAATCAAAAAGTAGACTGGCAAAGCATTTTGATTGCCATAAGATTATATTTCTTTAGTTGACTTAAGCAAACACCATTGATATATTAACACAAGTGCAAGATTGCTTCAGAGGAGTTTCGGATTTGAAAGAAGATGTGTATTTTTTAAATCTTCACTCCACTTTCTAATACTAAAAATATTTACAAATTGATTTGAAGGGTTTAGATTTTAGTTGGGTACTAAACCTTAATTTTTTAACAACGTACACACACGCACACAACCACATACTTCTCGTAATATCGGTAATTGATTTGAAGTGAACAAAGCAAAATAACATATAGCCTACTGTAAAAGAGTTGTTTATATTTTTTAAGCAAATAATAAATCTATTGCAGCCTAACCTCGTAATCTTTTCTTTTTACTAAGTCTTTAGGTGTCAACACAAAAGATGATTGTTTGGGATCAGTTGTATCTTCGATCGATTGAGAACGATCCGGTACCGGCCAAGTGAAATATTGTTGAACAAGCTCTGGTTCTTTCACTAAGTTTTCATCTTCGATTATTTGCTGCAACTACAATATTAAATATACTTTCGCGTAACTTGATTTATGACGCGTTGTGACAATCACGTGCATCAGGTTTCCACCTGAATTAATCAGAATACAAGAACGTGAAAATACGATTGTACCACTCGTAAAAATCAGTGGCGCACTAACAATTTTTGCAAGAGGGAGCAGTTTTTTTGAAAAATTGCTACTCACTTGGTACAATAAGCTGGATAGAACAGTATATTAAGACTGTGCTCTCGTTTGAAAACAAAAAAGTTTTCGTATTGAATAGAATACATGTATTATATTTTTAAATCCTCAGCGCAATGCTTTGTGAGCTGCACAATTCGAGAAAAGAACGATTGAGGTCAAACTAAAGACATGGTTTATAAAGACTAAGCCATGTCTTTAATTAAAGTAATTCCAACTTCATCATGTTTCTTAGAAATTGGGGTAAGGACTTATATATTTACATTGTTCTGAAGACTAAATACAAGTTGAAGAAACAAAGAAATGATGAGCCTGCTTATAACTCTTATTCTCATAAAGTTTTGGTTGTTTAAATTAACTGACAATTAACTTTATCGAATATTTTGCCGTTATGTTTTCAAAAAAAAACCTTAATACATTTTTTATATTTTCTGAAACAAAAAGGCAATTATTTGATTGTCACTTGTCATAATTATTAAATTCCCCTCTGCTTGAAAATAAGTGCAAATTATTAAAAAAGTTTTTCAAGCATATTTTTAATTTGTTTTTATACTGTGCAGTGCATCATTTTCCCCTTCAAAAAAAAACATTAAAATTACAAACCAGTTTAAGAGTTTTCTGGTTATACTTGGGATAGACTTGAGTTGATACTTTTTCAAATTTTAAATTCTGAAAAAAAAAAAGAAATTGAAATTCTGAAAAAAAAAAGACTTGAGTTGATACTTTTTCAAATTTGAAATTCTGAAAAAAAAAGAAATTTTTGAAAAAAGTTATACTTATAGCCAGCGATGGCCTTACAAAAGAAGGCACCTGGGGCAAGAAAAATAAATAGACCACATTTTGTGGGTAGCCAGTGTGCCAAGTTTTTTTCGTCCCAAAATAAAAGTTATTTTTAAAAAAAGGATATCACTTCTATTTTGGGGCCAAAATTTTTATTTTCGTCCCAAAAAGTAGTGATTTTTAAAAAAAGGTTATCGCTTTTAATTGAGTTTCATACTAAGGCAGGGGAAAGTTACCGCTAAGATGCTTCAATGAAGAAATAGAGCAACATTTTGCTTGGGAGGGTCCATTTTTTGACGTTCTTTTGTGGGGCAGGTGGGCAGCTCCGTTATTAGATATGAGATATAAAAAGTTAGATATGAGTGTAGTTGGTATTGAAAAATAGAATTTGGGGAAATTTTTATTACTTTATTTTTTAAAAGATATTTTCTCTTTAATCTTTAGAGTAAAGATAACAGAAGAAATGCTGTATGAGACATTTTTTTCTATATTAATAAAATTTGTCAAACCATCTACAGGTTGTGGTTTTTTTCTATTATACATTTGTAAATTTGTACACGTAAATGTCTTTTTAATATATATATTATTTTTTTGGCTTAGCAAATCGCAATAAATAATAACAATGCAAAGTTTTCTAATTGTTTTTAAAAAGTTTGTTCTGTAGGCAAAAAGAAAGCCAAAAAATCTATATTCAATTAAGGCGACGTTTTAAGCTAAAACGATAATATAGCAATTCTTTTCAAAAATCTTGCGTTCACAATTTACTTACCTGCAAGACAACTAACAGAAATATTAAACAACCTAAAAAAATCAAAAATTTTTTAACCGTTAAACAATTTCTCATCGCAGGTAAGCTTTTGCACAAAGAAAAAACGATCCTAAACAATTAAATAAATTTTAAATTAAAACAATAATATAACCTAATGTATCTCACATTTTGTGCAAATGTATCCGCACTATCGTCCAAAAATGGACTTCGAAGTGCAGATATGGCATATTCAAAATAGTTACTGAATTGGGAAAGCTAGTTTATAAAGTGCTTTAGTGATCACATTTTATATTACAGTGAGTTACCATAATATTTCAAAATTTAAACTAGTATAATACTTGATAATTTGCTTACAGCTATTTGCAAAAATTTTTTCAAATTACAGGAACCCTCCTTTTTTTTTATTATATTTATTTTGAAAACAAAACAAGATATTGTCTTGAAGACATTTTATTAGGCTATAATAGACAATCAATATAGCAACGTAAATGCCTTGCATAAAAGTTTTTTCATTATTTGATAAGTGATAACAAATAAAAAAGAGAAAAGAAAACGTAGAAAAAGACTTTAAACTAATAAATAGTATAAATTTAAATTTGCCACCCGAGTGAGAAATAGTCATCTTAAAACTGTTTTACAATAATGGCAAATGCTTTCTCTTAAAGTTTGCAGTGAGGGTCTACCTACCTATTTTCGATTTGTAATTTCTTCAAAGCATATTATAAAACAAGAGTCAGATGCAAAACGTATCGCATTTTATCAAAAACATCAGTTTAAAACCTAGATGAAAAATTCTCAGTGTAACATCTCTCCTAATTTTGAATATCTTAATTTTTGCCTTTAAGTGTTTATTTTGATTTATTTTAAGTGTGAGCACAACACTTAAATATACTGTGCCCAGAATAAAGCAGCACCAAGTGGATTTGTAGGTCTTCAAGTCGAGGAGCTTTCGATAGTTCTTTACACTCTCTTTTTACTGATAAACATCAAACAGGAAAGCTGTGAAAGCGATTTTATATACTTGAATTGACACAACTCAAAATCGGCTCCAACCTATAATTTCAGAGTCAGACGCTCTACTGATTCAACTAACTGGGCGGCTATGATATATTTTTACTTTATTTCTCTGCAATAACCACATAACTCTACAAATAAAGGCGAAATAGCAACCCTGACCGCTCTTTGCCTTACTGCTTATAAATTTTAGATGACCCTTCAGGCCTTCACCATAATTCTATAAAATTTCTATTAGTTAGATTTTTTTTTGTTTAGTTTCCCAAATGATTGAATTCCCGATCAACGTCTTATCACTGCTGAGGCTATCTACACTCGAGTTAACAAATAAATTGAACGCGTATTGTTAAAGAAAAGAAACGTAATAAGGTCTGAAAAAAAGACCGTGTTGGAACACAATATCATTGTCCTTTTTGTAAGAAGGGTAAACAAAAAGTGATTGCACCCTCTCCTTTTTAAAAAGACTGAAACTAAATTAAAAACTATGCCTAAATTTTGTTAAATTTTGTACATTCAAGATAATTATATTTAAAACCTTGCAATTTTTTATATTCTTTTATATATTTGTAGAATTGTCTTAGATTTAAATTTGTTTTGTATGAAAAATACGATCTCCCTTTTGAGTTAATTTACAGAAAGATTCACTTAATTATTCAGTTGGATTTTAATTGTACATTCTTTTTTTAAAGTGCTATCTTGTACTGATTAAAACCAAAAGCAAATGTTTTTCCTAGTCGCAGCATAGGTCTTTTATTGGAAAGGTTACTCCGAATTCTCAACAATCATTTGTCCTTCTATTGATATTTTGCACATCATAAAACACAGTATAAGAGAGATACAAGCAATATGCATACGAGATTTACCTAGGATGCGATTCGTTTGTCGAACTATTACTGAACTTTCGGATTGCTATTTGGCATTCACACGTCGAACTGAATAACCGAACAATCAATGTATTTATTGATACATAGTGTCACACGACCGAAGTTAAAACGCCATTAAAATAGGTATTTTTTCTCACGATCGTAGCTTGGTGACTTACGGACGGAATTGTGAACAGAATTATGAAAGCAATAGCAAATATTCTGACTGTTTGAACTAAATCAACAATTCTTGGACATACTATCTTTTTTTTGACAACTGTTTTAAAAAAACTCCACTCAACCGATAAAAATAGAATATTCTAGTAAAGGCTTGATTTTTTTAACGCCAACACCCCATTAAGTAACTAAGTTAATAATTAGATAGATGTCAATGTGAATATCAATTTTGACGTCCATAGTTTAAAAAATAAAACAATTAAAAAAATTGACAAACACAAGTGGGAATAAATTTCAAAATAATCAACCAGAATCTTTGTTTCCACTTTCTGAATCCTAAAGCTGAACTAAACCGGATCAAATCGCTTTTACCGTGGTAAAAGTTAAAATTCAAAAAATGGAGCATTACAATTAAAAAATATATGAAAATGCACTTAAAAATTTATGTAATATTGTTGGTGCAATTTTTGTTTTTGTTTTATTTTTGGCAACAATCGACTGAATATCGGATTTTTTTAAAAACTGCACATCGCAAATCTAACTCTAAATCCAACAATCTATTTCGTGCTTTTGTTTTTAAAGAGATAATGCTTAAAATTTCTGATTTACGGAGATCAGTAGGGACGAAGCAGCAAGCAATGCTAAACGCTTTGCCATAACTTTGGAAACAATGCATTATGTGTCATTGCTCAGAGTTTATCCAAACTATTATTCAAAATAATCTCCGGCAGATGAGTCATGAATTTACTCTATGGCTTGTACGTTCTTGTCAATCTCTTTCATATTCTAGCGAATCTTCAATAAGAAACAAGAGTGTCATGTTTGAAATTAGTAAGCAGCGTAAAATTCGTTAACCACCTTAGTTCGGTAGTTTGCACCTAACTTAACATCGAAAATGCCATTCGCGTCACTCATTTTACTTTATGTTGGAAACGCCGTTTCAATCCAACGGATTTGTATTTTTATTTTCCAGAGTTTAAACGTTCCTATAAACGCAGCAATTTTATTTCCTTGTTCCAGCATGATTAAGTCTTACCTTGCAACTAGCACTTTAAATTGTTTCATTTACAAAACTATCTGCAAGGAACGCCAAATTTTATTTTAATGTCATATAAGAAACAATAACATTTTAAGTTCTTTTTTGTAGATTCATTTTTTGTTGGGAAAAATCGTAGGACTTCTGGCATTAAAATGCAGATGCAGTAGAACCTCGCAGTACGAGTTTAATTCGTTACCAGGCTGAGCTCGTATTGCGATTTACTCGTATTACGAAGCAATTATTTGCATTAAAATTAAAATGAAAATAAATAATCTGTTCCAGCTCCAAAATATCTGTTTTGAAGATATTTTATTTTTTAATTTATTTTTTATTTTTTATTTTTGAATTTTTTTTAAACAGAATTTTTTTTAAACAGTTTATTTTTTAAACAGAAAAGTGCAATCAGAAAAAAATAAACCATACTGTACATGTAATATCAATAATAAAAGTGCATGCAATAAATAATCATGTTTTATTAATCTATTAGACTTAAAACGGAAACCATCTAAGCGTGTGAAAGACAGTGAAGCTGAGAATAGGTTATTGTCTGTCATGAAAAATCTCTGTCAATTGAAACGTCAGGTAAAACAATTTCTGGTGTTTTAATATTTCTATCATCATCACTTATTTGGCATTTTTAGCCTCAAAAGTTTAATATGTACTGTATATACTTTAGGTAGGTTTTAAGTTTGTCAAGTTTTTAACAGAATTACAAACTTTAAAATTGAATTTCGAGGCCCCTGGACGTTGAAGGCCTACGATCGCTCGTAATACGAATTTTTACTTGTCGTGTGAGACAAAATTCTTTACGAATAGCCGCTCGCAAAGCGAATTTCTTGTACAACGAGGCACTCCTACTGCGAGGTTATACCGTATTTGGAAAAATTACTGAGTCAGAGAAATACAACTGATGATCGTCACTAATACTAAAATTTTTTATTTTAATTGCGAGCACAACGCATAAACATACTGTGCACACAATAGGTTAGCAAGAATGTACCAGGAGTCTTTAAAAAATTTTTACATTCTACCTGTAATGCTGAACGTCAAGCAGAAAAGCCAATTTTAACGTCCATGGTTTGATGCTACTCGGAATCGAATTCAAGTCTTCACGGTCAAACGCTCTACTCATTCAACTAAGTCTTATACTACTCCATACATGAAATTTCAGCGACTTTTATTTTTATTCTATTACTGTATTTTCAAATATTTATTATAAAGCGTTTTGACAAAGTTTATAAGAACTGCACACTATTCACACAGTAGTCTTAATAAAATGCGATTAAAGAGAACTATTGTTAAAATTAATTGATGGCTACTAAGCTATTCTCACGTGATAATTCATTAAACAACCGGTTCAAGACAAACTTCTCATTTAAAACTTTTTAATTCCCCCTTACTGCAGAATTATCCACAGGTTAAGAACCCATAAAATAAACAATTCAATTTGGTATTTTAGCATTCAGATATGTTTACTGTGCAAAATAATACGCTGTATTTCGCATTAGTTTCGCGCTTAGTTTGCGAGCAATCGCAAAGCTTGGTTTTTCTAACCTTTAATCGTAAAGTGTTATTTTTCCCAAGCTTAATTTGTCATATTTCCTCGCTTTGTACGCGTTGACTGGTCGTAAGGTCGTCGGCGCCTTTATCCCTTAGTTTATAAACTAGCACATTACTAATAAACCGCTGATCTTTGTTAAATCGCTTATTTAAATGCCTTAACTCAGTCCTGATCAGTCAGACCACAGATTTGCGCAGACCCTCAGCTTTTGGCAGAGCGAGAGACTGTCAGACTGAGCCATACTAACTTGAGATTCTTGAATTCCGTGCCATGATATCTGTTTTCTGCAAAGTGTTTTATGTGACTCATCTTTGCAATAAAAAATCAGCTTTGTTAACTTGTGTGCTAAACGAACTCGCTGCAGTATTATAATACAATTTAAAAAACACGGAACAGAATTGTTACAAGTTTAAGCTCATGTTTCAAGTTAATTGGTTTATTTTTCGAGAAAAACATAAATGAATAATAATTAGTACAAAAATAATGCATACAAGCAAAGAATAACAAAACAACCGTGCACATTTAAAAGTCAGCTAGTTACAAAACAGCTAGCCACAATAGAGCTAGTACAAAATAGCTAGTGCCACAAAAGAGCTAGTTACAAAACAGCTAGTTACAAAAGAGCTAGTACCACAAAATAGCTAGCCATAAAAAACTGAACATAAAAGAGCTAGTACCAAAAAAGAGCTAAAATACTAAAACGAAGAAAAATTACAGCTAGCGAACTCCTTTTAACAAAGAAAAATTGTAGCAACAAATATTAACAGTAAATACTTCAAAATTCAAGTGATTAGGGTTCGGTCTCACGACCTATTTCAATCCGTCTTCTTTTTCTTTGAATTCTTGCACATAATGCTTTTCTTTTTGGTACAATGCTCTGTGCATCCGCAGTAAGATTAACAGTAGTGGCACTAATAATGCGTCGAGGCAGGGCATAGCTGGTGGCTGCAGCATCTGTCATTTTATCAACAGCCACAAGCACCTGAGTGCGGGCAGGATCAGGAGGGTGGTTATGACTTCTCTTTTCTACAGGTGCTACTCCCTCTTCTTTGTAATTAATAGGTGTTGAAACAGTTCCAGAACACGATTTTATGTCACACCTCCAGTTCTGTGTTGTTACATTTGTGGTATTTTTCCTATAAGAATAACCACGAAAAGCAATTTTATCCTTACCTTTGTTTGATGAAAAAATACGGTATCTTTGATTCCAGGATGGCTAATGCCATGAAGTTTGTTAAAAATAATTTTTCTCCATGAAGGAATTACCGGACGAATCATAGACGTTGAAGTGTCACACCAAAGCATGTAATTACTATGTGGAACGGGGTATTCACTTAATCGCAATCCAGTATCAGTAGGGTTTTTGAGTAATTGGTTTAAATCTGAATCTGTTCTTTGATCAAGAGCTATTTGTGCGTAGCGAATGCCATCTTGTAAAGTTTCTATACCATTAATTTCAACTCTAGATAATGTGTCTGCAACAAAATTTTCCGAACCTTGCACGTAACGAATATCTGTAGAAAATTCAGAAATGTAACCCATGTGTCGAACGCGCCTTGGAATAGTTTGAGACTTTGAAGAAAATGCTCTAATTAAAGGTTTGTGATCAGTAAATATAAATGTTGTACAGTAAGATACATAGCCAGAAGTTCTCTGTCAAAGGCACTATACTTACGCTGAGCAGGAGTGAGTCTTCTTGAAAAGAAAGCAATTGGAGACCAAATACCGTTCAAGCAAATTTGCAGAACTCCTCCAATGGCTACATCACTCGCGTCTACCATTAAACTGGTGGGAGCATTAATAACCGGATATACTAATAGTGAAGCTTGGGAAAGAATACTCATAGTTTTGTTAAACACAACCTCGCAATCTAAAGTCCAAACTAGTTTCTTATCAGTTTTTGGTTTTTTTTTAAGCATATCTATCAAGGGACCTAATAACTCTGCGGCATGAGGAACAAACCTGTGATAATATTGGATTATGCAGATATATCTTCGTAATTGCTTTGTAGTAGAAGGGATTGGAAATTTAGAAATAGCTTCAATTTTCTGTTTTGTCGGACGAATTCCTTCTTTAATAATTAAATGGCCTGAAAACTTTAACTCAGTTTTTCCGAACTCGGATTTGGTAGCATACGTAAACCAAACGGTAAAAAGTTGTATTCGAAAAGACCAATTGGAGTGGTTATAACAGTCTTATGACGAGACTCCTTAGCTACCGGAATTTGATGATAGGCTCTGACCAAATCTACTTTGCTAAAAATGCAAGATCCCTGAAGACGGTGAAGACGGTGGGTAACTGACGGTGTAGGATAACGATCAGGAACAGTTTGCTGATTTAATTTGCGATAATCACCAACCAAACGAAAATTACCAGGCTGACCTTTTGGAACTAAATGTAAAGCCGAAAACACAGGAGATTCTGAGCGACTAATAATACCGCTTTCAAGAAGATAATCAATCTCTTTTTTTACGAATTCTAGTTTCTCAGGAGACAACTGACGTGGCCTAGAAGAACTAGGATACCCTTTAGTTACAATATGATGCACTACAGAATGCTTAACAGGCTTATGCTTATTTGGAGGAGTAGTTAAATCAGGAAACGAAGCGAGCAATTTCAAATATCTGTCACTGGGCAAGAAAGTTTTAGGAGCGCTAATATGAGCTATACTTTTAGTTTGAAGTTCCCAACGAGAATTACAACCAGCACGAACAAGTTTCATAGAGGCAAAGTCGAGAGATAAATCAAAGTGTTTTAAAAAATCGGCCCCTATTATATTATTGGAAACGTCGGCAATTACAAAAATCCAACGAAACTTTGTTACTTTATCAAAGGAGATGTACATAGTACGAAAACCAAAGGTAGCAATGGGTGCACCGTTAACAGTCACTAGAGGATTGCTAGCTTGTTGATTTCGATGTTCGTGCGGTAAGGGTTTCACCAAACTAATTTCTGCACCGCTATCAAGAAGAAATAATAAACCAGATTCCTTATCTTTAATATGTGGCAAAGGACTGCATGACTTGGTCATCACAGGCGCAGCCCACTTCGCATCTGGTCGAAAATTACTTGAATATCTGGGAAAAGAAAACGTTCTACTTCTCATCGGAGCAAAATTGTTGGGACGAGAAAAAATTTTGTTATTTCGAGGTTTAGTACTAGAAAAGGATGTACCTGCGCTTGAGGACCTTAACTGAACATTTTTTAAATCGTTAATGTCTTGATTTAGCTGCTGCAGTTAGAGTGTTAAAAGAAGAAAATTTTCTGTCTAACAAGGTTTCGAAATTTGAATTGTTTGAAGGACCCGCTTTTGCATTGGCACTAAATTCTGAAACTGATTGTAATTGACAGGAGTAAACACTAGATGACATACTCAATCGTTGCATTGCGGCATCAGCTGCAGCCGCAAACTGAAGAAGAGGTCTTCCTAAAGTAGGAACTAAAGAGAGTTGCACTTGTTGAGGCAATTTATTCATTACCAATTCACAAAGAACTGCATCAGACATGTCATCTTCAGATATAGATGATCTTAATCTATTTAAAAATTCGGAAGGTTTTACGTCACCCAAGCTGTCCACAGACATAATTGTATGAACTCTTTCTGCCAAGGATGGAGTAAACTTTTCGATTAAAAAGATTTTCATTTGTTCGTAACTATGATTCCGAGAAATTAAAGGTTGAACAAGGCCGAGTGTTTCGTGGTCAAAACAAGGAATCAAAGCATGGAGCTTCTCATCATCACTAATAATTTTATATCAAATGCACAATTTTTCAAAATAGGAAAACCAAACGTGGGGATTGCTTTTTGTAAAAATGTGAGTAACCTTTTCACCGGGGCGCAAAATTAACTGGTTATTTCGTAAGTCATTGAGTACAGCATGGTTAGAATCAGCGAGTTTCAAATCCCCAGAGTGCGTAGGTTGATCATCATTCATTATGTTAGATTTTAAATATTTTCCGCGCGACCGAGTGTTGTACTGATGAAGTGCCAGGCTTACACATATAAACACAAAAAGAAGAAATAGTACTCACGGTTGTAGTCGGGGTCACCAATGTGGTGGTTCGGACTTATTTGTTGCAGAACTTTTATAAAATTTTTAATTAACTTTTATATTAACTGTAAAAAAAACGATAAAGCAAAACACAATACAGAATATATAATATATCACAAATTAAAATGTCCCGAATTTTCTTTATTGATCCTTTTCGAAAGAACCCACAATATTAGCTTAAATAAAATGCTTTTTCTTCTGTCCGTTCGACTAGTCATTTCTTTTCCAATCGTCACTTCAATTTCTTTTTTGTTATCTGATCCTCTCCTGTTTCGTTTCAAATTTTAAGTTTTATAGTTTTCTTTAAGCACGTTGATTGTTTCGAAATAGTACTGAGTTTGATCTGGGTTCGATTCGCCACAAAGAGACCGATTACGGTTTTCAAGTCGAGCAACCACTACAGAAATAGCTTCAGAATTTGTGCGCAAAAATGGGTCAACAACCTAACTAATTTATTAGTATGATTTCAATAGATGGATTTTATGATTACGCTTAAAATTATTAAAAATTTGTTTACGTGGTTTAGAAAAAAGCGAATTCCAAATTTCAGTTCCTCCTTATTTGTTTAATTATTAACAATTCGATGTAGAGACTTCGGCAATATATAGGATATTTAGAAAAGTAGATTTAGTCCGGTGATTATGTATGAAACTGATATAAGAAAAAAAGGATAAAAAAGAGGTTGGGTAGATTGTTTGGATTAATGAAGCATATTTTTTGCAATTTCAATTATATGTATGTCATAAATTTTAAAAAATTTTTTGTCTAAAAAAAGTGGAGAAATAAATGTTTCGGAGCCACAGTTTGATATTGGTATTACCAAAACTTTTTAACTCTGCAAAGCTGAAGCTTTGTGTTATTTCTCTAAATAGCAGATCAATAACCCAACTGTCAGTTTTCGATTTTATTCTGTCACTGCAATTTTTTATTCGCCAAACAAAATATTTACCATGACTAAGCGGGGAAAAAGTTTTGACTACTTGAAGTACCTGCTACCGTTGTATTCCCCTTGCGCAGATTTTTCCAAATCGCCATTCAAAATTATCAAATTCATCCAGAATTTTTATGTTACATGCTACTTTTTACTATTTTGTTTGTTTCTTTGAAGCATTTGTACGAGGGTCAGTCAATAAGTAATGAGACTTTTTTAATAACTCAAGTTTGCAATGACTGGTAATCAAAAAATGCTTTTTTATTTTTCAACATAGTCTCCCTCCTTTGCAACACACTTGTTCCATCTTGATATTAGATTGTCTATTCCTTTGGCATAGAATTCCGTGGACTGGGTCCTTAGCCAGTTGCTCACAGCAGCCTTCACTTCTTCATCAGTCTGGAAGTGAATTCCCCTCATACTCTCTTTGAGTGGGCCGAAGAGGTGAAAATCAGATGGTGCAAGGTCTGGGCTGTAGGGTGGGTGTGTTAGAAGTTTCCAGCCTAAATCTTCAATTTTGGCTAGGGTTCTTGCTGCTGTGTGGGGCCTTGCATTATCCTGAAGGAGAATCACACCTCTTGATTGAAGTCCTCTCCGTTTGTTCTTAATGTCTTTTTTCCCTTGAGTTAGCAGCTCACAGTAGTTCTCTGAGTTCACAGTATTGCCCCTTTCCAAGAAACTGATAGTGATCGGCCCATTTCTGTCCCAGAACACAGTGAGCATGACTTTCCTTAAACTTTTCTGAGATTTGAATTTTTTCTTCACTGGGGAAGAAACATGCTTCCACTCCATTGATCGTCGTTTCGATTCAGGTTCATAATGAAAGACCCAGGTCTCATCAGTTGTCACTATTCTCGATAGAAATACATCTCCCTCCTTTCTGTATCTGCGTAGTGATGCTCTGGAAGCCATCAGGCGCTGCATTTTGTGATCATCCGTTAACATCTTTGGAACCCAGCGACAGCTGACTTTTGAAAAACGCAGCTTCTCACGCACAATTGCGTACACTGTGCCATGGGAGATGTCCAAGTTTGTAGCAATTTCATCTAAAGTGACCCTTCTATCAGATTTGATCAGGTCTTCAACTGCCTGTACTGCTTCTGGGGTAGAGACATCCACAGGTCTTCCACTTCTCAGATCATCAGTAATGCTTTCGCGTCCATCTTTGAATGCTTGCACCCATTTGTAGAAGTTTGCTCTAGACATACAGGAAGGACCATATTGTCTTTGCATTCTAGACAGAATCTCACATGATTTTACACTCTCTGCCAACAGAAATCTGATGACTCCTCTTTGTTCCAAGCATGAGCTGTTTCCTAGCCTAGTAGTCATTTCAATTTATCGTCACACCTACAGTAATCTGAAAATAAACAAGTTTTGTTGTAAATAAGATGACAACTCCATTCATAATCATCACATAAAATTTCAGTTGCATAACTCCAAGAACACCAAAGTAATTGAGAAAGTCTCATTACTTATTGACTGACCCTCGTAATATGTTCACATAGCCTCACAAGAAGCGTTTTCGAAAACCATACTATATTCAAAATTTTTTCTTCAAAGATTTCAGTCAATAGTTTTGCGATCTTTTCGGTCATCACTTAGAGGTAATAAGTCCGAGGTAAGTTAATTTCATATCTCTGTTTATCCCATTGACTCAACTGGAAAATTTCCAAGCCATTGTACTGAAGGAAACCATCAACAATTACCAGACGGGCTTTTGGAAATGCCAAGATGATGTCGATGGACACGATCATGTTCGCCATCAAAGCCGACAAAACAATACTTAGAAGTTACTATAAAAAGTGATTTAAATCCATCAGACCAGGTGTGCGTATTGTGAAGTGAAGGTTTGCTAAAACTCTTAAAAATACCTCCGATGCTTCTCGTGTTCAAACACAAAGAAGAACAATTTCCAGTTGAATCCTTTTTTTTTGGAAAACATTTTTAGAAATTGGGTAGCAAAAATTTTTGTTGTGTACCAGACAGGGTTGTTAACAGAATTTTTCTCACATAGTTCTCAATCAAAAGACAATTTATCGAGGTGTATTTACTCTTTAAGTTCGTATTGCGTATGGTTTTTATCTATGACTTTTTCAGCGGTTTGCGCCACCAAGCGATTATCAAGAAGAACATCCACTATTCAACAAAAAATGTAGCTTAAAATAAAGATTTTTTTAATAGCCGGAATTTTCTAAATATATCCTTGCTTGGTTATTTATTATTTTGGAAATAAATTATTTATACTTCTTGTAATGTAGTTCTCCACAATGCATGTTCAAGCTTATGATGCACCAAGATAGACTGGACGTGCAGGGGTCACTAACTTGACCTTGCGAGCACCAAATCACACAACAGACAAGATTAATTGGCATCAGGCCTGCTGTGCAGCACAATCATTCATAAATAATATAAATTTTTTAAAAATGAGCAACTTTTTTTTCAAAGAGCACAATTATGTAATAGCCCTTTTTATGACTCATCATTATTAATAAAAAAGGTTAGTTATCTTTAGAATCGTGCTTTTTTTAACCATACAATTGGATGAAATTAAGTCCAATTTAAGCTATTTTTAAAATTGACCTTTTGATGAGAGATACTACCACAACCGACCCCTTTTAATAAAAGTTAAAACCGCATAAGTTTACTACGTGTGCTTCCAATGCATTCTCTTTACCGTTAAAATTTTATATCTCAGGCATTTCCAAAAATTTTGTATGTTTAAAATACTGGTAAAGTCTTAGACTCTGTTGAAATAGGATGATTTTCAACTTCATTTTTGCAATAGTTGTTTGACACTTTATCTGTTAGAAAAAATTTTTTAAATTCACAATTCGGCAGCAAGATCTGCATAGCCTTTATAGAAACAAAATTATTTTGTCATCTTGCTTTGAGTTGGTACTTCAACACTCAAAAAAGACAAGCTATAATGTTAGATTTTTTCCAGTATGTTTTTCTTTACAATGTTGAATAGATTTATAATTAAAATTGGCAACACCCACGAATTTGTGTATACTCAAAAGCAGCGATTTGTTTGGTCTAAATTACAGAGCTGCCCAACTCGCGGCCCGCAAAGTGTTTTAGTGTGGCCCGCAAAATAATTTTTATCAGATGTTTGCTCAACTTTTTAATCAGTTGTTGAATTCAAATTTTTAATTTATTCAAAAATTTCAGGGCATAATAGGTTTTTACGTAGAAAATCATTTGGGAAATGTCGTGGAAATATTTGCAAGAGCCGATGTAAAACCTTTTTTTGTCTTCACCCTAACTTGCGGTCTGAATTCAAGTTCAGTTCCGAATTTTAGCTTGCAATCGAAGTGAAGACCAACAAAAACTTTAAACAGCGACGAGTGCACTTAAACAAAGTCACGACTCTTCATATGAGTATTGTCCCAACATATACGATCAAAACTAATCTAAACAGCTGATATAAAACAAAGCTTGATTCCGTTTGAATTTCTGAATTATGTGTTTAAAACTCAGTAGATGTGCGGGAAAAACAGATTAGTCGATTTAGTGGGTTAATTGACTAACAATTGTTATCTAATAATCCAAGCGTGAAGTTTGGCATTAAGACCACAGGTTTCATCATTAACAACATTACTAGCTACCACATCAGTTTCAACTCAGTCAAAGCTACATTGGCAAATTATAAGGCAACCTACTCATTTGTGAAACTAATAAAAACATTTTGAGGTGTCCTAATAATTTTATTTACTCAACAAACATAAGATATTTTTCAAAGGCGAACTTGTGGTAGGTTACATAAAGCGCTATTGAGAGAAATTAAAAATAATAATAACTGTCGTTTCCACGAACTAGCAAGTAAGGGGCAGACCATATTCTTCAATCTAGAAATTGGCATAGTTGGTTCACCAAATCAACCAGCAGTAGAAAACAGGAGGATCTATTTTGACTGCTATACCGGAAAAAACCTGACTTGAAGAGCTTAAAAAAGCAAACGAGAAAAAGCATTCGGACTAAAAATAATAAAAAAATAAAATAAATAAAAGAAAGAAAGATGCAATTATTTGTATTCAACCTCTAATAAAGGAAACGTGCTTTATATGATGACGCTTCTATTTTAAGTCATATAAATCAGACATCTCAAACTCGTGAGCGTATGCGGGCCGCAATCCGGTTAGCAAACAAGGTGATGATCTTGTTTTTGGTCTTCATTTGGATTTCAATGTAAAACCTTAAAATTTCTCACACTAGATTTTAAAATTTGCGCCACAGGTTTACTTTATTTTTAAATTTTACATTAAAATCAAAAAGAAAACCGAAAGAAAGGTTTTCGCTTTAATTGGGTGCCAAATCTCGGTCGTGCAAGAAATTGCGTAAACCTTTTTTATTAATTTTATATTGAATCAAATCAACCAGATTTTAAATTAATTAATATTTTGCTTTCCTATTGAGCATTCGATTAAAATATTCTTCAAAAAACTCCGCGGGTCGCGAGTTTGACATGTTTGTTGTAGATGGGAATTGTTTTTCGTGTTGTAGGACAGATGGCACTAAAGAGTACCATCTGTGGCATTGTGCATTACGCACACCAAGCCCGAGCTCACTGCTCGACCATGGTTTTGAGTTCGTTACTCGAGTTTGGCGTGCGTGATGCTCAATGCTAAAGATGGTGCTCTTTAGTAGGCTACTCTTTAGTGCCATCTATCCTACAACTCGATATATTTCCTGCATCTGATAATCGGCATGTGTGATGTACCTTGCCGCTTCTATTAGTGCAATTATGCGATTGATAGAAACCGCAAATCTTACAATTGTTTTTGTTTAGTATGTGATGACATGTGAAAATATAGTAGCTAAACTCAGAAAAACTTGGATTCTATGCGCCTGCTGTGGTTGTGGTAAATGTACGCCTTTAGAAGTCTGTTTTTAGTTAAAAAAACAATTGAAATGCTTGAATTAGCCGCGTTTTGTTGCCACAATTAGACTACTGCAACTAACCATTGTACAACCTATGTAAATGTCGGCAGCGTGATCGAGTGGTTAAAGCGCCGAGCTTATGATCAATATGGTCTCGGTTCAAAACCCACTCGCGTCATTCTGCTGTGTCCTTGGGAAAGACACTTTACGGCACTTTCCCCTGCTTGGTGGTCTCGGCAAGCAGCTCAAATTACAGTCATACATTACAAGCGGACAGCAATATCTTGGCATCTCCGGAAGTAGGTCGGGATAATTGCCTACCTTATGTATTAGCGCCTCCGTCGCTTTCCTGCGAGTCAGAAAATAAATATAGTAAATAAAATAAAAAAAATAATATCAAATAATTTTTAAAAAACCGTGTGTTGTACGCTTTTGGCTTTATTACATTTCGTTTTATCTTTTATTTTTCTTAAAAATTAGTTTTATAAAGACTTTAATGTATTTAAGTTATGTTGTTGTGTGATGTAGAAAATTAAGCCCTTTACATGTCGTTTGGTTTTTATGCAAAATTTTATCATAGCATTTTTTTTGTATTAGGTCAAACAAAGGTTTATGATTGGTACTGTCACGCAAGGTGAATCAATTTAACTGCATTATGATTCGGCTGAGTTTTTTTTAATTTTGCATAGTAGGGTGGAGCGAAAAAAAAATTTGAAAAAAATGTAGTTCTTAAATCCTGCCAAATAGGCTAAAACTTCAAAAAAAATTGGTTTTGGCGAGTTGCTACCTTTGGGGGGCTAGCAACCCCCCAAAATGTGTCTTAGTTGTTGTTAATGTTTTGTGTGCCATTGTTCGTATGGGCTCTAAACTTGAAGTAAATAAATGAATAAAACAAGTGTAACAATCATTTTGTGACGCGTTTGTTTTGAAATTAAAGCATTTTATGACAATTCAGAAATTCCTAATTTTTCTGCCCTACTACATAATCAATGATTTTTTCGTGACAGTATTTTAATTTGTGGGATTGACGCTAATCTTGACGCTGACGGCGTTAACATTTTTTAGCGTTATCGGCGTAAATGACGCCGATAAGAATTTAAAGAGGTGACGCTGACGCTAACGCCGTCAAGATTTTCTGTTGACGCGCACAACTTTGATTACAGTCATATCTCTATTAAATTACAAGCGGACAGCAATATCTTAACATCTCCGGAAGCAGGTTGGGATAATTGCTTACCTGATGTATTAGCGCCTCCGTCGCTTTCCTGCGAGTCACGGGAATAAATATTAGGGTGGAGTGAAAAAAAAATTTGAAAAAAGTGTAGTTCTTAAATCCTGCCAAATAGACTAAAACTTCAAAAAAAATTGGTTTTGGCGAGTTGCTACCTTTGGGGGGCTAGCAACCCCCCAAAATGTGTTTTTGGGGGGTAAAATTGACAAAAAATGTCGTAACTCGGTAACCGCTTATCGTAAAGGCATGATTTATGGCTCAAAATTTGCAGAATCATCATGTTTCTATATGTGCTAAGAGAAAGTTTTTGTCTATTTTCACAAGAAAAAAAGTTATAATCGATAAACCGTTTTTTATGCTCAATACTCGAAAATTGCGCTGTATGGAAATAACTTTGATCTAACATTTGAAATGATATATGTCTAACTGATAAGGACTAATTATGACAATCACAATATAAGGACTAATTATAACAATCACAATATTAACAAGATGATTTGGGATAACTTTGGTCACCAGACAAAGTACCTAAATAGGCCTACTCATAAGGTACAGAACGTGCTAGCTTTACTGCCCATAAAATGTTTAGTATTTCAGTAATTTAAAGAAAATCTGTTACATCTCATTACTTTCGAACTGTTGATGCTGATATTGGGTTGTTTTGCCTAAGGAGTGAGAGAAAAATAAGAAAGCATGTTAGAGTACACCAAATACCCTACGCAAAATGAAGCGCATCAGAATTGCACTTTAGTGTCAAATTTTTTCAAAAGTTTTCAAGATTTAATCTTCTGGAGAATCAACCCATCTCTTCGCTCAAATCCTTCAACTTGTGCTGCGGCCTCTGTTACCATTTTGACATGGCGCTCTACACATTGGTTGTGACATGGGTGGTCGAGCTGCAGTGGTTTTATCCGGCATTGTTCAATATCTAAATCAGTTAAATGTTCAATTACCGGAGGCTGCTGATGGCAAGATGTTAAATTCACCATCTTGTAGTCAGACTTGGGATGTATTTGTAATTTAAAATACAAATACGTATTTGAAATACAAAATATTGTATTTTGTAGTTGTATTTAAATACATTTATTTTTGTGTATTTTGTATTTGTATTTAAATGCTTTTTACTACAAGTATTTTGTATTTTCAGAAATTTTGAAATACATTTTTTAAAATACATTTGTTACCATACAATCTTTGCGCGCTTTGACCTAGATCAAGAAAAAAAGTTTCGGCTTTTTTTGTGACAATTCATAAACAAAAAATACTCCAAGTTCCTAGTTTATTTTAGCTGTTCAGCAAAGTAACGTTGTTTTTTGTCACTTAATAAATCCTTATGTAACAAATTTTGAATGACAGATGTATTTTTGCTAAAGCATAAAATTACTCTGGTATTATGTTTCAGCAAATGATTCTCAATTGGGTTATTTATATTTTTCCACTTTAGTAAATAAAAATGTATCACACAGTTTTTTTCATGCATTTCATGTAATAAGTAATAAAACATTTTTACAAACACAAGTTCACTGTCAATACGGTACAGCAGTAAATTTTTTTTTATTTTTATTTATCCTTCTTTGTCACAAACTTTTTTCGGGAATCCCAAAGGACCAGTTGAGCTAGGTAACCCGAATACCTGCGCTGAAACAAAGCTGTGTCTAAATTTTATTTTATTCCGGCTCAAGAAGTAGTCTTGCTATGAGCCCGACGGTTTATACAGTTGGTTAACGAAAGCTCAGATTGATTTCGTTGAAGACTCTTTTTCACAACAAACAGAGACCCTTGTCTTTAATAAAACAGATGTATTACAAAAATATTACGTCCGACCAAACTTCTATTCCACGCTTTGCCGAACTGCAAAGCGAAATTAACACTACAACTCGACTCAATCAACACAAATAATTCTACCTCTGTAGAACAAAACTGCCAACCACTGGCACAAAATAAATTCAACAATTGTCCACCGACACAAAATCTAACGGTCCACCTCCTGTGGCCAAACAAAATCACCTTCGCTCGAGCCGCCACTCGAGTCGCTTCAAATTACCTCACAACGATAATAATCATCATCATAATTTTTCGCCACGCATCGGCTTTATATAGAAAACAAAATCACGTGACGTAAACTTTCTCATAAATTCAAGATTCAGCCAGGAACCCCTGGAGAGTTCGTTACGCGAATCAAGTGGAATATACGCGAATTTTCCAGTACAATGACGTTAGTCAAAAACATATTACGTCAATACAAAGAGAAAAAAAAAAAAAAAGATACATGTATCGAGCCATATAACAAATTGGACGTATATCGCAGACAGCGCTCAAAGAGCCGCATTTATTCTCTTATAATAAAACTACGAACTGCTTTTAACGGGGATACACTACATCGTTATGATTAAAATTATGAATGAAGTGTGACATTCTTACAAAAAAGCGTCGGAGGCACTCTAAATACAGCTACTGTCCAGCAATTACCTCGACTTGCTTGCGGAGATGACTAAATATTACTGTCCACTTTAAATTTTATATGTATTATGTATATTTGTACTTTTTTTTATTATAGGCATAGCAGAAATCTACAGTTGCCTGCTAAATTCACCACACAGCGGAAAGTGCTGTAAATTTACTTTTTCAAGGACATAATTTTTTAAGATTTGTCGCTTTATTACATTGAACAACTTATCTCTATTCCTTTCGTTATGGGCTTTCAGATGTTTTTTGTTGATTAAAAATTCTGAGTTCAAAGCAATGAGCAGCCGTATATGAAGGACTTGCTCATTGGCTGGAGCATTGTTATGTACACCAGAAACATCAAAGGGTTTTTCAAGAAGTTTAGCCAAAAAAATTTACCGAGTTTGCTTTTCTGCTCATTTTAAATCTTTAAATGGGTGTTCATACTGTTTTGACAGGGCACATGCATGCAGCAGGATAAGAGTTCAGACAGTTTGAAGCAGAAATAGCAGAATTTGTCTAAACTGGCAGCATAAAATGACTTCAAAAATGCCTTTAATCCTGAATGGAAAACTATTTCAAGTGACTGAAGAAAGTTCTGATGGTAAAATAAAAGCTAAATGTTGTGTCTGCCCTGATAGCAAGCCACCCTTATCAGGATTAAAAAAAACAACTTCAAATTTTTTGTTGCATTTAAAACGGAAGCATCCAGCAGAAGCTACAGAGTTTGAAAAATCAAAGAAAGCACGTCAAGACGATTCTCAGAAAGAGAAAACACCCAAAAATACGCAAACAACTATATTTCAATTTTGCAAATCAAAAAAGGTTACCCAAGATGCTGCTTCAAAAACAATTGTTATTTTAGTAGTTAAATGTGGTTTACCCCTGTCCTTGGTTGAAGCAGAACCTTTTTAACAGTTATAGTAAGCACACTGTTTTCTAGAACGTGCAAGTCCATAAGCAGGAAAAGTTTTAGTGCAAAAATTCACAAACAGTTTGAGGCTGTTATGATCAACATTAAAAAAGCGCTTTCTTCAAAGGATTATGTTTGCACAACAGCTGACATTTGGTCACAGCGAAAAAGAAGCTTCCTTGGCATGACTGCTCATGTCGTTGATCCAGAAACACTGTAGAGAGAGTTCTTTGCAATTGCTTGCGAAAGGTTTTCAGGGACACATTCATTTGATTCAATTGCTGAAAAAATTCAAGAAGTTTATGATAAAATTGGTCTTGATTACAAAAAAATTACTCGTACCATAACAGACAATGCCAGTAATTTTGCAAAAGCTTTTCGTGAGTTTGGCTTCAAAGAGCAAAATGAAAATGACGATCAAGAGAGCAGTGAAGATGAAGTAAATTTTGAAAACATCAATGGTATGGTCACGTTCACTGGCGAAAATAATGAAGAGCTTTTTGTTTTGCCCGCACTAGAAAGATGTTTCAATTTAATAGCGACTACAGAAATAAAGAAAACCTCTTACCCAGCATTGCAGAAAAAAATTTTTATGTCATCATTTGAAAAAGCCACTGCGATTTGGAATAAGTCTTACCTGCAATGTTCTAAATGCAATTTGCAATCTTCTTAAGTCGGCTGAAATCATTTTCAATATTTGCAAGTGGAACCTAGTTATACCATGCATTACAAAATGAAATTCTCTTTTTGACAGCTTACAATGTCTGCTAAAATTTGAGCAGTGTACCTTGAAAAACTTATGTCAAAAACATTTGCCAGAGTTAAATGAAGTGAAAGTGAAGTGGAATTTATGCGTGAATATTACCAGAGTTAAGTGCAAGTGAAGTGGAATTTTTGAGTTGAATTTTAGTGAACTTAAGTGAATTGAATTTAGGTGAAGTTAAGTGAATTTAAGTAAAGTTAAGTTGGAGTTAAGTGAAAGTGAATTTTTGTGTGAATATTGTACTGTGCTTGAACCTATCACTATGGCTATTGACAAGGTTCAAGGAGAGCAATTTTCGTTTTATGGCTATGCAATCCCTGTGCTGCGACAGACAGAAACTTTACTCAAAACAATTCAAAATCAGTCTTTAAAGTACAATGCTCCACTTGTTCAAGCTGCTTTGAGAGGAATGCAAAAAAAATTCCAGCCGTATCTTCAACAAGATTTTATGGTGGTGAAAGATGCCCTTTTAGCCACAATATCACATCCTTATTTTAAGTTAAAACCTATTTTGAAATAAAAAAGAGATGCACTCATACAAGAACTGATTGACACAGCTAACAAACTAAGTTGAAATGTTTCAGAAGGCTTTAAACGCAACAAAAGTAGTGTTACACTTAAGAAATATAGCGATGAGAATGGTGCGATACGTTTTCCTGTAACGCACCTACCGTAATTCTATTTGAATAAGTCCCACGAGCACTTAAACGCCTGATGCGGGGTGTCGCACTAAATAACTTCACAACGAATATTTATTACGGGAACACAGACCATCGACATCAGTTAATTACCATAATGTCATTTCAGTATTATTTAGACATTAATTCTTAAAAGCGTTAAGTGTAACTTGTGCGTATTCTGTAATTGAAACATGTAATTGATACATATTAAATTAACTATTCAAATAAATCAAAGAGGTAAAAATAACAGGTATAACTTACGGCAATCAATTACTTTAATTATGAAACAAACCTAACCCTACTCTAACTAAGCAACAGCATATTTAAACATAAGAAAACACTCCCTAAACCTAAGCTGGCTAAACTCAACTGACCACGTTTTGCGAATGACTCAATCTGATACGTTATGACGTAATCGAAGTTTTAAGGTTTCTGCATGTCTAGTAGAGAAGGCGCATACGTAATAAGCGTCGAATAAAGATAGGGTAATTCGCAAATAGAAATTACAATGAATCTCACCGTAACAAGTAGTGATACCTTTTTTCACTGGTCAGATGACGAAGAAGAAACTCCACGAACACAGAAAAATATAACTTTCATTGAAGTACTTCAATTTTTGGAAGACCCAAATAATAATCTGGAATCACTGCATCGCTATCCGAAAATCAAAAACGTGTTTTTGAAATTCAACACATCACTGACATCGTCAGCACCCGTTGAGCATCTCTTCTCATTTGCTTCTATCATTTTACAAGGACGCAGGGGAAGGCTGACTGATAAGAATTTGAAAAGTTAATCTTACTGAAAGCAAACAAATGCGAAACTGCTGATATGCATTAGTGGATAATAAACTGATAAAGCATTTCTTTTGTACAACCACGAATTTCTGAAGCTATTTTACTACATCTTAATGCTGCATACCATGTTATATAGAGACGAAACTCGCTGTATGTTTTGTATAGTGATGCTGTCTATTTTGTACATATCCTGTGTTCTTAAAATTTTGTCTTCAGTCTTGCTAGTTGCTGTAATCGATTCAAACGTAAATCGATGTATCTCTATTTGTTTAAAGTAAAACAAAAAGTTATTGTAAAATAACCAAGCTAAGAGATACAATGATTTACAGTTACTAAAAATACTAATACTAAAAAAACTCGACCACTATGGAATAAGAGGACTAGCATATATCTGGTTCAAGAACTATTTACTCAACAGAAAACAACAAGTTGTGTGTTCTGGTGTTTTATCATCCACAATCAATTCATCAACCATGGGTTTTCCGCAAGGGTCTATTTTAGGCCCACTCCTGTTTCTTATATATGTGAATGATTTTAACAATTGCTTAACTAAAAGCAAAGCCGTTATGTTTGCTGACGACACAACTGTTTGGACTAGCCATAAAAATACATCAACTCTATTCCAATTCATGCAATCAGAGATGGAATTAATTGATCGGTGGCTAGTTTCTAACAAATTGTCAATAAATATTGAAAAAACTAAATTTATGCTTTTTAGTACTCCAAACTCAAATGTTGGAGGTAAACATTCTTTATCAATAAGAAATAGACAAATTGATCAGGTAAATTCTCTAAAATTTCTGAGTGTATTCATTCACAATAATCTTTCCTGGAGTCTACACATGAAATACTTGATTTCAAAGCTAAGAAGCTGTTATGGTGTAGTGTGCAAAATAAAATCACTTGTAAACAAGAATTCACTACTCCTTCTGTATCATTCTCTAATTAACAGTCACCTCCAATATTGCATTTCAAACTGGTGTTTTGGTAATTCAACTCTAATTACAAAGCTTCAGCAAATTTGTAACAAATTCTTGAGAATGATATTTGAATTGCCCTATTGTTCCAACATAAATGACATTATGAAACAATGCAACATTTTAAAAATAAATCAATTATATAAATTGGAAACGGCGTCCCTTATGTTCAAACTAATACAAGGTGGAAACAAATCTCCTGCTTTTAGTTGTAATTTGCATTTAAATCCATGCAAATACAATACAAGAAACAAAGCTCAATACATAACACATCATTGTAAAACAACTGTTGCAAAACAATCTTTTTCTTATCAAGGCCCTTTCATTTGGAATTCTCTCCCAGCCAATTTAAAAACTAGCAACCAGACTTTTAAATGTTTCAGAAACAATCTTAAAAAATTCCTACTCGATGAATCAATATAAATAAGGATCAATAAAAGATTTTACAAATTAAGTTATAAAACTATAACCACGTCTTAATGGCGCTTTGTCTTTTCGGCGCCATAACTTGACAGTGCATGAAGGTATTGCTTTTATACATCTGTAAACTAGAATTAGTGTATAATTAAATATTCAATAAGATCTAAATTTAATGATTTCAGTGAGCTACTTACTGCGGGAAAGCATTTTTATTTCAGATAAAAATGAATTCAGGAAATTCAAGCACATGTCTTTCTAAAGAACAATCATCAACATTGGTTCTCTTATCAATTCTCAATCAGGCTACAATCTTCAAAACATTTTCAATCTCTATCAAGAAAGAGTGTATGCTACGTAAGAAAATTGGAATCAATTGATATAACAAATTCAAACCGTTGAATGGACAATCAACCTTATTTTTTTTTAATGATTATTCAAATCAATTTACACAGTTGGCATGTTCTATTCTTTTCTAAACTTTATACTTCTTTATTCTCTCTTCATAATGTATGTATATATAAGTATATTTTGTTTTATTTTTATGTTTGTATTTGCAGTGCATCCAGAAAAGGTTTCCGGACCTGGTGAGGTTTCTTTTCGGAAGGTTTTCTTTACTCACCATGCTCAGTTGAGCTAAATTTATAGTTAGCTATATAGGGCGGTTGTGCCTCCCAATGATTTACATAACCGTTCCTGCACTGCACATTTTTTGTCATTTTTTTTGTCTTGTCATTTTTTTGTGTCTTTTTTGTCTTTTTAAATAATAATATTTAGTTTGAATTAGGTAACGCGGCCGTGCTTCTTATTTTTTCTCTTTCTTACCCCCTCTCTATACTTTGTGCATGTTTAACGTTCGTCGTTGTGTCGCGTTTCCTTTTCATGCTTTGCTTAATGTACATTGTATATACTTAAATATTGTTACTAAGCGTGAATAAAATATCATCATCATCATCATCATCATCAGTTTGAATTGATTTGATAAACACTCACTTATTTACTACGTTTCCATTCACATGATTCATTAAATTATTCTTTGTTTATTTTACAGTCATATTTTTTTGTATAATAAACAAATGATAATGCAATAATTGTTTTTATAGAAACATGAAAATTGATAGCCATTTTGGCATTGTCTCGACTGTATTTGCTATTTTTTTTTGTTTTTAAAGTGGATGATTTTTTTTGAAAAAGTATTTGAAAGTATTTTTAAATGTATTTAAATACATTGTTACAGTATTTGTATTTTGTATTTACCAGTATTGCCAGAAAGTATTTTGTATTTGTATTTAATTACTTTATAACCACTGTATTTTGTATTTGTATTTAAATACCTTTGGAGAGTATTTTGCCCAAGTCTGCTTGTAGTACGAGTTCACTATTAGATCCAGTGTGGGCGGTTCAAACAGCCGTACAGTTGAGGCGTACAGTTGTATCATAATATTTTGCTCCTTCCAAAGAATATTCTTCACTGCGACTGTCAACCAAGTCATGATTATCAAATGAAACCGTTGATGGCAAGTTTCCACGAATCGAAAGCACTTTGTTCACTCCTCGCATTCGTATCTCCTCATCGTTGTCACCCAACATGGCGATCAAGACATTTTTCTGGTGTGCGAAAAATGCATTTCGTTGCACAACTTTCAGAGCAGTTTTCCGAACAGCTTCGTTAGGCACCTGAAGAATTCGTTGGACCAAGTTGAAAAAATTTCTAGATCCGCAAGTTAGTTGACTATTTAACTTAATTTAAAACCAACTTGGAAAGTAAACTTGAAGACAAAACTTCGTCAGAGTTTCCAAGTTTGAGGAGGGTTCATCCACCGAAACATAATATCTGAGGATTCGACAGCCCAGAGTTAGCCAGCGTGAATGCACAATGGGACCTACTTTTAAATATTGCAAGTCGCTGTCGACAACTCCCATGATTATTGCTGAACATATCTTGTAAGCATAGTGTTGATCAGTACTCAGATCATTAACAACTGATTCTGGCAACTGTACAAACTGAGGGTTTGAAATTGACTTAAAATTAGCAGCAACCGGCCAACTTGAAACATCTCCAGTTAAACACTTCTCAATTGGTCCTGCAAATGTGTCAGGACTATTGGTGGTTCCATCAAGCATAGTAAAGACATGGCGCAAGGGTAGTTCATTGGTATGTAGTAGGCAAATTACCCATTGTAGTGGCTTGTTCAATAGTTCTTCCAACTTACGAATGCAACCATTGAACTTGCCTGTCATTGCTGCAGTTCCATCAGTGCCAACTACTGTAAGCTTGTCATGTAATTCGGTGTTGGCAATGGTGTTGAAGATCTTTTGTGCTATGGTTCTTCCTTTGCCATCCTCTGTGGAAAAATGAGAAAGATAGTATTCACCAGGCTGCCCAACCATTGTATAGTGATCTTCAAGTTGTACAGACCTGTAAAACTTGTCATTTGGCCCTTGCATGGTGACCTGTGTTGCATCTTTGCGCCCATCAAAGTATATGGCATTCACTAACTTGAAATTTTCTTGCTCCTTTTTCCTAATTTCAGCACGGCATCGTTCTCGCTCTCTTCGAAGCTTGCTATGATCAATAACGTATGTCTTGTCATCATCAGTAATTAGACCCAAATCTTGCATCACACTATTAGCGATCGCAGCAGCAGTTCTGTCGGATATCTGAAAACGCTCACTCATCCTTGCAAGGTTTGACCAAATCATTCGATTCTGATTTTCATATGGCATTGATTGAGAAACAAATTCAGAAGCAGCAGAAGATTGCGTTTGGTCTATGTTGGTTGAACTAGAATCTGACAGATAATCCAAAGCTGACTCAGGCACTGATGTAACTGATGTAACGGAAGAACATGTTGGTGGTTCTGGATGAGGTTGTAAGGGTCGAGAGCGCCTCAAAAACTGTATGTCAGCTGACGTTGAAGGAACCACAGCATCTACACATTTTCCAACTCGCTTACTAGTTTGATCTTTATAAAAAGCATAATCATCATCTGTCATTTTCAAACCATGTTGTTTCTCCAAAATTCTGCGCTGCTTATCGTCAACACAAAAAACATCAAATATTTCATCAATAGTTGACATAAACTCTTTTTCCTTTTGTAAAAATGCTTCTCCTCGTTTTTTCTTTGACCAGCGATTAAGTGCACTAAAACAATTCACAAAACTTTGAACTTTTTTCGAAATGGTGTACAGATGAATGGGATATACGTTGCACCATACCCATCTGTCATAAATTTCTCTGGCAATGTCATTTTCAACATTGAAGGTTCGAAAGTTTTTCAAATGAAGAATGCGTTCTATTAAATCTCGCTTGGTAGGCAATACTCCTGGTGGAAAACTATCACGGGTAGAGAAAGTGTGTCCACTATGTAAAATCTTCTTTACAGAAGTTGAACTCCGTCCTTTCATGTTTTACTACTTCGCAGTTTGGCCAAAGCTTTGATTTACACAATTACTTAACAATATACCTGCAAAAAATAATAATAACTTTTCAGATAACTATTAGTTAAGTACAAACAAACAAACTTATTAAACAGTTTTTCTATCATAACTTTTTTTCTAGTGGAAATAGACAAAACCTTTCTCTTAGCACATATAGAAACATGATGATTTTGCAAATTTTGAGCCATAAATCATGCCTCTATGATAAGCGGTTACTGAGTTACGACATTTTTAGGAAATGTTACCCCTCAAAACACATTTTGGGGGGTTGCTAGCCCCCCAAAGGTAGCAACTCGCCAAAACCAATTTTTTTCGTAGATTTTACCTGTTTGGCAGGTTTTTAGAACTACACTTTTTTTAATTTCAAAAAAAAAATTATTTTCACTCCACCCTATTGCGTAGGCCTACTGGCAGTTTAATTTTACTTCTAAAATTTTGTAACTAATAAGGGAAAAACTTTCTTGTAACCAATTTTGAAAACTCTCAGAGCGGGCTTCTTAGCGTTATAGGCCTACAAAGAAAGAACAAGATTGAGTTAACTAACCCAGTTCTCCCCTGTCAAACCCTGTTGCACCTATTTCTTTCACGTATCCGATCAAACGTACAAAACTTGCATAGTAGTTGCATAGTAGTACTGTATTGATAATGCACTCAATCGATATAGTCGTGGTTCAAAACCTTCCCGCGTCGTTCTGTTGCGCCCTTGGGAAAGACCCTTTGCGCATTTCCCTTTTTCTTAGCGGTCTTAGCAAGCAGATCTGAACTTCAGTCGTTTCTTTAAATAAAAATTAAAAATGAAATAAAAAATTTTAGCGGATGGCAATATAATGGTAGGTCTATATCCTAAAGCATGTTAAGATAATCGCTTAACCGTTGCCCTAAGTATTAGAGTTGTCGCGGGCACACTTTTCCTGCACTGCAAAATTTTTTTAAGTACCGCACTGTGCCCGCACTGCACTGCAAACTTTAAACATAAGAGCAAGTATCCACATGCAAACTTTAAACATACGATTGCACGGTGTCCGCACGGCGCGGTAAATTTGATCAAAAAGTTACGCGGTGCCCGCGCGGCCGCGCGCCGCCGTGTACGCTGCGCGGTTGACATCTCTACTAAGTATAACGCTTCCGACGTTTCCAATTAAAAAGATGAATATAAAAAAATTGTAAGGGTTTAAAAGAAGCAAGATCTCGTCTTGCTTTCTTGATTGTTGCAGTGTTCGGCTGTCTCATACGTTTGAAACAATTACCAGAAGGCAATTAGGCTACGTAGCATCTAAAGGCGTTTTCCATTTTTCTCGAATAGTTTTCACACAATACGTTTATCATACATACTTCTCACTGGACAATCGCTTTACTGAGAGCAATAGTAAGTATTTAGGTCTGGTAGTCGCAAACAATAATAGTAGAAGCCTATCAATCACCCTAATTTTCGCTTCTTAACTAGGCTATTGTGCAGAGGGGCAAAGTGCGACCCTCGAGGCGTTTTAAAAGCAAAGTGGATAATTAGGCATGGGCAAACTAAGGCCCGAGGCGGCTCATTTTTAGCGACGAAAATCAAGAAATCGAGACAGATTCAATTTTTATTAGAGGTCACTACATTTTAAGGATGAATGACATTTCATGAAGTAGAATTATTAAAACCTACTGATGTCAGTTTATGTGCGTACAGCGAATCCTTCCAAAAGCCCCAATGTGGCCGGAGGTGAAAATTATAGCCCACCACCGCTACAGCGTATTAAAAATCACCTTACCTAACGATGCGGGACATCAACATTGTACCAGCTATTTCTTCAAAAAAATGATTTTCGATCAAGTTATTACCGGCATTTATTTATGTTTTTCACTTCGTTATAAAAAGCTACGTTATTTTCATATCTAAATAAGATTGCCCACATTCAAATATTTTTTTGAGAACTTGCAACTTTACGGTGTTGGCCTCTTTGCATTTAACCTCTAGGTGGACATTTTGGTAATTTTGGTTCCAAACGGGCCAACATTCCCTTGCGGAATTCTGTTTAAAATCTCTGAACTAGAACCAGAAGGTTTAAGATCTTCGCAGTTCTGAAAACCAAAGAAGCAAAACAAGACGTGATCTCTATTTCGGTAAAAAACAAAAGCTTTTTCGAAGACGACGTTTTAATGATAAAATAAGATATAGAGCAAATCCATTCACCAAAAAAAAAATTGCCGTTGCTGTTAATGACAAAAATATCCCCTTCGTACACACTGTGTACAATTATACACACGCAACCTAGTTGGGTTTTATCTAACTCAGCAAAGCAATTATTGGCTTAGTAGAACATGTAAACATCTTTTCATGTTGTTAAGGTTACCAGCACTCTTACTAAATTAAAAATTTGTTAATTTGTTCTTTAAAAGTTTGATTTTCAACGCTCTATTTGGGGTTATATTTTGTTCTAAAATAGGGGTGCATTTTATATCTCTAATACACCCTATAAAAAGTTGAAAAAGTCAGATAACTTGTCGAAAATATGTCCAAAAGGAGCAATATTTTCATTTGGAAGCTCTCTGGTGGATGAAAAAGTGTTTTACAAATGGCAATCATTTGTTAAATTTAAGCGTCATCATTTGTACACATGGTGCATCAACCAATGAAAATGTTGTTAAAAAAGCAAAAAATTGCATCAAATATATGGGTTTGTCCAAATTTGTGTACAATTGTACACATCAATTAATTTGCATATGAATGACGTCACATCTAAAAAAGTAATTGTTTCATGTATCGGTGACCACACCCTTTTCATAAAAACAAAAAAAATAGTTTTTTTTTCAATTCCTTCAAGGGGCGTGTACGAAAGGGATATTAACAAGACTTAAAAGAATACAACGGCAATTTACATAAGTAAATATTTTTGGGCCTACAAGTAGCAATTTTATTTAATAAATTTTGAAATAAAAAAGCAAGTTGCGCAAAATACGAAGATTTAAATAATGAACTGCAATGAAGTACGAACACATTTTTTGATTTTTGTTTTGAAAAACAGCGGTTGGTAAATGATTTTAAAAGTAAATGTTTCGTTGCCATAAAACAGGGGTGGGCAAAGTTTTCAATGAAAGAGCCACATGTTGAAAATTCAAAACTTCCGGAGAGCCACAAATTCTGCTTGAGATGTTAATGCAAATACAATAAACAAAGCAAGTTTTAATCAAATAATAAAAATAAATACAACGTTACACGATTTACAATTTTTCCGAAATTTTACTAGCATTAGACCTACATTTTTTATTTTTTTTATTTCTATCTCTATATTTATCCTCCATTATTTATCCTACAGTGGATTTCCACTTTATTAGCTAGCTTTTGAAAATCTGGGCGATATGAAGTCAAAGCGGTGTGAATTAATTCTCTCAAATTTTTATTTGTTAGACTTGCACGATGTAATGATTTTACAAATTTCATTACAGAAAAGAGAATCTGAGAGAAGCGAGCACTATCTTTGTTTCTTTTATTCTAAAGTTGCCAGCGTGTCTAAGCGGGCGAAAAATAAATGAAAGAAAGATAGCGCTCGCTTTGCTCAAATTTTTGCTGTAATGCAAATGCTCCGTAACAACAAACATAAAAATGCTTTATTTCCACGCTATAATCCGACTTAGCGCCTAATTAAAAATCTCTGTTTGACCCAAATTCAACTGTGAATAACAATTGTACATTGTTCGATTTCGATATTATTGTTTAGCAGAAGAGCCGCAAAAGAAAAGTCCGCGAGCCGCAATTTGCCCACCGTTGCCATAAAACAAAGCTATGATACTGACAGGAAAAAAAATATAACCAGCAAAAGACACGAACCTTTTCCACTGTTGCAAGATCGAATAAATTACAAATTTTTTGTTTGGAATGGCTTAAAACCAAATCCTGTTTCTAATACATTTTGAAAAAAACTTGCTGTTTATCTTAATGTAAAAGATGAAATAACAACAAAATGACAAAAACTTTTATAAAAACTGGTTTTATTTCTATATCAAACAGTAAAATTTGGTGGAAACATTACACAATGAAATACAGGACAAAATAATTTCATATAAAGTTAAAAAAAGAATTATACCTCTAAACGATTAAAGTTGTGCAAAATCATACACAGCAACATCCAAAAAAACTACGAATTAGTTTTTTGGTCACAGTGACAAAACTGAAAAAAGTATAAAATCTGGTATGGAATTGCATCTGCTTCATGATAATTTCGGCTACTTTCTAAAACTCATTACAAATTGAAAGCAGCGATTTCACGTTTATATTGAAGTTATTCAGTGCATAACTGAAAAGCTATTCGAACAAGACGAACGTACGCGCACAAAAGACGGCAAATGCACGACAAAATCTGATTTGAACTAGTTTCGACGGACAGCCACAGTGATAAATGAAACCAAAACTAACCGGACAAAAATTATACATACATTCACGTATTTCTAAATAAATCGCTAAAAACTCTCTTGTAGTTTACTTAATCAAGATCTTACAACCTTAATAAACTTAAAAAATAGTTGCAATCAAATTTTAATCAAAACATAATATATGTAAGTGCATTAAAAAGATAAAAGGACATATAATCATTTCATGGGAGCAGTTCCGAACGCGATCAGATTGCCAGAAGTTGAAAATAAGCAATGCTGAGCAACATCAGTTCGGGACTGAAACAACAAATTCCAAATGTTGGGGTATGTTAATTTCACTGATCAGATGACGACAGGAAACAAATATTTTAGAATAGTAAAATACCACAATTCGGTTAAATTTTTGTTTATTTTGATGAGACATCAATATCATGGCAACTAAAACTTGTCAAGCAGCAAATAGAAACTGATCACGAAATACTTGACGGAAGACGGAACTGGAGAACACAAAGCAGATGTGTGAAGTAGAGATTACACAGTGAGCATGTCGCATCACGTCAGAGCATGGGCTACCAGGCTAAAAGCTGCTTTATAAAATGCCGGTCATCAAACTCGCGCTATAGCAGGAAGCGTTAGGTCTGTTTTTAATTTTATGTTGGTGAAACAGGGACATTTTTCTACGATAACAGCAGGTCCAAAGTCTTTATAAAACTTATTAACAAAAACTGTCGCTATTAATCCTTATATGCACAAGATACAATTAAGCGTGACTTCTTCAAACAACTTCTAAAAAAGTTTTCTTTTTTTAAATTCATTTGAAGGAAAGACATAAATAATGTAGCTGGTACAATTTTAGGAGAGTTTATTTTCCTTCGCGCTGATACAAAAACATGCAGGTCGCAACGCGAACGGAGAAAGCCAGACACCAGGTCATTGTGTAACCGTGAAACTTTTCTGTGAAATGACGTTTTTTATATTTTTGCCTCTCACCATAAAAAATTCCATAACCTTTGTTTTAACGGTAAATTAATTAGAGTTAAACAAGATTAAATCCAATTGTTTAAACTTTTGACATTAGGAGATGATAACTACTAAAACGTGCGTTATTCTCATAATTTCATCAAAATTTTTCAACAAGGTATAAACATAAATTCATATAAAACTCTGGACTTCATGGTTTTAATGTATATCTTATTTGAAAAATTATACGTAAACAAATCAATTTCCATATTCTTACCGGAAAAACCTTTGTACATTCGCCTGAGAGAACGTTCCAAACTCGAATCTAACAAGAATACTTATTAACACAAGATTAGCAATCGCTTAACGACGAAACTCACCGAATCGTCATCAGCACTAGATATAAGCTCAATTGAATTTACAGAAAAACACACAGCCTTGACCCATCCAGTATGTCCGATAAACTTTTTCAACAATTGCGCGCGATATGGATCCCACAGGCAAATAGAGCGATCCCAAGAACCGGAAGCCTAAAATTAAAAAAATCAGCACAGTGGAAGAAAAAGTTTTGTCACGTGCAGTTTGTAACGCATGGCAGGGGATCGACAGTCGTCCGTGGTTAGCTAATAGAAAAAGCAAACTTTTTAATTACAAGCTTTCTCTGTTGGACCGACATGACAGATTTAGTCGTAAATTAAGCTACATTACTACTTTAGATTTAAAAACTAAAATAGTAAGCGAGAAGCGATAGTCGCTCAACGTATCACTGAAATCAGAACTTGGTCGTCGGGTCCATTTGATTAAACCTTTCGAAATATTGAGAAAAGTTCAAAACAACAAAATCAAAAAACAGGACAACACCCGACTGAGGAGATCTACCGCTTGTTAACATGGCACTGTAACAAAACGCAAGATTGCCTAGAACAGTGGTTCCAATCTTTTTTAATGTATTCCTCCCTTCGTTCATTTTGAAACTTTTTATTTCTCCTTTCGATAAATCAAAAAACACACTTCGGTCGGAACTACGAGTCACCTAACTATCACCACGGTCCAGGTTTTCTAGACTGAAGGTGTTAACGTGAATACGACGTTGAAGCATAAATAATTTTCTAGATAGTTAAGTGACGACCTAAAAAAGATTATGTAAAATCAAGTTTTTCGTTAAACGTAGAGGGAAGACTTTATTTAATCTTCACTTGACTTTTTGGAAAAAACTATGATGAAACGCCTTATCAAGACATTCTGTTGTATGGTATACCAATGTCAAGTGTAGATTCTCCCCTGAACTCATGAAAATCCCTCCCTGATTGGGAACCACTGGAATAGAAGGAAAGTTCAACAACCTAAAAACGAGACACGCCAAAGCGTAAAGGAATTGATAACAGAGACAGACAATTTAATTGATAACCGAATAAAATGATACAAAGTCCACCATAACGTAACTAAATAATTGCAGGACGACAACAACACAGGTAGGCTGTTAGTTGTTATACACGGCAATCAATATTAGTTCATTTTATCGCCTTTGAGTTCGAATACCGATCATGTCAGGCAAACCGATATTGCCGGTCACGCAAGATTTTAAAAAAGGCCAGGATATTCACCAGCGCTGTAGGAAGTCTCGGATCGATTGACGATTTGAAGAGAAAAAAATCTGAGCATGTGCCAGATGCATGACGTCTCCGCGTTTATTCTTAGAGCCATAACGATATGTAAGTGTTAGAAATCGAACAATGAAATAATGTAAAAACATTTATTGAATAATTGTCTGGAATTAACACTGAAGTAACGGTTTCTGCAGATCTTTAAAAAAGGCTAAGCTGGGTATTCGCGGTATCATTCTTAAAACGGAAAATACAATAAAGTCTTTTATTCTACGTAACAATACTCTACTTATCGTGTGTAGAATTGAAACATGAAAAAAACGATCGATTAAGTTTGTTTAATCGAGGCTATTGTTACATTATCTCAATGGTCGAGAAATAAAAATCGAAATAAAAGCAGTGAAACATGGATGAATTGAAACTCGAAACATGAAATCATTTGAAAAGCGAACTCAACCGTTAAAGTAATTACGCTATATTTCGAGCGAAAAAATAGGTTTGAACATATAACGTGTTGTAATTGATGACAAATTCAATTTCAACTTTCTCAAATCATAACCAACAGTTATATTCTAATTATTTATTAACTGTCTCTCACTGCACAAAACTTAATTTCAACTTTGTCCAATTTTTATAGCAATGACAAATATACATGTAGAGGTATTTCAAAATAATTGTTTCCTTTCTCTATGTGCTGAATAGTGAAAACTTGTACACGACTCACCATCAAACCCGCAGATGAAAAAGTTACGCTTAGCACATTTCCTGTGTGCTCTTTCAGAATTGCCACACGAAAATTGCACGAAGGAGCTTTTTCAAATCGTCTTAGGTTCCACTGAGCGTTCTTATCGAATTCTGCAAAAAGATTTTTAAAAAATTTACGTACAACCAAATGAGCTCGAAAACGTAACCTTTAAACCGTTAAAATATTGATCAGCAAGAAAGCAACTTCAAAATCACCAATTTAGCGGTTAATTCACTAATCGCTATCATCTAATGCAGAGCTTTTCAACTGGTGGTCTGCGGCTCATCGATGCATCGCGAAAATCTTCCAGGTGGAACTATTTTAATTTTAATTTGATAGGTGAACCATTTTAATTTGATAGGTGCAAGTCTAAAGTCGGGTCTCAGCTGCTTGCGACTGAATAAAATAAAGAATGAAAGTTTCGCTTTGACGTAAGCCAAAACGAAAGTATAGTGTAGATCCACCCAAGATATACAAAGCCGTTTTTTGCTCTCCTCAATTAGACCTATGCGATCGGAGCAAGGGTCAGAATAAAAAAAACACGTTGATTTAAAGTGAAAACAAAAAAAGTCAAACCTTACAGCAGCAAAACGTGCTTTGCCAATATAGGATCTTTTTTGCTTTATTTTTAAGTCGACATGATTTTCAATTATGCCACTTCAAATACCTATACCTGGGATCGCAAAATTGATAAAGACGAAAAAAGCCCTTTTTCTGTTGGCAAATGACCTTCCTGTTGTTTCAAAGTTGAACTTTTTTTTGTTCTTTACTTTGCATTAAGCAATAGTGAGCCGCCACATTTGTTGCATTAAATTTTTTGGGCAGGGACGGTAAAAAAGTTAAAAAGCACTGACCTAATGTTTTCTAAAAGCGGGAATTCTGGCTGATAGTAACTTGATTTCAAATTATATATTTGATTTAGCAGTGAGTTGCTATACTGTTATTTTATATTTTGATCAATATTTTTTTCTTTGTCTGCATAAGTCATCCAAAATACAGACCTTTAGTTCCATATTTAATTACGCAAAATTTTATTACTGTTTTAAACCACCTGATAATTCATATCCTGAATAGAATTAAGCTTATCTAGAATAGATGATAGACAACATGATACCATCTTTATGAATGCTCCAACATTCTCATTGCAAAGCAATTTGGATTTCGCCCAGACTAGCTATACTAAAGATGAATGCAAAAGTTCCACAAATGCAAAGGTTTTCAAATTTTTTTAGTTACGATCTATACGATATTACCTGTTGAGCAAAGATTAAAATAAAATCGATTAAAAAGTAGTCAGCACCGCTAATTAAATTTAAGTAATCGCACAAAAAATTGAAGAGGCTTGAAATAGGAAAATTTTTAATAAAATACCGTAATTCTCATTAATTCCATTTAATTTCCACACACGAACTTCTCCGTCCCAACTTCCGCTTCCAATCATTAAAGATTTATTTGAAAAACAACAAGTCTTGACACAATCATGATGACCAGATAGCTTGTGCAAAAGAGATTCCGTCTAAAAATAACTTACACATTTCATAAACGAAAAAGTTAATAATTATTGCAAATAAATTCAGTAAAAAAGAATACGTACGGGCAAATCTGTAAAGCTGAATACAGAAAAACAAATTTTTTTCGCATCAATTTAAAATGCAATCTTTCTATTAAGCTTAAGCTGTTGTTTAAATCAATTAAATCAAATATATATAAAATATTTGTTACAACAAAAAATATGCAAATAACTTAAAAGTGATAGCCATAAGTAGTTTATTCAGATTCCTAACACATATTACATAAGTAGCAATAAAAACCTTAGAATAAGAAGATGCCAGAAAAAAACAAAAAGGTCTCTTTAAATAAAAAAATCTTTAATATAGTAGATTTCGGTTAATCCGGATACGATTTGACAGACAAAAGCAAACAAATTAGGCAAAGTCCAGATAATTTAAAACTTTTTATTAAGAATCACCGTATATATATATATATACAGTATATACGTATATATATATATACACCGTATATATTGGGGGACCCAGAGAGTTATCGACCGATATCTCTGCTCTGTGTCCCCTACAAGATCCTCGAGAGGCTTATCTACGCCCGCGTTGAGCCATTAATCGATCCACTGCTCCCTAAAGAGCAGGCTGGGTTCCGATGCGGGAAGTCAATCGTAGATCAAGTTGTTCTGCTAACCCAGAACATCGAGGATTCTTTTGAGACTAAAAAGAAGGCCGGTGCCGTATTTGTCGATCTGACAGCTGCTTATGACACTGTCTGGCACCGTGGTCTTACCTGCAGGCTGCTGAGACTACTTCCGGATAAGCACATGCTCAGAATGATTATGGAGCTTGTCCGAAATCGAAGTTTCACCCTTACTACTGGTGACAGCAAGCAAAGCAGGTTACGCCATCTTGGAAACGGCGTTCCTCAGGGATTGGTCTTGGCCCCCTTCCTATTTAACATTTATACGTACGATCTTCCTTCCATGATTTCCAGGAAGTTTGCTTATGTTGATGATTTAGCATTGTTGCACTCTTCTGGAAACTGGAAGGACTTTGCGGGGACTTTAAGCCAAGACATGTCCACACTGCCAGCGTATCTCCAGACTTGGAGGTTGAAGCTCAGTCACACTAAGTCGGTGACGGCAGCCTTTCACTTAAATAACCGAGAGGCCAAGCGTAAGCTAAAAGTCTACAACAACGATAGACTTTTACCGTTCTGTCCAACTCCTACTTATCTTGGGGTAAAACTGGACAGATCGCTCACGTTTCGTCACCATCTAGGGGCATTGCGCAAAAAAACTATTCTCGCGCGTCATACTGCTGAGGCAACTCGTGGACTCGGGATGGAGCGCTGGTGCTAAAACACTACGTATAGCTACCTTATCTCTAGTCTACTCAACAGCTGAGTACTGCGCACCAGTCTGGTGTCGCAGTGCTCACACTCGCCTCATCGACAGTGTCTTGAACGACGCCTTGCGCATAGTCACTGGATGCCTGCGTCCCACTCCAACGGACCACCTATCTATACTCTCAGACATCCAGCCAGCTGAGCTTCACCGAATGGGAGCGACACTTTCCTTGGCTCACCGTGGATCTCTGGACCCCGATCATATCTTGTATGGTCTTTTAAGTAGGTCCTCAGATACTCGTCAAGTGAGACTAAGATCCAGACGCCCGTTTGTGCGAGGTGCGCGGAATCTTTTGGACAACCTTGCCAGACTTGGCATCCGCGCCTCTGAATGGACAAATCACAAATGGAACGCGGAGTACTGTGAAAATGCTTCCAGGCTCCGTGCTTTTGTTCCCGGGACCGGTGCCAGGCCTGTTGGGATGGGCTTACCCCGAGTAGCTTGGGTTAAGGTCAACCGCCTGCGGACTGGTGTTGGGCGATTCCATTCGTCCATGCACAAATAGGGTCTCGCTCCTTCACCGAATTGCGAGTGTGGCGCTTCTTAACAAACCGCAGACCATGTTCTAACAGGGTGCCCTATACATCGGGCACCACATGGAGCACGAGGTCTAACGGTTTTGAATGACGAAACCCGATGCTGGCTTAATAACATCACTGCCAGCATCTGATTCAGGCAGTACAGCAGCCTGGGGTAGTAAAAGGATAAACCCTCGGTCCCAGTCCTGTTTGTGTCTGATCTGGAGTGTATACCTTTTCAAACGCTGTATACCGTATGTAGGAAATCATTTCTAAAGAAAATTTTGTTTTATCTGAATTAAGCGAAATGCCGCATTAACCGAGTCCGGATTAACCGAGTCCGGATTAACCGAGGTCTGCTGTATTTTAAAAACTGATTGTAATTAGATAATAACTAAAAAAATTAGAACTTAAAAAAATTGAGAGAAGCGTTTCTATATTAAAACTATGTTTATATGTGTTTTTTTATCATTTATAATTAATATTGAAATAGACCTTAAAAAGCATGATATTGAAATCTAATTGTACACAATGACAAAACATACATATTCTATTTACAAAACAATTATAAAAGATATTGGTAAAAGTACCTTTATATCCCAAACAAGTATCAATCTATCCCATGATGAAGAACAAAGAAAAAAACCATCCTTTGAAAAATTTACGTTCTCTACACTTTTTGAATGACCTAAAAGTTAAAATTAAAGAAAAAGCTATTTAGCATTTTTTTCACCAATTAGGTTATTAGTTAGTACTTAAAAACAAAAACCATGGTTAAATAGTTATTGTTTGCTATAAAAATCATTTTTCAAATTTGCACTAACAAGCTTTTAACAAATTGCTTACCTAACAAACTTGAACAACACATAGCAGTTGCCGTTCGCCATAGTCTAAAAGCATATAAACTGGAATTTAAAAATAGTGAAAAAACAAATGTATGGTTTGATAAACCTCAAGGGGTTAAATAGGTAAATTATTATACAAATCTGTTTAGTTTTCTGAATAACATCAGAATTACCAGCTGACATACAATATTGTTTAGATAAGCAACACTCAGACTTACAGAAATTATGCAAAACAAAACCTAAACAGAAATCAAGAGTATCTTGAACTATCTGGTTTGATGCTCTGTTCACATCAAGTGCAGACAATAACATGTTTAGCCAGAATGGAGTGCCTACAAAAACTATGAGACTTTGCAAGCTTTTTGGTACCTTACACAGAGACAATGCAAAAATAAAATATTTAATAATAAATTGGCAGTATGGGCAAGTACGAGCACCATATTAAAGGTAAATACAATTGATAGAGTTACTGTTCAAAACCTATTTGTGTTATTCTGTTGAGACCTTGGAAAAGATACAGCTTTACAGCATTTTCCTCTGTTTGGTGGTCTTAGCAAGCAGTTCTAAATTTTAGTCACAACTTATCTCCAAAAGCAGATCAGGAGTATATCTTGAAAATTGCCTAAAGTATAATGCTTCTGAGGTTTTTCTGTGAGTCAGGAGGATAAATAGAGATGATGACAATAATAATAATTTTTAAAGAAGTGGCATCAAAATTAAATGAAAACCAAATTTGCACAATGTGCATGAGCACATATTACTGGCTAAAGCTTGATGCTATCTAAAACCTTTTTAGCAAGAACACAAAAGTACTTAATTTAAATTACATCAAATATTAGTTTGTTTTAAATACAAGCATTAATAAAGTCTAATAGTAAATTAACATTGCACCTAATAGAATTGTCAAATGAAGCACTTGCAATCAATTTTTCATCTGGAGAAAACACACAACAATTAACAGGTCCATTGTGCCCAACCAATTCATGTAAAATGGTTTCCCTAGCAACATTCCAAACTATCACTTTTGAATCATCACCAGCAGTTAAAAGTGTTTCATAATCTTTTGATAAACAACAACAGTTTACCTGTAAACATTTAAACAAGAATTTTTGAAGAAAACATTATGTTAATTAATGTACTAAACAATTTATGTACATACTTCTGTGAATGCACAAATAAGAATCACAGCAAAGCAATAAATTATGCTTAAATTTAGCACTTGGAAGTATTTCAAACTGCTAAATTCACTACTTAGTTGGCGGCAGCGTGGTCAAGTGGTTAAAGTGTTGTGCTTATGATCAACATGGTCTTGGTTTGAAACCCACTTTCGCCATTCTGTTGTGTTGTTGGGAAAGGCATTTTATAGCACTTTCCTTTGCTTGGTGGTCTTGGCAAGCAGTACTAAATTACAGTCAGATCTCTATTAAATTACAAATGGACAGCAATATTTTGGCATCCCTGGAAGCAGGTTGGGGTAATTGCTTACCCTATGTATTAGCACCTCTCTTGCTTTTCTGTGAGTCAGGAGGATAAATATAGAGATAAAATAAAAAATAAAAAATAGTGAACTAAACAGAGGTAAAACTTATGATTATTTATGAAAACAGGTTGATACCAAAAAATTTTTTTTGCTTTTTAAGTAGCCAATGGCAACTTTTAAACATCAATATAGAAACACTGGTAATTAGCATTTAAACCAGGAATTCTCAAAGAAGTCCTGGGACTCCCAAGGCCATGGGGCTTTTACTGGGGGCCATGAGAAGAATCCTCATTTTGGACCTCAATTTACTTTTGGGACAAAACTGACAAAATCAGAGGCAGCTTTAAAGAGATGACCTTTTTGGTTCTCTTCAATAAGCAACCGTAAGCGATTTTTGTCAGTGAAACTAACCTTAATTCTTTTGCAGTTACTATTGTTTCTTGAGAGATTCTTTTTCTCTTGGTCTCTTTTTTATTGTCTCCTAGTGCTGTAGGGGGGATTCCGGGTTAGTTTCACCGAAAAACAACAATTACGTCTATTCTTGAAGAGACCCAGCTTTTTTTTGGGTCTCTTCAAGAAGACACAGTAAGCGCATTTGTTTGTGAAACTAACGCGGATGCCCCTCCGTTTACTATCGCTTTTTAAGAGATACTTTTTTTCTTGGTTTCTTCTTTATTTCACCCTGGTGCTAAAAGAGGGATTTCGGGTTAGTTCCACCGAAAAAAATCGTTGCGGTAACTTATTGACGAGACCTCCCCCTTTTTTTTTTGGTCTTTACTTAAATTTTTGTACAATATTCTCAGCAAAGGGCCATGGGTGTTTGAAAATCTTTGCAAGGGGTCACGGACTTGAAAATTTTGAAAAGTTTGATAACCCCGGGTCAAAACATTAAATTGTAAAATAAACGAAATACATATACTTTAGCTGAGTTTAAAGCATAAATATTTTTGAATACCTCTTTTTCATGACCGGAAAATATTTTCACTTTAACTAAGTGGTCGTTATAATCTTTATTAGTACTGGTACGGGTACTAGAAATTTTCAGACAATTTCCGGCATGCCGTTGTTGTTTAAAATTCATCTTCACAATTTAGTCAACAAAGCCATCCACTTGTCTGCCAGTGCAAGTTAAGCAATAATCACAATCATAATTACCACATTATGTTAAGCTTTCCAACATTGAGACAAAGAAGAAAAAAAAACTGATAAAATCAATAATAAAAGCTGTAGAAATAACAACCACAGAGTAAACAATTGAATCCTTTAATGAAAATCCAATTGTCCCTGTTAGTGCGCTACCTAACGACATAGTCAATAATATAGTCATAAACATAAAGTCAATAAACAAATATTTTAGTGACTCGGTAACGACTGCATATTTTGTAGATACCAGGCTATGTTTTGACTGGAAGATGGACACTTAAAGCTTGTCGGCAGCGTGGTCGAGTGGTTAAAGCGCGGGACTCGTGACCAACACGGTCTCGGTTCAAAACCCACTCGCGCCATTCTGTTGTGTCCTTGGGAAAGACACTTTACGGCACATTCTCCTGCTTGGTGGTCTTGGCAAGAAGTTCTAAATTACAGTCATATCTCTATTAAATTACAAGCGGACAGCAATATCTTAACATCTCCGGAAGCAGGTTGGGATAATTGCTTACCCTATGTATTAGCGTCTCCGTCGCTTTCCTGCGAGTCAGGAGAATAAATATAGAGTTAAAATACATGTAAATAAATAAAAAGAAGTTTGCTAGACAAACTCACAGTTCTTTTTTTAACTTTTTGTCTTAATAAGATAATTTTATAACTATCTTCAATAACAAAACAATGAAAAATCAATGTCACAAAAATCATAGACATTGACCCATTTCCATAGGTGGGCACGAAAGTACCGCGGTACTTTTACTCGGTACTTTTGAATTATCCAATTTAATAGTAATAAAAAAATTATTTTTGAAATTTATTTTTTATTTTTTATTTTTATTTTTGAATTACACTATTTTTGAATGTTAATTGAAATTCAATGTATGACAGAGAAGTTAATAGTTATAACTATTAAATTGGATTATTCAAAAGTACCGTGTTAAAGTACCGTGCCCACTGTCACACTTCATTCATAATTTTAATCATAACGATGTAGTGTATCCCCGTTAAAAGCAATTCGTAGTTTTATTATAAGAGAATAAATGCGGCTCTTTGAGCGCTGTTTGCGATATACGTCCAATTTGTTCTATGGCTCGATACATGTATCTTTTTCTCTTTTTTTCTCTTGTATTTACGTAATATGTTTTTGACTAACGTCATTGTACTGGAAGGTTCGCGTATATGCCACTTGATTCGCGTAACAATCTCTCCAGGGGTTTCTGGCTCAATCTCGAATTTACGAGAAAGTTTACGTCACGTGATTTCGTTTTCTATATAAAGCCGCTGCGTAGCGAGGATTAGGATTATTATCGTTGTGAGGTAATTTAAAGCGACTCGAGTGGCGGCTCGAGCGAAGGTGATTTTTTTTGGCCACAGGAGGTGGACCGTTAGATTTTGGGTCGGCGGACAATTGTTGAATTTATTTTGTGCCAGTGGTTGGCAGTTTTGTTCTACAGAGGTAGAATTATTTGTGTTGATTGAGTCGAGTTATAGTGTTGATTTCGCTTTGCAGTTTGGCAAAGCGTGGAATAGAAGTTTCGTCGGACGTGATATTTTTGTAATACATCTGTTTTTATTAGAGACAAGGGTCTCTGTTTGTTGTGAAAAAGAATCTTCAACGAAATCAATCCGAGCTTTCGTTAACCAACTGTATAAACTGTCAGGCTCATAGCAAAACTACTTCTTGAGCCGGAATACGAGTAAAATAAAATTTAGACACAGCTTTGTTTCAGCGCAGGTATTCGGGTTACCTAGCTCAACTGGTCCTTTGGGATTCCCAAACAAAGTTTGTGACACCCACCTATGCCCATTTCTATCATAATTTAGTTCTAGAGTAAATCGATCTTTCTTGCAGAGTGCTCAATGAAAAAATCACAGCAATTTAATTGAAAAAAACAAAAAAATCTGTTTTATGCTATAGAATTAATTGTAAAGTGGTTACTGTTATGTAATTAGCCCAAGTGCTGTGCATAGTCAAACCTGAAGTACGTTTTCGTTCTAAGTTTTTGTTCTGTGCATTCTTTCTTGTGGTTACTGCAGAGCACTGTCCATGGGACGCGCAGTTGTTTAAGTTGTATTGTCCTTTTTGAATTGTGTTACTTGTGTTTTCTATTAACGTACATTTCTGTTTAAATAAATATAGTATGCTTTTTAGTTGATTAAAGCTAAATTCCGATGGTGTTTTGGGTCTATCTCATTACAATTTAATTTGATTCAAATAAATTTTATTATAATTTTATGTAAGGCCAAGTTAGTTTTGGATAATTAAATGAATTGAAGCAGGAGGTGGTGCGTCGCACTGTAGGCTAGACTATTCTAAAGTCTAAACGAACTTTTTTCTTCTAGTATATAATTTGACGTTTTCCAAAGACCAATAGCGTACTTAAGTAAGAGTAAATTATAAGTAGGCTACTATATAATTTCTTTTATCCTGTAATAATTTTATGTAGGCCAAGTTAATTTTGGATGATTAAATGATTGAAGCAGGAAGTGCTGCGTCGCAGGCAGGCTGCACTACTCTAAAGTCTAAAGAAGCTTTTTTCCCCAACTATAGCCTATAATTTGACGTTTTTTAAAGACCTATTTAAGTAAGAGTAAATTATAAGTAGGCTACTAATTTCTTCTGGTTCTTTATTCATACTTTATAAATGCAAGTATGAACCATATCAAATAATGTATCTAACATAAAACGAATAAACGTTTTTAAAAATTGTTTTTTTATCGGCTTAGTGATAGGCCTATCTGCAAGTAAGCCTATATTTTATACAACTTTCTAAAATTTCTCTTACTCATTGAACATAGTTCTAAAGAAACAATGAACTGTAAATGTAAAATTGTTCTTCTGTAGTTATATGATGCTCTGCTTGTATAATTAAAGCATTTTACTAAATTTTATGTAGCTGGCGTAGCCAACGATGGAAACTGTAGTTTAACATGCTTTAAGAATTAATCCTGCACATAGCGGTACGAGGCGGGGGACAAAAAGGTCAATCCTCACCTATAATTTGCGACAATAATGGAGAATTGGGACACTGATTTTTTAAGTTTGCTTATGTGAGCATAATTGCAGCTCAAGTTTTTAAAAAAAGTTACGGAAACGCTTGCACCCAATTATTTTTGGTCATGTCTAATTCGAAAAAAAAAAACGATTGGAGTGAGAGTTAGTTTTAGGGAGGTACAGGGTTAGTTTTTGAGAAAAAGTAGTTGGTTAAAAGAAACTAAGTTCTTCTTGAGCATCTTGACAAATTCTAAAAAATTTAAAAAATTTCGCAACGTTTTTTTCTCTTTTTATCTCTTACAGCAATTAATTTTGTTTCTTTTTACTCTCACTCCAATTGGTTTTTCTTCGAATTAGACACGACTATTATTTTTGGTCAAGTCCAATTCGAAGAAAAACCGATTGGAGTGAGAGTAAAAAAGAAACAAAATTAGTTGCTGTAAGAGATAAAAGAAAAAAACGCCGTGCAAATCAAAAATTTTTCAAATTTTTTAAAATTTGTTAAGGTGCTCAAGAAGAACTTAGTTTCTTGAACCAACTACTTTCTCTCAAAAACTAACTCTGTTTTTCCCTAAAACTAACTTCAATCCAATCGGTTTTTCCTCGAATTAGACTCGACTATTATTTTTGCCATTGGTATGCAAAAAATATTATAGAAAGACGAGCAGGTCTTAATCACTAACTTTGCCAATGCTTTAATGAATATGACTAAAAGAGAGGCGGGCAGCTGCGCTTTCATACTTTTTTTAGGAAAACTTTGCGCTCTTAGAGAATTATAAATTGCGCTGCGAATCGAAAAATAAAAAAGAACTTGCGCTTTATTGCGCTGCGCATCAAAGATTAAACAAATCAATTTCGCTTTATATAGTCTTATTTTGCAAAAGCGCACTCTACTTGGTTGTTTTTTGAAGTAGGCGATTGGGAAACTGATTGGGTAGTGCTTACGATTAGAGAAACAACATCACGTTTTAGTTGATTTAAAAATCACCTTGTGTCACGCATAATGTACTGTAGTTTTTAAAATAGTCTACATTGCGCTGCGCTTTACATGAATCAAAAATACATTGCGCTTATCGCGCTGCGTTTTACATGATCTAACTAACGCATTGTGCAAGTTGCGCTGCGCTTTCCTAAACTAAGAAAAAATGCCCATCTCTTGACTAACATAACTTTTGACTTGTGAATGTTATTTGCATGTTTCTTTTATATTTATGTAAATTACCGTAATATCATCGTCAATACTTTTAACAGAATTTTTAATAACACGGCTTGGCAAACTACAATTAAATTAAATTTTTTTATAATAGGTATGGTTGATATATTATTGTAGGACTCAAGTTTTATTCAAATCTTATTATATAAGCCTAAATAACGTAAAGAGATCAACAAATATATTTAAAGTTAAAATCGCTTTACTTTGCTAAGACAACAAAGTAGACCTTAAATCGCTTTTTTTGCTTAGATTGCCGCTGATTTTTATTGGCCTTGGTGGACTTTAAACACGAGAATTAGCCTCCTACAAAATAGGATTAACTTTTGTAAATGTGACCATAAAATTTTCTAAAATTACTTTTATTTAATTTATTTGCTATTAAGCTACGTAAAATGGTTGACCTAACCAGTGGTGGCGTTAGTACGGAGCGGGCGCATCGCTCCCGCTAAAAACATCAAAAAGTTGTCCCCCTCTAAGCAAAATATTGCTTTATTTCTTCATAGTAGCCCCATAACGATGGCCCCCTATCTGCACCTTAACTTTAGGATTGAAAGTGATGACCTTTTTTTAGAGATCATTATGTTTTTGATAACAATAAAAGTTGACACATTAAAAAGTGCCTCCCTTTTGTAAGGAAAGAGAGGCACTTTTTAATGTGTCAACAATATGAAACTGCTTTTTTTTTAATTTTCAGATACTTTATTCAAATTTAGCTGCCGAATAAGTAAAAGCGACGTATTGATGGCGAAAGCGATCGACAAGGTCTGCATTCAAATCCTACATTCGCCACGCGGTTGTTGCACATTTGGGGCACTTTCCTGTGCTTGGCAACCACGGTCTAAAATTTATTCAAAATAACTAAAAAAATTTTAAGCATAAAAATATCTTGACATCCTCGAAACGTAAACCTACAAAGAAAATTATTTGAATTTTTAATCGATATAAACTTTATAATAAAGCCAAACGAAATACAAAATAATATTTTCATCTTTAAAAAATTTTAAAAACAGGTAGAACTATGTAGCGAAGAAAAAATAAAAATTAATGGCTATTCTCAATTTCTCATTTACACCGTGTTCGACATCCACACTAAGATACAAATTTTTTCATTCGCATAAGCAGTGATGGCCTTACAAAAGAGGGGGCACTTTTTCGTGTTTTAAAACAAAGAGGTTTTTAAAAAAGTAATAACTTTAGAGAAGGCCACTTTTTTGTGTTCCAAAACAAAGTGATCTATCTTAAAAAAAGAGGTCATTATTTTCGGGGGGACCACCGTCATAGTGCTATTATGAAAAAATGGAGCAATATTTTGCTTGGGGGGGCTATTTTTTACGCTTTTTAGACCGGGAGCCGGTGCGGCCGCGCCGTGCTAAAGCCATCATTGCGCCCAAGTGTGTACCATCACACTGATTGAAAAACACTGCTTTATATTTTGGTGTAGTTGATATCATGCTTATACTGTATGCCCAACAATGAATTAAATTAATTGAGTTTCAAACGATGCATTCGCTATAGGGCGCTTTATTCTTGAAATAATTTTTTTGTTGTAGCCTGGAATATGCTAAAGAATTGATATTTAGGTTACTACACGGGTGGAAGATCTTGATGAGTAGCGACTTGTTGCAATACTGTCTCTACGACTATAAAAGCGGATATAAAAAGACAAGCAGCCGCGATCAAATTTCATCCTTGAAATTTTGACTTCCAACTGTACAGAACAGCCCTGAGCCAAATAAATCACTAAAATGTATGCATCACTTAACGTGTCACAATTCAAAGCAGAGTCAACCAAACTGTTTACATTGAATAAATGCATTACAACATTTTTTTTTTTTTTTTGAGAGAAAAAATAAACAGTTATTTCATAAAATCTCTAATTGCAATTATATCACTTTTTGGTTTGTTTAATTTACGTCTACGACCTTGATCTATACTGGAGATACCGTTTTTCTGCAAGCTTTAATGTAGGAGGTAGAAGCGTTTAAAGTTAAAGGGTTCGCCATGCCCCACCTTCCCCTACATATCGAAAAACTTTTAATGAAACCAAACTTCTAATAAGAAAACATTTGTTTTTGACGCGCAGGAAACGTCAGAGGCGTTATACTCAGGACAGCAGTCAAGCCATTACTTCGAACTACATTTTACTTTTTTATCGCGTTAACTTCCGTTTTAGCTTATGTTTACAGAGCCACAGCTTTTTTTTCACTCGAAAGAAAGATTTTAATTTGGTTAAAAATGTTGAATGTTTAATTTACAACTTTAGAGCAGTGTGTTTTGTATCTTTTTTTCTCTTACGGCACACTAAGGAAACTTACGAAATTCTCTGCACACCTTGAAAACTTTATTAATTTAAACACAAAATTGACTTTATGATTTATTTTAATGAGCTAGAACTCGTCAGAGTGAAAGAATTGTCTCGCAGTTGCAAAGCTTAATTTTTTAAATATAAAAGCAGGTGTTGCAAAAAATAAGCCGGATAAAAAAATAAGGGAATTAAGTACAATTTTAAGTAGAGGAAGTGTGGGACCCATGGAACACCGGATTTATTTGAAAACGGAAAACGGATTTTTTGAAATTTTTGCATTTGGAAACACACTTTTGTAAGACATGCTTATTCCAAAATTAAAATTTGTGGAACTGCTAATTTAGAAAGCAGTAAAGCTGTTTTTTGATTTTTGGGGTAAAAAATGTCCTTTTTAGGTTAATCTTTGTAAGAATTTTATAGTTTCTTGAAGTTACTAAAACTATTAGTGTTGGTTTCTTTGAAAAGACTACTTATCTAGCTATCAGTTGATCAAAAGTTTTAGTTGTCAAAGTGTAGTGTGTATGAACTAAAAGCTATTTTCCAATAATTATAACCATGTGGGACCTTTGGAACATGGCGTTCCATAGGTCCCTTGTATTTCAGGTCATGCCTACATTTAAATCTAGATTATCGAATAAGGGTTTGCTTAGTGAAGAGGACCTAAATAAAGCTTTGAAAGGTGTTCTTACTAATGAACTCAGTTTCAGAAAAGCTTCGAAAGTTTAAAGAATACCTATAGGTACTTTGCACCGTTATAAGAAAAAGATGCATCCAGGAAACACTGAAGTTAAGAAAATGTCTATGACTACAACTCAAGTAAGTAAATTTTTGTTGGGCTAAGTTTTATGCTTCTAACCTAGGCCTATACTGACAAAGAGGCTAACAGATTTTGTCAGTTAGGCTAATGGTTTGATCTAAGCCTAATTAAGATTTAAGAATGAAATGTAACCTAATGAAAAACTAGGTTGTTAAATAAGGAATTTAATAAACTAATTTAATACTTTTAATTTAATTTAAAAACCTAGTTAGTTTTTAATAACCTAACTATAGATTATTAAATAAGGAATTTATTAACCTAGTTTTTCATATCCAGTTAATAGGCTAATTACTGTTTGTATTTTTATAGATTTTTACAGAAAATGAAGAACATGCATTAAAGGATTACATCATTAAGCTTTCAAAGCTGTTTTATGGCCTTGACAAAATTAAAGTCAAAAAACTTGCTTATGAATATGCAAAAATAAAAAACAAAAAAATTCCTAATTCATGGAATGAAAAAAAAATTGCTGGTGAAGATTGGCTAAAAGGCTTTCGTAAGCGAATGGGAGATTTAATTTTGAGAAAACCTGAAAATACAAGCCTTGCCAGAGTCATGGTATTCAATCCTTTCAATGTTCATGCTTTTTTTTGACAACCTCAAAAGTATTCTTAGCAATTCAAGCATCCCTCCAACCAGAATTTGGAATCTTGATGAGACTGGAATTAACACAGTTCCCAATTCCAGAAATATTTTATGTAGAACTGGTACCAAGCAAGTTGGCCAAATAAGATCAGGGGAACGTGGTTTAAACATTACAATGTGTTGCTGTGTCAGTGCTATTGGAATGGCTCTACCGCCAGCATTCATATTTCCCGGGGTTCGATTTGCAAGCCACATGTTGCGCGGTGCTCCTGCTGGTAGTCTTGGTTTGGCCAATCCATCAGGATGGATGAAACAAGACATTTTCTCACAAGTCTTGAAACATTTTATTGACAATATGACAGTATCCAAAGATCAACCGGGAGTGCTGATCATGGATAATCATAACAGCCATATAACTTTAGAGGGTGTTGAGCTGGCTAAAAGCCATGGCTTAGATCTGCTTACCCTGCCGCCTCATTGCAGCCACAAACTGCAACCTTTAGATGAAAGTGTATTTGGAGCCTTCAAGAAATTCTACAGCTCATTTTGTAATGAATGGCATCTGTCACATCCTGGGGAAACACTGTCTTTATATTATGTTGCTGGATTGTCTAATAAAGCTTTTGTTAAATCCTGCACCTTGGAAAATATTAGTTCTTCATTCAGGCGGACGGAATATTTCCCTTCAATTCAGAAATTTTTACAGAGGATGAATTTTTACCTTCCGCAGTAACTGATCAGGTGCAAAACGTTTATTCAGGCGAGACAAACATCGACACAAGTGTGCTTGACACCACTGAGGCTGCTGTTCAATCTACATCTACCCCAGCGTCATCAAACCCAGGCTGTAGCCTGGAAGCAGTCCCTGAAACCTCTTTAATTGAATCAATTGCCCCACTACCGAAAGCAAGGCCACAAAAAATTCGGCGTCGCAAGAGAGTTTCTTCTGCCATCATCACACGCACACCTGTGAAAAAAAGACTTTTCCCTCAGCAATTAGGAGATAGTTCAACTGATAAAGAAGAGGTATTTGCTGATTCAGAAAGTAATGCCAGTCTGTCTGATGGTGATTCCAGCCTTGCTCCACAAACTGACGAGCTTGTCATACTCAAATGTGATGATTTTGTTATTGCTAATGTGCACACTGCAACTGGAAATTGTAAAAAGTTTATTGGAAAGCTGGTTAGTGGACCAGATGAAGATGAAGACTTTGAAATCAGTTTTCTGGAGAGGTCAAGAAAAATTAAAAATGGATTTGTCTTTCCAGAAATGGAAGACCTAGCCTCCATTGGCAAAAAAGATATTGAAAAAATTTTGCCCCCACCTCATGCAGCTGCTCAAACTAAACGGTTATGTGGGGTGATGAAATTTAACGTTGATTTATCATATGTGTAATTTTTTTGTGTGTGCATATTTGTTTATGTATATTTTTGTGTTTATTTGAAGTTAATGTAAAAAAAGACAACGTTTGATAGCTTTGTAAGAAGTGTTCCATAGGTCCCAGACGGTGTTCCATTGGTCCCACAGGGGTGGGACCTATGGAACAACAAAATGTAAAAATTTAATAATTGTTTGTAACTTGGCAACCAATTACCACACAGCTAAACCATTTTATCCCAATGCAGAGCTACCTAATCACAACATGCAGGCCAATTTTCAAGCAATTTTTAGTTAAAATATAAAAGTTACAACCGTTTAAAAAAAATCGTTCCATAGGTCCCACACTTCCCCTAAAGCTACAAAAAAGTAAACTATTACAATAGACATTTATGAACTCTATTTGAATATGGTTAATGGAACTACAGGTTTTGCTTATTTTTGCTTTTAATTGTGATTTATAAAATTAATTGATTTTACTAAATTCTTGGGTTGAAATAAAACAATGGAGTGCTTTATGAAGAGAGTTACAAGTGAATTAGGACTGATGGGGAAACAAGGTAAGTATGAATCTCTATAGGCTACTTAAAAAATAAGTCTAATGTTTCTGGTTTGGGTGGTGCTGCTCTTGTTGAACTTGTTTAGGTAATAGTTAAGAAAAAAAAATGTCGGCAGCGTGGTCGAGTGGTTAAAGCGCCGGGCTCGTGACCAAAACGGTCTCGGTTCAAACCAACTCGCGCCATTCTGTTGTGTCCTTGGGAAAGACACTTTACGACACATTCCCCTGCTTGGTGGTCTTGACAAGCAGTTCTAAATTACAGTTAGTGTTGTGCGTTGACGGCGTCAAATGTCGGCGACAATTTTTTGTTGACCATGACGCAAACGCCGTATAGATATTTTTCGGTTGACGGAATAGGTGTCTCCGACAACTTTTTGCTTGTTTTTTGCGTCAAGCGTTAAGCGTCAATAATTTTTTGCAAGGTAAAAATATATACAAAAATTTTTCAATCGCTGACTCTAATAGCGTATTTTCATTCAAGAAAAAAAGTTACGAAAGCAACAGCATGTAACAGACAGATTTCGACCATGTCAAATAAACTACTTGCAAAAACACTCACGAATTCTTGCATTGAAAATGCAGCTGCTTCCAATTGTTAAAAAGGTTCTCAAGGATGACAACTTTGCTTTCTATATGTTTTTAGAAAATCCACCTGCTGGAACTTAAATAAAAGCCGCAAAATCAAAGAAGCGCAGTACAGGAACTAAAGCGCAGTTGTTTTTATTAAGGGCACAATAGTAGCTTTCTTTGTTTTCGCAGAATATTATTTGAGCACCAAAAAAAAAAAGATATGCGTGGTGCTTAAAAGTGTTTGAGTCCCAGCTCAGTTGGCAAATTCAATCATACTAAAAATCACATAATTATGGTCAGTGAAAATTAACAGAGACTCAGAAGACAGAAAATTGCTATAAGAAAAATAAATTTTAATTTTAGTTATAGAGCAAACAGACTAGGCTACTAAATAAATAATTTCACAGTATAGTTAATTTTCATACTATTAAAACTACGAAAATATTAATTGTAATTTTTGATATAGTCTGTATAAGATCACAATAGTAGGCTTCAACCAATATGCAGCGCTATCCTTAGTAAATGTTAATGCAGACTCGAGTTCAGTCGAGGTTAGATTTTTTAACTAAAATTGATTTTTCCACCAATGTCTTTAAGTCAAAAGCTGCTTTATTTTCGTTGCCTTACGTAATTGTTTTCGCTGTTTACATCATCTGAAGTTGTCTTTTCCCGCCAATATCTCTTAGATCATAAGTTGTTTTATTTTTGCCTTACGTAATTGTTTTCGACAATAACATCATCAGAAGTTAGTTTTTTCCCCGCCAATACTTTGTAAACCAAAAGCCAAAGTTACTTTATTTTTTATTGCATTACGTAATTCTTGACATCATTTAAAGTTGCTTTCTCGTCCCGCCTCTCTCCACGTGTTATTTTAGTATAAATAATCGGACCCTTGTGGGCCATTTTCAAATCAAACGCAAACGTCATTCTTGTTTGAAGATCATGAAACGGATTTCAATTAGTAAGTGTTTGTGTGTTGTGTTAGTTTTTGAATTTGTGTTTATCGTAAATTCCGGCGTATAAGTCAAAAATTTGACACTTGACTTCAAGTTTAAAAATCCATCCTCGACTTATACGGGGGTGACGGTTTTCATAACATGGTACATATTAAACTCAGGATTTTTAGGTCAAACTTATAGACCTCGACTTATATGCCACGTCGATGTATACGCTTTCAGTTAGAATCAGCCATTAATTTTCCCCCTATTCATGCCCAAATCAAGGTGATCTCTGAAAAAAAAAAGATCTTCACTTTGAATCAGATACAAATTTTCCCAATTTATGCCGAAAATCAAGGTGATTTCTAAAAAAAAGAAAAGTCTTCACTTTACAACAGCCAAAAAATTTCCCCATTCAAACCCAAAATCACGGTGATCTGTAAAAAAAAGTCTTCCCTCTTAGTTGTCCTGTTTGACGTAATTACAATCAACCGGATTCGAAAATTCTAGACATTTGAGTCTATTATTTCTTCCGGACACGGAATTTTACTTAAATAAGGACATTCTGTCACATAATAATGTACCCCTTGAGAAGCCTAAATGTACCCCAATTTGGGAACCCCTGTTATAGAAACAATGTTTAATGATTAGTAATTTATAATTGTAGATTTAGCAATATCTCGGCATCTCCGAAAGCTGGTCGAGGTAATCGCTTGCCCTAAGCATAACACCTCCGCCATTGTCTGGCGAGCTAGGAGAATAAATAGAGATAAAAATAAATAAAAAATAATATAAAAAAATGTAAATTTACTCGCCACTATAGACATAGGCGTCGGCATGAAGGACAAAAATGGCCAATGAATCTTTTTAAAATGACAGTTGAGATGTGACACGTACAATCAAACTTTAAGAGACCCAGGCGTTTACGAAGAAAGAAAACATAGTTTCGGTAGAGAGGTTATTTTTTTTGTACTATAAAATTGCTACTGAAAGCAGCCATATTGGATTGAATATCTTTTTTGAATGATTTATTTATTTACATAGTTGTGAAAAGTTTGCTCAGCGTGTACAGCAGCACCAATAAAACGGGTCTTTCAAATGTCTGTCAAAAACTAGAAGTTCGTTGTTTTACGTCGTATAAGTATTTCAAAGTTATTCAAAAGTACTTTGAAAGTATTCTAAGTTTTTGTAAGCCTTTAAAGAAATTGCTGGTTTGTAATTGAAGAATTTCTCTTGAGGTCTATTTGACTCAATAGTCAAGCCATAGATGTTTGACGAGCCAGATACAAAAATAATTTTCTTAAGTTTTTTCCCGCTTTTTACAATCAACCATCTATCAACTTTGAATTTTAGAAAAAACTTTTTTATGAATATTATGTATATTTTTTCTAATTATATTTAAACAAAAAGATAGAATGTTTCAATCGGGAAACACTAGCTTATTTTATTATTAATGATTAATTATTAAAATGTATATGTTAACTATACGGTGTATAGCAATTTCTTCTACCAGAGTGACTATTACAAACATTGTCTTCAATTGTTGATGTAATTCAAATGTTCTATTTTTCTTTCCGGCTTGTTTTCTTTTTTTGTTGTTGTTGTTGTGAGTGTTTTTTCTCTTTTCTATGGACCTTGTGTCTGACTCAAATAAATAAAATAAAAAAAAATAAAAAAAAATTTTGTTTTGTTTTTTCAATGCAAGCCAGTGTATTCTATTGATTAGACATAACGTCTTTGCGCATACAGTTTATATATCTGAATCACATAAATAAAATTCAGAAAAAATGATATAAATCATTAAACATTAAAAAGCAATTTTTTTGTTACAAATATCATTAATTGCATTTAAAGATCATATAGAATTATTTGACTTACTTTAATTATAACCTCTTAAACGAAAAAACTTGACAATTATTTTTGTTATAGTTTTCGCTGACTTGTTCAATAAAGCAAACATTAAATTATAATTAGTCTTTAGGCTAAACAAAATTTTGTTTGCATTGGACATGAAGTTTTTTGAAGAATATAAAAGCATAATGAGTTCTATAGCCATGAGTTTGGATGTTCTTTAAGGGGAAGAAAAAGCGTATATGGGCCAATTACTACCTACGCTGGCTGGCGTATTAGTACAATTGAAATCCAAGCGCAACGATGATCTCAATTACTGCCTGCCTTTACTTGATTGTTTCATTCAAAGAGTTGAATCAAGGTAACTAAATTGCATTTAATTTTTTTGATTTTCAAAGTTTAATATATTCGAGATCGTTAAAAACTTGGACATTATAAAATTTAAATAATCTTATTTCGACAGCTTTAAGTTTCCTGACTTGAAAAAGCAATATTTTTGTGAAAAGCATTTATTTAGAAATTTGCTATTTCAGGTTTTATCATCTTTTCGAGGACTTTGAGTGCGTCCTTGTCAGCACGACGCATCCTCAGTATAAACTTGCACCATTGGTCGACTGGCTTTCTGGTGTTCATGCGGAAAAACTTCGCTACCGAACAAAGGAATACTTAATTAACATAATAAAGGAGAGCGAACCAGAAAAATTTGAAAACAACGACGCAGGACACCATATTGAAACCAAAGATTTAGAGGACGAATTTATGAGCACTTTATTAGAATTCCCTGATAAAAAATCAGGAGTGAATCAAACAGAACAATTTCTACGTAAAAGCTCACCATTAAAGCATTTTGATTTAAGCGTTTTCTCAAACGATACAATTAAAGACTTATATATCAAATTTAACACTCCAATTTCTTCTAGTGCAGCTGTTGAGCGTCTTTTTTCAACTGGAAAAGATGTTTTAAAACCAAAGAGAAGCCGCTTGACCGACAAGCATTTTGAAATGCTATTTTTTTTACGAAAAAATAAATAGGTCTGATATTCCATGGATTATTGCATTGCTGTTTGTTAATCCGGCCTTTGGTTTGATTAACCAAAAATTTGACCACCGATCGTCACTAAGGTTATTACATAATACCCCATGTTTTATCAGTGCACGAGAATCTCAGGTCTATCATAATATTATTACTTTGTGATGCTATTTTAAGAAAAAGTATACGTCCACTTTCATAAATTGTAATTTTCAGTCAAATATCAATTTTATTGATCGTCTTGTAAACTTAGATGTTTTTTTTAAATCCCATTTTTATGGCTTTTATAAAAATCTGCTGTGTATCTAAATTATTTAGCCCATATTGTGCTGAAGATCCGTGAAGTAGTATTTACTTCAATGCAAATTTTTTTCTTTTACTGTTTTGCTTAGTTGTTGTTAATGTTTTGTGTGCCATTGTTCGTATGGGCTCTAAACTTGAAGTAAATAAATAAATAAAACAAGTGTAACAATCATTTTGTGACGCGTTTGTTTTGAAATTAAAGCATTTTATGACAATTCAGAAATTTCTAATTTTTCTGCCCTACTACATAATCAATGATTTTTTCGTGACAGTATTTTAATTTGTGGGATTGACGCTAATCTTGACGCTGACGGCGTTAACATTTTTGAGCGTTATCGGCGTAAATGACGCCGATAAGAATTTAAAGAGGTGACGCTGACGCTAACGCCGTCAAGATTTTCTGTTGACGCGCACAGCACTGATTACAGTCATATCTCTATCAAATTACAAGCGGACAGCAATATCTTAACATCTCCGGAAGCAGGTTGGGATAATTGCTTACCTTATGTATTAGCGCCTCCGTCGCTTTCCTGCGAGTCACGGGGATAAATATACATAAAATAAAATAAATCTGCATGATTTTGAAAGCCTCATTTACAAATCTTAAAAAGTTGATTAAAAGCATATAGAAGTAATTGTAGAAATTGAGAAAAAATGATGACTTGGAACAATAGGGCATATCAAATTGCCTTATTGTTTATAAAAGTGAAGATGTTCCCAAAACATGGAAGTGTGTATATTTGCGATAAAGTAAATGACAGTTTACCTCTCGATAGTCCTCTACGGGTACACAACATAGACATAGCCCAACCGTTTCCTTGAAAAAAATGTGAGGGAAATGCAGTGATCACAAAGTTTTTCCAACAAACTTATAAAAATGAAGTAGGTGTTAAAAAAAGCTCTTAAAAAGTAATGGTGATAAGGGTGTCCCTGACAAAGCGTCGCTTGCAACTTCTTAAGCTGCCGGAGATGCCTTCGGATGGAAATCGGTTTGGTCCATGACGGAAGATACATATGCCTGATGTATAATTCAGTTTGCAGTGTGCTTGTAGTATTGAACGCGCTTAAAGCATAATACTCTCTCTCTTTAAATTTAAGTTTCTTTCTGTCCTTTATTTAAATTTGGTTAGCTACATTTGATATTTATTTATGTTGTAGTTTGTAACGTGTTTATTTGTATTTATTTTCAGATTCAAGTTTGAAGTTTAATTAAAGCCTCAATTTAGGCAAACTAATTGAATTTCATAACAATTTAATTAAACTCGATAATACTGCATGAACAAAGTTCTGCGGCCAGAAAGATTGGACGTCGATCCACTATCTTCTAATGCAACAGAAGAATTTAATTAATGGCTAAAAACGTTCCAACACTATATCATAGCATTAACTTCAGCCGAGCTTCTGTTTAATCGGTTAGAAGTTTTGACTAATTTAGTTTCACCGAAAGTAGGCTATATAGTAACATTGCTGAAGAAAAAGAATTCGACCGAGTTATTGCAGTTTTGCAAAAGAATCTATGTCAAGCTGTACGCCACGATTTGAGGTCATGTACGCAACAACCTGGCGCAACAATCGATCAGTTTGTACTGCGATTAAAACAGCAAACAATGTGATTTCAGAAATGTGACCGCCGAACGGTACCGGCGAGAGCAAATGCGCGATCTTTTGTTTTTAGATTCTTATGCCAAAACAAGAGCCCAAGAGCAAGCTTACAAGAACTCTAAAAGCTTTACAAGATAGCCATAATTGTCGAGCTGTTACGGGTGCCGATGTAGCAAATCAAAAGGAAGACGATGTTTGTATTTCAACAGCAAATGTAGCCAACAACAAAAACAATTGTTACTTTTAAGGCGAATTTGTATTCACTGTTCAGCAAAAAATGTAACATGTAATTTCTATGAAAAAATTTGACATTTCCAAAAAGTATGATGAAAGCGAATGAATACTAGCTCTTAGGCATTCAGCAGCGCAGGGTTGCCAGATTGGCTTTTTTTCAATTCGTTTTAATTTTTTTAAGCAAAATGTCATATTATTTCTCCAAATTAAGCAAAACGCAGAAAAAAGCAGTCTTAAGTTCTAAAATGTTGTGTTGTTTGCAAATTTGACCCGTAAAATCCAACTGCCGGGTGCAAACTAGCTATGATTTTGGGACAAAAATTGAAAAATCATAGACAGATTCTAAGTGAAGACTTTTTTTTAAAGAACACTTTCTTTAGCGACGAAATTTAAATTTTGTTTGGCTTGTTTTTTTATCTTAATTGGCATATTTTAAATTTTAAATCTCGCAATCCTGCAGCAGCGTGCACTGCAAGTTTATCTGGAATGTTAGCAATCTCAAAAACTCGCACCATCTCTAATTCACTAAGCTATGTACATGTAGAAGTAAATAGAATAACGGAAACTTTTCTGATGAATACTGACTTGTCGAACCGCTAGATAAAAAATTTGTTGAAAAAAATTCTTTTTCTGTTCAAAATTACTTGGGTGAATCATTTTAGCTGAAACGTCGGTCAAAGAATTTTTACAGAACATTTAATGATTTAAGACAAGTAAAGCTATTAACACCATAACAAGGTCACTCATTTTAGAATTCAAAACTTTTTTTAGAGCCAAATTTATTTTTTCTTTATTTAGTGAATTTATTGAAAAAGAAGCAACTACCGGTAACCAATATTAATAAGCACCCCCAAAGAAAAAATTGAAGGCAAATAAAAATCAGAACAGCAAAAATCATACAATTTACGTTAAGTTAGTGTTTCCAACCAGAGATCTATAAAGGACGTTTTTGGGATTTATTAGCATTGATTTTCAACAAAATTAAGTCACCAAACATACTGTGTTAAAGGGACTGGAATTAAGGCATTTTTGTTCTTTATCTTAATTCTATGAAATTGTTACAATCCAAAGTGGTACATTTCAACTGAGTTTTTTTCCAAGAGTGCATAAAGAAAAATATTACAATATTTAGTTTTAAGATAATTGTTAAATCACGTAAAGTTTGTAGATTCTTGTGCAACAATAAGAGAACTGTATGTGTAAAGTCAAACCACCATTTACTGGAGACAGGATTGGTTTGAGCAATGTATTGGTATAGACTTTGTCATATTTTGGTTTAGGTCAGCCTAAACTATTAATAATTTTTTGGCTCATGTAGACCTTAGCTTTGATAAGTAAAATGCAAGATGATCATTTGATAACTTCCATAAAATGTAGAAAAAAAAGTTGTTATTAGAAGTCATTTATCAAAAGCTACTTGGCTATGTATTGATTACATTGAGTCAAACATCCCTTTACATTCAATTGTAAGCACTTAGTGTGTTTACTATTTATGCAATATATACCCAAAAAACTTCAGATTAATTTGTAGTAGTTTTTCGGAACCATTTTTTGCTTGAGATCCTTTGATTTTTACAAATTTCCCGTTTGCACAAATCAATACTAAGTATTCTGTTCAACAAAATGCATTTATTTCAATATAATTTCACAGTTATTAATTATTTTAGTTTTTCAAGTTAATTTCATATCCATTTTAAAAACCAATACAATAACATGGAAAGCACCAAGGAATAAACACAGGTTAAAGAATTTTACATGATATAAAGGAATAATTAATTCATTTATAATTTTGAGAATAAGTTTTATGAAATATACTAATTAACAATTATTTTTAAAAAATCAAGATTGTGTTTTACATAAACTAGTTTGCTGGTGTTAAAAATTATAACACTAAATTGCACAATAAAATCAAACGCAAGTATAGCAATTAAAAGCAATTTAATAAAAACAAAACATACTGCTAACTTTCAAAAAAATTTTCAGTTTAATTGAAGAGCAAAGCAATAGAAAAATTTATATCTACTACAATTTGGGGGTTGACCCAAACAGACCTGGTCTGGGTGGTCGATTTAAGATTCGCGTCACATGGCCAATAACTTTTTCTGGATTGCACAAATGAACAAAATGATTTCCTTCAACGTTTACAACTTCATGATACTAAAAAAAAACAAAAAAAACTAGCGACTACAATCACCAAAATAATGCTATTCATCTTATTAGCGCAAAAAACTATGAGCCCAAACCAAGTAATGAACTCATGTTTTTTTTACTAAGCCATGTTGACTAAAAATTTCATTTAAGTCTTTTGTACATTCACATGGAACAGTGTTTCTTGTGACATGAAACACAATTTAAATCAAGTAAATTTATATTTGGCAATGTTTGCAAAACAACAAACATGTTTAAAAAAATGAATAACTTTAATTTTTCCAACTTATTTTAAAGATTTTATGCAATCCAAATTGTTTGGGGTTACTAGAAAGCTCTTGATCCAATTAAGTTTGTGAAAAAACAAAAAACAATATACTTTTGTAGAAATTTATTAATCTAAGAATCTTGAACATAATAAATCTATATTAGCTAGATGAACAAATTAGGACAAACATATTTGTTAAGTAACTAAAACATTAAAACAAGCATTTAAAATCAAAAGTACAACGTAAAAAAAGCTTCTTCAAGGGTATCCAATTCTCAAGATTGCAAAAAACTGTTTTTTCAAAAATTTTAGGAAGAAATTTAATATCACAAAAACAGAAACTAACACTTAAAATAAATTTAAGCTGTACTATCTTGATGATAACAACTACAAGATAAATAATAATAAAACTTATTACTGTTGTTATTATTGATCAAATAAAATTCTAACAAAATTTTAAATTATGTTTTAAATTTACTAAAAATAGACTAAATAGTAATAAAACTGTTAACTTACAGAAATGTAGATTGTGATGTAAAAAATATTTTATTTTTATTTTATCTCTATATCTATCCTCCTAACTCGCAGGAAAGCGACGGAGGCGCTAATACATAGGGTAAGCAATTACCCCAATCTGTTTCTGGAGATGCCAAGATATTGCTTTTCTCTTGTAATGTAACAGAGATATGACTATAATTTAAAACTGCTTGTCAAGACCACCAAGCATGGGAGAATGCCGTAAAGTGTCTTTCCCAAGGCACAACAGAATGGTAAAAGTGGGTTTTGAACCGAGACCATGTTGATCATAAGCACGGCGCTTTAACCACTCGATTATGCTGCGACGACAATAATAAAATCTATTTCAATAGCATGAAGAAACAGATTTTTAAATTTACTTTTATTCAAGTAAACTTATTCAAATGTCTAATAAAAGAATTAACAACATAATCATTGAAAGGCTATTGGCAGGTAGACCTGAGCACACCTGCTTAACAAACACTGACAAGATTATAAACTTACAACTAACCAACCCAAACTGAAAAACTGCATAGACTTAAATCACAAAAATCTTATAAATGTTTTATTCAGAAAACAAAGCCGCTTAAAAAACGAGAAGCACCAGACTCGAGTTTCACTCTTATTAGAGCTCGTCAGTGATGCTATCTCAACTGGCAATCAAACCGACTACCTGTGGTCTTCCACGCAGGAGACAACACCACTAGATCACACAAGCCGGACAACAATTCAACTCTAAGCAGCTATAAGTTATTCCCGGCTTTACTGAACAAGGAATACATAGAATCCACTATGTTGTAATTCCAAGGTCGTACCTCATGACCGGGACTTACCCGACGATTTAAGGAAACTCCAGTCTGGTGCTTCTCGTCTTTAAGCGGGTTGTTTTCTAAGTAATTCTAAATCCTCATTTATGTTAACTATAAAATGTTTATCATTTTGTGATCCAATTTTTAAGACAAAAAACTGAAACGATAAACACTTTAAAAGAAGTTATGTTTTGGTGGTGGTGACATAAATGAAAGTAAGACAGAATAGGCCAGAAATTATTTTTTTCACTAGAAAAAATAAAATTTCTGCTTTCTCACACATACTTCAGCTGATTTGAAGGCGTGTTTCAGAGCATCACGTACAAACGCATGATTTTCAGGAAAAATATGATTTGGAAACAAACCTAAACTTCTGCAAAAAATTAAAAAGTATTTAAAAATTTATCAGCTCTTATAATGAAAAACTGCAGTTTCAGTTGGTTAATGCTGTAAATTAAATTATCGATACCAAACAGCAAGTTTATCGAAATTTCATTTTACTGCTGTAAAAGTGAAAGTTTTTTTTTATAACAGCAAATAAATTTGAAAATATTAAACAAAAAAAAACTTCAACAAGAAAAAATGTAAATCACCAATACAATTTAATATTGAATCAAACAAAAATCAAACATCTGCATCAAAGTACAGTACTAGTGACCAAACTGAACAACCATATGATGTATCAGTCACACAATTCCTCAATACTCGCTGATGGCCAATATTTGAGACTTTAATGAATCAAAACTTATTGCTTTAAAAAAAATTGTAAAACTTTGGTGGCAAAGCTAAAAGGGTTTAAAGGTTGCAACTTGACAAAAAAAATTAATGATATTTTTGTTCTCAGTTAAGTTACTGTGCCATTTGCTAAAGCAATTATGACTATCACTTATGTTTGGGAATACTGATAAACAATTACAATATACACATTATAATTTAAATTGTGATTGTACAAGCGTATTTTGCATTTATCAAAAACATTAGTCAGTTGATTTAGTTGCATGTAATCTAACGTAATAAAAGAAACTAAAAATATACGAACATTGTGTGAATGGTTTCAGCTTGGATTTTTTCCAAAAACTTTTCAGCAATTAACGGACTGATAGCACTGGATTGTGTGGAAATTTGTCGAACATCTCTTGAAAATTCATATTTTCCTAAAATAAACCAATTTAATTATTTTAATGCTTTATATAAGAAATTAAAATAATTTTTTTTCTAGTATTAAAAGTTGGCAACGCTGTTTTTGTCACGTTGTGACTTGGAGGCAAATTATGAATATTTAAATAAACTTTCTTTTATTTTTTTAACAATTATAATAATCTATATTTTGCTCTAAGCCAGTGCTTTTCAAACTTTTTTTCACTACGGCACACTAATAAACTCTGGATTTTCCTGTGGCACACTTACATTATGAAGACGAAAGCTGCGGCACACTTACAATAATAAATACACTCTTCAAGTTTACATACAAAAATTATATTTAATATATAACAGTAACACCTAATGAAAGGGTGTGCCTACAGAAATTGTTTTAATACAGAGTACAACAGGGATGTCCAACCAATGGTGGATATTGGGTGAGGCAAATGAGGCAGTTGCCTCGGGCCCTCCTTGAAAATACCGCATATAGTTTCATTTCGCTGTACATGTTTTTTTAGAGATTACCATGATTTGGGAGAAAAATAGTGAAATATGAAATCAAATCAAAGTGAAGACCTTTTTTATTTTTATTAGAGATCAATATGATTTTGGGGAAAATAAGGGAAATACGAGATCAAAGCCCCCCTTTTTTTAAAGAACACCAATTTTTGGGAATCCTTGCCTTGAGCGCCTAACTTTAAATATCCGTCACTGTGTCCAATCTTGCTTTAATTTGGGCCAAATTTTAAATCAAGCGAAAGTCGCTGGGCCATAAAAAGCTTGTCATGCAGAATCTCACTGCAATTTCTTCATTTTTGTCTCTAAAATCAAGTGTTCTGTAAAAAAAAAGATGAATCAAGACTCTATGGCTTTTTGTCAAAACACGAAAATTTCGCGACACACTTCAATCCCTTTCACAGCACACCAGTGTGCCACAGCACACAGTTTGGAAAACCCTGCTCTAAGCTATTGATTATATTTTTTTTATTGAATTAATATTTTTGCAAAATTTAAGCCAGATCAAATCATTTGCTTGTACACTAAAAAGTAAAAAAATCCCAGAATTGCTACTGACATCAGAAATTCTACTTTTAGAAAAGGAATTTTCCTAGGCCAAAGATATAATGGGAACAACTTTTTAGCTTTCTAATAAAGATAAAACAACTAAATAAAAAGTAGATTAAATTTGTGAATTAGAAAGATTAAGAATGAGTGGCAACTATCGACATAGCCTACATTAGAACCTATTTATTCATTCATCTAAAATTAGTGTTTCCACCTGTTTATTTGCTTAAAAAACATCAGAAATAATTTGCTATCCTCCAAACATTTAATATTTCCAGAGTTTAAATCAGATTTTATTAGCCTTCCTGCAGGAGTGATCTCTTGGCATTTGATACATTAAATTTCTGAAAGTATCAAACACAGCAAAAAATTTTTTAGCCAAACTTATGATGTTTCAAATAATGCTTTACATTCTGGTGATAATAAGCAAAATAAGCCATAAGCTCTAGCAATTATTAACCCAATAACTTCAGATGCTCTCAAAAGTTATTTTCCTGAAGGCCAGAGTAACACTTTTAAGATTAACTATTGGTGTTGAAAAATAAGTAATAGCAAGACACTATAAAATAGGAATATTTATCTTGTTGATGCTTCCAAAACTAAGAATGGTAAATCACTGTTTTTTTTTAAAATCTTGCAAAATTGGATGCAGAGTGAAAACTGTTGCAATCAACTACCAGAAAAAATTAAACTTTAAGTAAGCAAACAAGTTTTACTTTACTAGAACTTCCAACATGAACTGCTTCTTTAATTAAAAAATTGCTTTGATAAGCGTTATTGTTATGTTTTAACAGCCAGATTACAGACAAACCGACATTCTGTAGTTCATTTGATATTCTTTAGCAATTTGTCGAATATCTGATACCTGTAGCTAGAGATCCATTGACACTGCTTTGCACAACAGCTGCCACCAAATCACAAAAGACTTCAACAATCCAAGATCTCCACAATGCACTGTAGTTGTACCTTTGGACATGAGCAAGGTGTTTGATACAGTAAACATACACAAACTTATACACAAATTCATATTAACATGCATTCCTAACATCATCATCTAGTTCAGAGCAAAATAAATAAATGGACAAGTATGCACTCAATACAATGGCACACTCTCAAAAACTCAAATAAATCAACACCAGAGTACCACAAAGTGGAGTTCTATCTCTAACATTATTTCAACAATTACACCTCTGACATTCCCCTTTCCCTTAAAGCTGTACAAATCACAACAAAAGCTGACATAATCACTGCATTTCACACTAAACTTCATAAGGCCCAACAACTCATTCAACCATGTCTTCACAAAATATATTAATGGGCCACAACTAATAATCTTCATATAAGGGCAGACAAAACTGCCACCACAATCTTTACACGAGACTCAGCTGTATATGGCACAACTATATCATTTTTAAACCAAAAGTGGGGAACAAATGTCTTTATTGCACTTTGCTAAACTTGCAAAATTCCCTCAAGTTATCACTAAGTATATTGCTAAAATAACAATAACTAAAGCCAATGTTGTAAAACTTTGTTTTCGTTAACCATGAAAAGCAACTATCATTTATGAAAACTTTGGATATTTGTTGAATGGATTCTTTTTCCAGGAATAAATAATAATCATTATGTCCTTAAAACATTAGCCGTGCTTGAGGTTGCTCAAAACATTATTTGAAATATAGAAGTTTCTTAAAAGTTGGCTTGTCAAGTTGGGATAAACCTCTGACTTTTCACAAAAACAATATGACTGCCTGTACTTAGGATCTCACTCTTTTGATCATTACTCAACACTCATGACCATAGGTGAGGACAGGAACAAAAACTGATCTGAAAAGAGAAAACTTTGCTTTTGTACACAGCTCTTGTTTCAGTACAACTGATCAGTAAAGCTGGTGCATTACTGCACTTGCTTTTCCAATACATGTGTCCAGTTTGTTGTCCTGTCTACCATCACTCAAGAATGTGACTCCAAGATACTTGAACTTCTCGATCTGCTGGAGAGTTACTCCATTTGTTTGGAAAGAACACTGAACAGGGTGCCTTCACAAACACATAATCTCAGTTTTAGCCATATTAATTTTCATCCAAGCATGCATCAGAAAACCAATTAAGTGCATATTGGAGATCACTTTTGTTTGAGCTTAACAATGCAAGGTCATCTGTAAACAGCAGGTGCCAAACATTACACTCCCCAAATGTGATGCTGCTACTGGAGGAACTGTCTTTGTCTATCTTGTCCATTATACAATGAACAGAAGAGAAAGAACACAGCCCTGTTGTAGTCTAACACTGATACTAAACGGTTTTGTATTCATGCCATTGACATAAACGCAGACTTCTGATTTACTGTTTTCCATGAAATGACATATCGTTTGTCAAAATACTTTGTTTTCCCAACAGTAGTTTGTATCCAACTTTTTTCCAAATTCTTACCATGAATTGTCTTTAGATTATTTCACAATAGTGGCAGCAGTGTTACATGCTGCAGAGTGCTGCAATCAAAGCTGCTCAGATGACTTGTTTGTTAACCAAGCTCTAAACGCAGTTTTCTTTGCATGGATAACTTCTTGGTTCCACCAAGTAGTTCTTTTCTCACTATCCATTTGACTTCCCACACATTTGCAACCACAACTACCAGGTGCAGATGCAATGACTGCTGATTTAAATAAATCCCACTCAATCTCAACATCTTCAGTATAGTCAGGGAGTTCTCTGAAGCAACTTTGCTTACAAAAATGTGTCTCACCTTTTTGTTGGCTACTAACTTCCACTTTATTCAGTATGCTCTTTGTGCTTTGAATTGTTTCCTTGTTCTGGGATGATTCAGGCATGTTAGCATGCAGACAACTAGGTGACAGTCAGTAGACAGTTAAGCTCCTCTTTTAACACAAACATTGACCACAGAAGAAAACAAGTCTGCTAAGACAATACAGAAATCAATAATAGAACGCTGTCCCACTGAATCTCTGTACCAGGTGTACTTGTGAATACCTTTGTGCCAAAAAAAGGTATTCATTGTGCATAGTCTGTTGGTGCCACAGAACTGCAGCAAATATGGTACCTTCCGCTTCTGTTAATGTCAGAGTCTTCTTATCTCCCAATAACACCCTTCCATGTGTTGTCATCAGTACCCATATGTGCATTGAAATCACCCAGTAGGATGATTGATTCTGCAGATGTTACTTTCTGTAAAGGAACACCTACTTCATCTAAAGGCTGGTAACTGTGCTTCAGTGTATAGTGTGCACACCTGGAAATGTACAGTGATTGCTTCTGTAGCCTAAGCTTAAGGAGAAAAGCCCTTTCTCCGAGTGGGATGCAATCAGTGACACAGTGGGCCAAGCAAGGGCTTACAAAAATGCCTACCCCTGCCTGAGCAGACATGATTACATCTACAGCTGAGTAGAAAAGCTTCCAGCCTTTATTCAACTCAACGGTATTAGACCCTCGACACTTGGTATAGGAAACTCCAACAATATCAAGATGATTCTGCTCTGCCTCCCAAACCAGTTTTTGTTCTTTTTCATTGAGTAAAGTGATGTTCCAGTTGCCCATGCAAAGATTCTGCTGTTTGGGATCAACTCAAGTACAGATACTGTGCATTGCCCCCATTCGCCTCACCAAACGCATAGCGAATGCATCGATGGGTTTCCCATTACAGTCAGCTTGTGAGAGAGAATGTAGCTTACTTTTTGAACAGCCTAAAACCCAAATGTGGACCTTTCTACCCAGTGATGCTTGATTAGTATGAATATTGTCATTTGGACTATTCATTTTGCTACACTTGTTAGATTGCTTTTGGTCTATTTCTTGCCTTCAACCTTACTGCCATAAGTGTTGAAACCTCTGAGAGAGAGTTGAAAACTCCAGATGGCATTGTTCTTAGGATCATGGAAAACACAAACCCCTCCACCACACTAAGGTAGCAATCTATTGGAGTGGCAAAAAGCCTAGAGGGCAACCTAGAACTTGCTGGCAAAATTATGTTGAAGATCTGGCCTGGTTGCATCTTAAAATTCCACCAGCAAAATTGCTGCTAGTTGCAAGAGATCAGGATGTTTGGAGATCCCAACTCCAGCTGCTGCTCCCGCAACCACAAAAGGACAAGCAGGCAAAAGGAAATACACTGAACTGATTCAATGTTTTCACTGAAAATGCTGATTATTGTTTGTATGTGGCCAACATACTAAAAACATTAAATTTGTAAATTGGATAATCTGTATTGTGTTTTTTAAAATGCTGAAAAATTATAATGTGGTCAAAGTCTGCTACAATGCTGCACAACAATTCAAACACAGGCAAAAAAAAGATTTAATGAAAGTTAAAAATTATAAAAATTTTTGTAAGTAAAAGTTAGTGCAAATTTGTTTAAGAATATTTAAAGGTATAATAAATTGCAATGAATGGTGATTGTGATATCAATTTTATCTAATATTAAGTGTTATTAGGTTAAGAATGTACAGTTTATTCATATTATTTTTTCAATATAGCAGAATTTCATTTAATTTCTTATCTACAAATAAAAAACAATTTATTTAAAATATTGGATACTAGCTTATAGTACGTTGCTGATTTTGATTGGAGTTATTAAAAAGCAATAGATTATGCACTTTGTGCAAACAGCTGCAAGTCAACATACAAAACAAAGTGTGCAATGTGACAAAAGTCATTCTTCTGATTTCTCACTATAAGGTACAATGTCAAGCCATCTTTAAATAGGCAAGATCAGTATCTAAAACACTATTAGATACTATTCTAAACCTATCTGCTACAATCAGAAAATGACGAAAAAAACCTTTAATTTTTTGTACAGGTTGATTGCACAATTTAAAGATTTTACAGTATAAAAAAACAGTTGTCAAAGCAGCACAATAACAGTTTAGAAAAAAAAATTTTTAATTTAAAATGAGTGATATCCATGAGATTTTAAACAACAAAAGAATCAAAATATACAGTATAAGGCAGTTTTATGAAAACTATTGATGCACTGATATGCAAATTGGCCAATAACCGATATATCTGCTCTTTTAATCTGTCTTTAATTTCTCAATTTTTGTCACAAAAAAGTGGTGATTTCTAAAAAAAGTCTTCACTTTGATTTTTCAGTTTTTGTCTAAAAGTAGTGGCCCTTACATTGATATAAGCAAAAATAGTATTGGCCAAATAGGCAAAATATAGCCAATAATGATATATTGACAAAGTGGCTGATATGACCAATATTGATAGCTTGCCAATAACATTGGTGCATACCTAATTAAAATTCATTTTACCGTCATAGATTTTGTTGGTTCCACGTTCAAGAATAATGTCAACAACTGAAAGATTCAATGCTTTGTTTGCTTGAAGCAATCTAAAAACTTACAAGAATTTAAATTACTGCATAAAAATGCAAATCTGAGTATCAATAATCAGACTTCAAACTAACTTTGATCTTGCAACTTCAAATGAATATCTTGCTTTTGGTTCTAAAAATTTCTTTTCCAGCTTAATGGAATTTTCAACTGAATTTCTGATGTATTCAGTTTCACAATCCTGTAAACACATTTATAAACACATATTTGCATGTCAAACAAGTCTGTACACAATATTGTCTATTTTCTTCTCCAGTTAGAGTCAAAACAAAAGGGTGGCCCAAAAAAACTTTTTTTTAAATCAAAAAAGTAGTAGTTTTAAAACCTTGCAAAAACACCTAAAACCATGTTTTAAGCAGTTTTGATTGGTCACCCCCTCTAAAGGTTGTGAAATGAGGTCAAAAAGGTCACAGAAAGGTCAAAGTTTTTAATATTGTCATAACTTTTGATATAGAGTTGCTGGAAAGCTCAAACTAGTCTTAAAATAATCAGAAGCATCAAGTTTATATTTGCTTTTTAAAATTTTTTTTATACACAACCAAAGGAATTTTAGTTATTGGTAAAAAACTGATTTTTCACCCAATTCAGCTGCTATTTAGCTCTACTACAAGCCTTAAAACTGTTATTCAATATATTTTGCAAAGTTACAGATTCTTTTATGTAGGGTTTTTTGATTTAATTTGTTGTTTTTGCAATCAAATTTGTTTTGCAAAAACTTTTATATATGTATCTTTGTATAGGGTCACCCAATAGGCTCTAGAAATATATATAGGGTTTTTCAATCTAGTTCATTGTTTTTGTAATCAAATTCGTTTTTTTTTTGCAATCAATTTCGTTCTGCAAAAACTTTTATATATCTTTGTATAGGGTCACCTGATAGGTTCTATATACAGGTCTCAATAATATATATATATATTGTATATTTTGGCATATAAGACGAATAAAGTCAAAAAACAACCCTTAAAAATTGGCAGTCGTCATATACAACTGATATAAGTCTTTATATATATATAAAACCGATATAATTTTGTACCTTGTCTTATCTGACAGTCGCCTTATACAGCGAAATATACATTAAAACTGATATAATTTTGTACCTCATCTTATCTGACAGTTGCCTTATATGCCGAAATATACAGTATATATATAGACCTTATTGTTTGACTCTATACAAAGATATATACATGAAGTTTTGCAAAACAAAATTGATTACAAAAAAAAAAGAATTTGATTGAAAAAAAACTTGATTGCAAAAACAACGAATTAGATCAAAAAACCCTGAAAAATGAATATCTATTTTTACAAATTATGATGCTGTTTTCTTTTAGAGCTTTTTAAAACATTTTGCAGCAACTACTATTATTATGCTAGCAACTGTTGAAACCACAAATAGTTAAATTATGTGGTCAAAGTTATAGGCTATACAATAGCAATAGTAATTTTCAAACTGTCCTCTCAGACAATAATTTCAACTCTGACCTCGTGATGAAATGTTTGTCTAATCACCTAATTTTCAAAAAAAATTGGCCTATAATATTTTTGACATTTCATTAATAATAAGCAAAGAATTTTAACTCTTCTCATATTGATAAGTAATTGAGCAGCATTAATGATGAATGACAATGTTCTAATTGTAGGTAATTAGGTTAGGTAGTCTAGTGAAACAGTTATTGATACTTTATATACAAAATGATTTATAAAATCATATAATGTTGCAACAAAGTGATTCTGCAAAAAGAACAAATGTGCTGCATAGTGGTCAAGTTTTTAAAAGTGTTGCAGATTTTCCAACAAGTACATGGTGGTGCAAAAGTTACACGTCAGTTAAGAAAAATTACTAAATCTGAGACAGTCTTTCATTTGATTTGCCTCTGATATTCTTTATAAAATAGTCTTGTTGTTTCTGACTTATTACTAGTTTCATAAAATGTTTCCAATAAAAAAAATTCTCTGCTGAGTTGTTAGCTTTGTTGTTGAGCCATTATTCAGCAGCATGATTTGTATTACAGTCAGGGACAGGTAACTTTTCATAGACATGTAACATTTCTTCATAGATAGGTAACCAATTGACTGGTTTATTGACATCCATGGACAGGTAACCAACCTAACTTTTGCATAGACCTGGATAACATTTATAGATAGATAACTGACAGGTAATGTTTATACAAAATTTTTAATTTTTCTGGATTGAAGGATAACTTTTGCACCACCCTGTATTCTACCAACTAAAAGACAAGGTATTGAGTGTTTGCTACATGAGGATAATTTTTCTACCGCTGTCAACTGCTAGAATTGTTGCAATTGAGCTAGAAAATAGATGGCTGTTGTGTAATATTTACTGTGTCCATCCCTTAACAATCACTAAGCAGCTGCAGGATATAATTAAGAAATTTAACATGTTGGACCATTGGTCAAAGAAAAAGAGAAACAAAAAATTTTTTCAAGAGATTTTATTGCTGATATGGACAAAACTTTTGGATATTTTTGGTCAGGATCTATCAAAAAGAGAATTGGAGAAACAAAACAATTTATATATAAGTGACAGGGATTATTCTTTTTAAGAAGAGTAGAGGGCCAATCCAAACAATATTGTCTTGATATAGTAGAATTACTAGATTCAGGCGATTTTTTTTGGCCAGCAGCACCAAGGTGAGAAGGAAACCCAGTTGCAAGTTCAGGTTGCTTTTCAGCATCAGATCCTAGCACAAGTTCATCACAACATCATTCATCCTTCTCATTGGAAACTGAATCTGTATGATTAAACATCACAAACAAGTATGGGAATTTAACACCATTAAAAGAATCACAGTAGGCTCAAAAACTGTGGCCAAAATTAGCACGTATGTGTATGAGGTATCAAGTGTCTGATCAAACTAGAGCTGCTGTTGCAAACAGTGCTCTTCAAGATGCTGGAATTATAACACCATCTGACAAATTGTTTGTAATTGACAAGAATAAATTAAGGAGATGAAGAAATAAATATACGGAAGAAATCAGAGCTGAAAAAGACAGATTTTTTGAATTGGTCAATGGCATATATGTTGACGGCAAACAAGATGCAACTTTGGTTTTGACAATTGGTAAAAATGGTAAAACTTTCATGAAAACTACGTTAGAAGAGCATTATGTCATGGTAGATGAGCCAGAAGGTTTACATTTTGACCATTTCTCTCTGCCAAATGTCAAAGGACAAACTCTTGCTCTTTACATACACAGTGCTATCAAGGATACAAAACTTGAACAAAAACTCGCCTTCATTAGCAGTGATGGCGCTCCTTCTATGACAAGACACACTAATGTTACTTATTGCTTTGAAAAGGCTGTTAAAGAGACCATTACAGTGGATTATCTGTCTACTGCACTGTGTGGAGTTGCCTCTTTGTCATGTGTTTACTGCTTTAGATGGCTCCACTACAAGTCCAGACAGTTTTGGTAAATCAATTGAAAAAAAAGTGGGAAAACCTGTATCCACTTGGCCAATTGAAGAATTTAAACCCATTCCAATTCAACATTTTCCAATATTAACACAATGATTTAAGTGCTGATCAATATTATGCATACAGAATTTGCTGTTATTCTTGGTGAAATTGATTCTGATTTAAGTTTATTTGAAGTTGGTCCTGTTGTTCCTTCTCGATGGCTCACTCTTGAATGTTGCATTCTTCATCTGTATACTTTGATAAAACACCTCCAAAAAACCTTGGGATCATGGCTAAATTTTGTGTTATGCTTTATTTTCCTACTTGGTTTGAAATAAAGCACACAAAAGCAATGTGTCAGACAGATCTAATCATTTTTTTAACATGGTGCAAAGAGTTCAAAAGATTTCCTCATGGCAAAGTTTAAAAAATAGCAATGAAAGTTTTGCAAAAAGAAATACATAATTTGCCCATCAAAAAAATCTAGTTTCAGGTATTCTTTGAGATGGAGATGAAGGAGTGTACAAAACTGCTGTCAACAAAATTCAATGCATAAGAAAAAATAGTCATTATCAATGTCAAATCAAAAAATATCCAGATTGTGAGGCATCTTTATCTCAAAGTAATGACAGTTCCAGAGTAGCAATATGGAAATTTATTTTGCCGAAGTGGAATGTGAAGGCCAAAGTATATTACCAATTGCTCAATCAAAATAGCATACATTTTGAACATCCTCCAGCTGTTCATTTAGATTTAGATGATGCTACGATTAAACAATGCAGACACCACCCACTAAATTTTAAAGCATCCCTGTCACATCCAAAGGGTGAAGCATCATGTTAAATTGGTTACTGAAGCTTCAGTATCTGTGGCAGGACTCCCTGTCACATCCAAAGGGTGAAGCATCATGTTAAATTGGTTACTGAAGCTTTAGCATCTGTGGCAGGACATGATAGTAGAGATGAGATCAAGAAAGTTAATGAAAAGATTTAAAACAAAAATGCAATTAAAATGTGTAGCCTACTAATTCTATGTTTTTTAAGCGGATGCTGGAAGACAATGGCAAGCATCTCTTTGCTGTGTTTGCAATAAGTCACTAGGTTCAATGTTCAAAGCCTATCAAAATTACGTCGAAAAGTGATCTTTAATTCATATCTCTTAAACTGATTATGACCAAAATTCCATACCATATACTTTATATCTTAAAGAAATATTAAAAATTTAAGCATTCAATTTCATCATGACAATCATGGTATTTATACACTTTAAAGTGTATATAGCAATTGTATGAATGCGCATTGGTTATTATTGACTACGAATACACATTGCTTAATTTATAATAAATAAACAAACGAAAATAAATGAAAACTAAAAATATGTTAAGGAACAATGCAAAAACCTAAAAACAGTCCAAGTATATCAATATCATAATTCTGTCAAATAATATTAGCTGTAAGTTTGATATAGCTAATATGTACTGCTTTTAGGTTACACAAACTTTCTTCAACTTTATTGCTAAATCAGTTCGTTTGAAATTACGTTGCAACTTCTTTTTATTTTCTTGTTCTGCATGACAAGAGCAACTAACTCGCTGAAAACCAATGAAATTAGAGCTACTTTAGTAATTGTTCAGAGCAATATGTGCATTCGTGCTTGTTTAAACTTTTAAACAAGAAATGTGCATACACGTTAACGATTTGCAATAAACAATGTTTCCACAGAAAAATGGTGATTTTTACTTTTTTTACTTTGAAAGATTTAAGTTTAATAATGAATTTAATTAAATTTTTTGCTTGGAAAAATATAAAAACATGCTTAAGGGGAAAAATAGAAGGTTTAAAAAAAAGGCTTACCTTACATCCCGTTTTTTAGGCCTTGTCACGGCGTCCTGCTCGGTTGATCAAAATGTCTTGGTTTTACCAATTTTAAGTGAAGACTTTTTTTTTAGAGATCACTATGATTTTGAGACAAAATGTAGGAAATCTGAGACTGATTTCAAGTGAGGACTTTTTTTTTTTTATAGAGAATACTGACAATTTTAACAAGCATCCCGGTTTGCACTTCACAAATATAGTAAGTCTAACTATTATTATATTTAAGAGGCTGACTTTATTATAATGGTAAGTTTTGGTCGACAATATTTAAAATCAAGTAGCCTACACATAGAGGATACGACTATATTTACGTCTTTGCTTGACCTACATCCGGGTACATCCTGGTTGATCATATGATTTTCGAACATCAGGTGTTTGGAAGTAAACATAATTGTTTACTAAAAAGACATTTGAAAAGAAGTTTTTTGGTCATATGACTTTTCCTAAAATAAATACTCAGGGCTTAGGTAACTACTTCTTTTCAACATCAGCAAACGTTTAAGTTGGATTCGAACTACAAATTTTCTGTGTATTTACCACATTCAAAACAATTATATATATTACTCCAAAACAAATACAAAATAATAATTTAAGTAAAAACATTTATACAAATTAACTTGCCGTTGATAGTACTTTTTATCTTAATTTTTTTGGAGTTCTTTGAAAATATGTGCATTTATACAAGATTATGCGCAAACATGCAAAACACACGCAGCACATAATTTTGTTGGATGCATATAACTCAGAAACGTGAAAACAATTCAAGTTAATTTTTTATATGAGAAACTCCTAGTAATAGATGAACAAAGTTTTGCAAAAAAAATATTAATTCTATGTTTAATATGTTTTATTTATAACTCTTTACAAAGTTTCTTGCGCATTTGTACAATGCCTATATACAGGGTGATCCGAAAGTAACTCCCTATTTTAAAATAACTATAATTTATTCAAATGCTGTAATATGTTTCTCAATTTTTGAGTGTATGTTACTTAATGTGTGGCAATTAAATCTATGCTCTTGTTTTCTTTTCTCGTGAAAATCCTTGTGTTACTAGTGAAAAAATGCAGAATCGACCCAAGATAGTATATGGTGTAGAATGACTTTTGACAGGATTGTGGGTCTCTTCATCCTTCATGATACCATGAACACCGAAAGGTACCTCACTATGCTGAGAGATAAAGTTTGGCCAATTATCAGTGCTTGGGACAATATTGAAGATTTAATTTTCATGCAAGATAGAGCTCCTCCACACTTTGCTATTGTTGTTCGTGAATGGCTGAATGCCCAATTTTCTGGAAAATGGATGGGTGGTCGTGGTTCGCACGAATGGACAGCCAGAAGCTGGTGGCGAATGATGGTGCCCATATTGAATTTTAAATAAAAGTCCATGCAATATACTTTCTTCTCATATTTATTAATTGGAGAGATTACACATTAAAAATAAATTATAGTTATTTTAAAATAGGGAGTTACTTTCAGATCACCCTGTATATAAATATATTGACTTTTTAAGGAAAATTTAAAATTTATTTCACACCTAAAACTGTAAGAACGCACAAATTTAACATGCTGTCATAGAGTCTTAAATAAATTTTTTTAAAAGAAGAGGGGGAAGCCAGCTTTATATATATAAGAGACAAAAATGTTACGTCACGTTGTGCAATAGCGGGGAATCTTACCCCTTCAAGTTATGACCTAAAATTGTCCCTATTCTAATATAGCCACTGGATAATGACAACTGACTCGCAATTTTATACAAGTTTACCTATATATAAAACTAAACTGCAATTAAAAATTATTTCTAATAATTATTTCTAATCTATATATAAGAGACAAAAACGTTACGTCATGTTGTGCAATAGCGGGGAATCTTACCCCTTCAAGTTGTGACCTAAAATTGTCCCTATTCTAATATAGCCACTGGATAATGACAACTGACTCACAATTTTATACAAGTTTACCTATATATAAAACTAAACTGCAATTAAAAATTATTTCTAATCAGTTAAGAATCTATTTTGTTGTTGCATATCCAAACAGCGATAAAAACTTAAAATACATAAATGTTTTGTATATAACATTAATAACTAATCATGATCTTTATAATTAAAATGGCAAGGCCTATATCACAACAAATAATTGAACGCATGTCAACCCAACAAAACTTTCAGAACCGAGTGCGTAGGTGTGATTTGGTTTTCCGGATTAAAATCCATTTCTATTTCAATAATCATATAGGCTACCACTGCAAAACAATTACCAAATATTAACTTAAGTGTAAAAACATTTGTACAAATCAACTTGCCGTTGATAGTACTTTGTATCTTGATTTTTTGGAGTTCTTCACAAATATGCGCATTCATACAAGATTATGCGCATTCGTACAAAACACGTGCAGCACATAATTTTGTTGGATGCATATAACTCGGAAACACGAAAACGATTCAAGTTAATTTTTTATGTGAGAAACTTCTAGTAATATATGAACAAAATTTTGCAAAAAAAAAAATTAATTCTATGTTTAATATGTTTTATTTATAACTCTTTACAAAGTTTCCTACGCATTCGTACAATGGCTATATATCATACAGACTATGTTAAGAGTAAAAAAACAGCATCATTGATTCTGAAAAAAAAATATACATACATTTCATAATAATCCAGTAATGTTTCACCTTGTCAGTAAAGTGCTAAATAACACATGGTTAGAGCAAGTATATTATATTTATTAAACACTACACTTTATTAGTTAAAACCACAACAGTCTGTTTCATCTTGTCAAATCGTCAGGTGGTTACTTATTCAAATAGAATTTGAATTATAATTGAATTCAATTTGAATAAGTAACCACCTGACGATTTGACAAGATGAAACAAACTGTTGTGGTTTTAAGTAATAAAGTGTAGTGTTTAATAAATATAATACATTTCATAATATGTAACTTTGTAAAATATATGAAATAACAGTTTTAAGGCATGTAGTAAAGCTAAATAGCAGCCAGCTTAGGTGAAAAATCAGTTTTTTACCAATAACTAAAATTCCTTTCGTTGTACATAAAAAATTTTTTAAAAAGCAAATATAAATTTGATGCTTCTGATTATTTTAAGACTAGTTTGAGGTTTCTAGCAACTCTGTATTAAAAGTTATGACAATATTGAAAACCTTGACCTTTCCATGACCTTTTTGACCTCATTTCAGAATCTTTAGAGAGAGGAAACAATCAAAACTACATTAAAACATAGTTATAGGTGTTTTTGCAAGGTTTTTGAACTAACACCTTTTTATTTAAAAAGTTTTTTTGGCCCACCCTATCAAAACAAGTTTGTTTCTCTTTTAAAAACAGCATTTTAACCTTCCATAAATTCACACAGATTAGCATTGCTGTAGATGAGTTTTTTTCAAGTTGGGCATCTTGCAATCTTTATGGTACTTTAGTTACAGGTTAGCAATGCTTGTTCATTTTTCAGAACATTGTCTTAAAATATTTTAATGTGTTCTTTTTTTAACGTGATTATTCTAATGACAACATCAAGAGAAGACAAAAAAGTCATCACTTCATATTCAAAAAAGTGGTTTTCCTAATCAGACACAAGTAAAACTTTTTTTTTTGGATTTTTATTTGATGTTGTCAATACAACAAGCACATTTTTTTTAGACCTACCTACTGGAAATAGATCTTTGGCAAGCTAACTTGACATACCTGCTATTTATTGCTTGTGCAAACTTTTGCTCATCTAAAAAATACTTTTTCTGGGGGTCCACATAGTTTATGTAATTAATCTGGAGGTCAGCATAATCAAATCAAAGGAGGGTCATCTTTGCAAATTTTTACTTTAGCCCACATTTACTTTTTCAAACAGTACAGTCTGCACAAATGATGCTCTATACTCAACATAGCACTATAAGCTTTTTATCATTTGTTTGCTCCTAAAAAGTACGATAGTCTTGAAGTAATCCTGAAATAAGGTATTGAATATAAATGCAGCATCATTTGAAAGCAACAAATTACAGTTTTGGGCTCTTTTAATGCACAGACCACAAAAATTTGCTTTTCTTGCTTATAACATAATCAAAGATAAAACAATTATTGGACAAAAAAATTATTTTTGAGCATTTATTGAAAGCATTTTAGTGACTGTTTTGGATTTTCAAAATAGCTTTAAAAACCATGGGCTTAACACTAGAAGGACGGGACTCATCAATTGACGCATTTTTCACCTTTGCGTGTCTATAATTTTTAAACCGTACGAATTACAACATTCATATCTCCTGACTTTTTCTAATTTGGCCAAGCCAACATGCCTTGAAATTTTTATGTTTCTATTTTATCAGTGAAGTGAAATGGAGTGGCAACTACCTAGAAGGACAGTGTGCGTCAATTGATGCAGTATTGCTTTATTACTGAAAATGTACGATAAAATGCATTGTCACTTTTTACAGATTATATCCAATGAGAGATTGGAAAACAAAAGATAAACAGCTGCCTATCTGCATTCAGAAGTGTGAGAAAATTCACAACTTTTGGTCTGAAAAAGCAGTGTGAGATACTTACTGTAACTTCAATGTAACTTACCATTACTGCAGTACAGAGCAAAAATTTTGTAACACGTATATTATCAGATAAGTTTAGTAGTTTATCTAGAATGTTTTGCTGTACTTTTCATGATGTATTTATTTTTAGGAATTACAATACTTTCTAAGAGCCTAAACTGTTAAAAATGTCTAGACAAAGAATTGCAGCAAGTCATGCTTTAGAAAATTTGCAAAATCTTTCCTCAGAATGCTCTGATAACCATGGCTCTAACAGTGAAATTGACCCGGTTGTAAATGCAGCATTGGCCAGTGTACCAGTGGTAGAATCTGACAAGTCAGATAGCAGCAATGAAGCTGATGACCAAGTTACACATTCTGTCATACAAGGTGAACCAGATCTGATTTAAGGTAGGGATGGGTCAAAGTGGTGAAAGATTCTGTTTCATCAGCTGCTCAGGGCCACTTGCAATCTCATATCCTGCGATTTCAACCTGGACCTACATCATATTCCACAAGTCATGTTGATACTGACAGACGGTTTCATCGTTCCAGATACTATTTGATGAACTAATGCTGAGTAACATAAAAAAATGCACAGTTGAAGAAGGACAAAGGCAAACTGGAGATCAGACTTACTTGGGATGTGTCCTTGCATGAATTAGATAAATTTATTGGGTTGGTGGTTGCTCGTGGTGTAATTGGAGGATGAAACTTCCCTCTGAAAAGCTTTTGGGGAAAGTCGTGAGATTACCAAATGTTTTTGCAAATCATGCCAAGGGAGATTTGTTGAAATTATAAGATTTCTTTGCCTTGACCTTAAGAAGGAAAGATGTAGAAATCTTTTACAGGATAAATTTGCTCTCATTTCACAACTTTGGAACAGCTTCATATCAAACTGCCAAAAAGCATTCATTCCACAATGGAACATCACAGTAGATGAGCAGCTGTTGCCATGTAAGGCACAATGCAAATTCATCCAGTATTTGGCCTAAAGTTTTGAATTGCAGTTGATGCAGAAAACAAATACTTATTCAATGGCTTTCTTTATGTAGGAAAAGACGGTACAAGCAGTGACATGCCTGTGCCCACAGAGGTTGTGCTGAAGCTCATGACTCTGCTTTTTCAACAGGGTTACAATGTCACATGTGACAATTATTTTACCTCACTTGGTCTTGCCTTGAAACTAGTAGAGAAAAAGTGCAGTCTTGTTGGGACATTGCACCAGAATAGAAGTCCCAGAGGAATGCAAAAAGAAAAAGGAACTGCATGAAACCGAAGTGTTTAGGTATGATGGCCAAACGCCAATCACACTCACATCCTACCAGTGCAAAGCAGCAAAAAATGTGGCAGTTTTGAGCTGCTTGCACCCGGATATTCTTGTTTCAAGTGTAACAAAAACCCAAAAAAGAAACCTGATTTAATATTGTACTACAGGGTGCAGCTGAAATACCTGAACAAACTAAATATTTTCTATATCCAAAGGTTACGCACAAAAATAACTCAAAATTTGTAAAAATATATTAATATATATTGATGTTTAATGAGAATTTATTATTTTTCAAAATGTCCACCATTTTTTTATTACAGCCCTGAACCGCTTTTGTTAAAAAGATAAATATGTAAAAAAAGGTTAAGAACCACTATTCTAGTGTTAAACAATATTTGGTTTTGTCATGGCACTTTTTATTCATTTTTGTTTCTGGGAGTAGGTTTGACAGATATGGTAAAAAGAACACCACTTTTGATAATTTAATGTATAATCTGTTTGGGTTAATAAAACTGTTAAAACTTACTGCTATCCAGTTTTTTTTAGCTAAGTTTATCTCAAATAAATGGTTTTCTCCCTTTGCTCATTTGAGACTTTTCATTCCTCTCTTTGTTTATTTTAAAACTTTCCATTCCTACCTTAATTGAGTTTAAAACCTCTTATTTGTTTCTTTGATAAATTAAATAACACATGTTTCTATAAAACTAGGTGAAGACCAAAAAAAGTTAATTGATTGGATTTTGAGAGCAATTTTTCTATCAAGGGAAGACCTTTTTTTGTTATCACTTGATGCCTTAATAGAAAATATAATTATTTCAATGTCATATCAAGACCCTAGTGTTGAAAGCCTGTTGTATTAATATAAGAAATTCTTTAAGTATGAATTTTTAACCAGAAATGATACAATTTTCCTCAGTGGAGGAATTTTTTTTTAGTTGGCAACCACTGTTGTAAATTTAGTGCTCATTATATTGCATATGCAAAACTTAATTAAGCACACAATAGGCTTACATACAATAATCTTGTCCAATGCTGTGATGCACCTTAGTTTTAAAGGTAGTCAAAAGCATGCCAAAAAGTAGTCTATTTATGAAATAAATTACTCTTATGATTACAAGAGTATAATTCACCCACTTCTTGATTTAAAAACTTTAGCTAAGAAAATTTTTTTCCTTTAAAACAAAAAACATACTTCTTTATGACTTTAGCTATTGATAGCCTCTGTTTAAAACAATGGGTGTTGAGAAACCTTTTTAAAACAACATATTAAGAGAAATGTAATGTCAACTGAGGTCTGCACAAAGTTTTAACCATCAGCCAAAAAATTTATCAAAATAAAGTAAAGATTAAAAAACTCAAATCATATGCCTGCAACTACTTTTTGCATTTAAAATCAAGAAAATATATACTAAAAGATGACTTTGATTTTCTGATTCCAACTGATTAATTTTTGAATTGCCTGCTAAGTTTCATATCAGGTTTAGACAAACCTATTAATAGCACTATTTAAAAAGAATTTCCACCAGACCTTTGAAATAATTCAAGGCTATAATTTATGAACAAGTTAGCTGTCAACATAACATAAATACAAGGTGATCATGATAAATTTAACATTCCACTAAAAATTATTAAGTCCAAAACTACCATATATACTTGTCTATTAGTCGCACTTTTTTGATCTGAAATCTAGTCCAAAAATTGGTATCTGGCTTATAGTCGATGCATGCAAAATTACCTAAATTTTCTAAAGAATTTTTATTTACATATGTATTTAAATATTCTCTCAATTTTGTATCAGACGGTGTTCCAATATGTCAGAATTCTTTAATTCTTAATTGATTTGTGGTATTAGACTTTGTTGTATACCAAAATAGCGTGCTTGATGTTATATATTTACATTTTTGGCTTCATTAAAATTGTCAAATTTAAATGTGTCTTATTTTCAGGTACTACTGAGAGGACAGGTTTTAGACATCCTAAGGTGTGGCTTATACATGGGGGCAGGTAATACATATACAGTATTTTCAGTAGAAAGTTGAAATTTCTTGTGAATGAAGCCTAAAATATAATCTGTCTATTGTAGGAACAAGTAATATAGAGCATTGGTTCTCAAAGTACTCCATATAAAGCCCCAGGGCTCCGCAAGCTATTCGTTTACTTATTAAAATACTGACTTGGCTAATTTTGCAACTGTCCAAAGAAGCAATAACAACCTACAAGTAACTTCAATTAATCCGCAATTTGAATATTTTTTAAATACAAAGCAGCAAATACATCCGTATACAGCAAATTTAAGTGAAGACCTTTTTTTTTTTTTTTTTAGAGAATACCTTGATTTTGGGATAAAAATTGAAAATTAGGAGACTGAATTTAAGTGAAGACCTTTTTTTTTTAGAGAACACCTTGATTTTGGGATGAAAATTAAAAATTAGGAGACTGGATTTAAGTGAAGACCTTTTTTTTTTAGAGATCACCATGATTTTAGGACAAAATTGGTTTTTTGTCTGAGAATCTCAGACAATTTTTTTGTCATCTCCGAAATGTACTATAAAATCATGATTTGGGCAAAACTTCATTGCCACTCCAAATTTTTTTGGGCTGGTACGGCTATGGTAAGTAGTAATGTGTTTTTTTTTGTTATTATTTTTATAAATTTATTGTGGGGCTACGTAAATAATGGTCAACCTCTTCATGAGCTCCATAACAATAAAAGTTTGAGAACCCCTGATATAGAGGAATGGAAACCAAATATGCAGTGGAAAAATATAATAACAGTTATAATTACTAAATTTTGATAGCTATATCAACTTTTTGAAAACTATTGTGAAACCATGGATTGATTATGAAGCCAATAGTAGGCTATAATTTGGTAGCAAGACTCTGCACCCTGGCACACCCCTCCAGTATACCTTAAAAATAGCTTTTCAAAATCTTTTATGACTACCCTAACAGCCTCGACTGGAATCCCTGCAATTATTACTTGTTAGTGGCAATAGAAAGGGATACAAACCATACTGTCTGTGACACAAAAGCTGAACTATTGGATCAAGGCCATATTTGGCTCTCTTCCAAGGGATACAGTAAAGACTGCTTTTTAAGGTTCATAAGCTACCCGGAGGCTATGGTGCATCAAAAGAGTGAATATTTTGAATAAGTGATATCTTGGATCTTCTATAATTTTAAATTATAATGTTCAAAAGTGTCAAATTTATCAGAATCACCCAGTACACATACATCAGAATGTTTGAGCAAAAATATTTTCAATTATTTGTTTCAGGCTTTTAAGACTGCACTGAAGATGCAGAGTTCTTTGTCATTTCTTTTGCTTTTTAGTTTTTAGCAATACAAGTTAAAATATCTAACAATACTGCATCTTAGTAATAGTGTCAATTTGATCAAGATAGAGGAATTAGAGTTATTTGATTGACTCTGTGATTTCATGACTAATTTTTTTTATTTACCTTTTTAGAAAGATAACATCCAAATGAATCCAACAAAATAAGTTTATCAATTTTTTCGTAAAAAACAGCAGAGTACTTGAAATAAAAAACACAATTTTTTAGTTATCAGCATGTCATTATAATTAATGAAAACTAAAAAAAAACTTACTTTATCTTGATAAAAAAAAAAACACTTAAATTAATTTAACCAAACAAAAAAAATTTGTGAAAAACATACAAATATAATTGGCAAATTAAAAACTGAGTATTTAACTTAAACTAAAAGATTCAATAATAATTTCAAACTGGATTAAATTTTTGACATAAACTATTTAAGGTAATTTTTAATGAGTATATACAGTAGACAGTAGTAAGTTGGGAGGAATAATACCAAGAGATCTCCAAGGCTTGGAACCAGATCTCCAAAACCACTTGCCAAAAATTAGTGAATTCATGCCTTGAAGAATGGCTCAGGTGATCTCTAGATATGCTTATGCTACTAGATATTGATCTGTAACTGACATTTATCTCAACAATTGATAATTTATTTTTTTGTGTCAATAACTTATGCTTTCTTATTTTATGTGTATAAACTTTAATCTCATGTAACATTGATCCAAATAAATATTATAGACTATTCATTATATTTTTTAAAGAGCTTGAAAAATGCTACAAAATGATGTATTTCTTTAATCATTAAATTAACTATCAAAAAAATTATAATTATAGATTATATAATTACATAAAGTGTTAATAACTTTTGCTGTCTACTATACTTTCATTTTTTTACGGTAAACGTTTCAATAAATAAAATACATTCTGACTTTAAGATTATTGGCTGCAAAATTTTTACTCTTTAATTTAATAGGAATATACAGAAAAAACTTGTAAAAAGATCTTCTGCTTAAAACATGGGCACTGAACCACAGTAATAATGTAAAAAATAGTTCTTAACAAAAAAAGTTCAGAAAAAATTAAAAATGATATAAAAACTGCAATTACATACAATCCCACTGTAATGTCCACCTGCAAAATAATATACAATCAGTTTGAAAATTAAATTAAATTTACATTAAATTTAATTTAAGTTACATTTTGAAAATTAAAAAGGAAATAAAATTACTCATTGAAGAAAATAGACAAATTTCTAGTTGTAACAAAAAGCCAATGTACATAAGTTCAGTTATTTTTAACTTCAAATAATTGATTACATTTTGGTTAGAAAGCATATTCTTAAACAATAAACAAAATGTTTTATTCTTGATTTTACAAGCAATTACATATAACACAGAACTAGTAACTTTTATTATAAAGCATAGAAAAAAATAAACAGGCTTACCCATGCTGTGAGAAAGAAAACTGAAAGTTTTCCATTGAAAATCTACAAAGAATTTTAAGTGAAATTAGAATACAAGAAATGAAAACAAACTGGATTTCAAAGAATTCATTATTAAGACTTGATAAAAACAAAAAACAATTTTTCAGTAAAACACACTTTCAAAAGTACATAAAACTAACTCTTTTGCTTTATTTGGTAAATAATACTTCTACAGTAAGTGTGGGACTGAGAAAATAGATTTTTTGCTTGACTTTACTACCAAAAGCACTGTGTATTTATAATTTACACGAAATGTAGGTCTAAAAATTAACCAAATAAAATTTTAATAATTTTATCAATTTTTTTTGTTACTTTCTTACAAACTTTTTTGATTATTTTTTATAATTTCATAGTCCTATTTCTTATGTAAAAATGAAACACTAAGATACCCAAAATTTGACAGAAAAATTGAAATTATAACAAAATCCCATATATTTTCAGCCAAAGGTGTAGTAAGAACAGAAGTCGAATCTTTTCAAGAAGTCACAGTGAGCAATTTTTGTTTGTGAAACTAACCTGGATGCCTCTCTGGTTACCATTGCTTTTTTGAGAGATACTTTTTCTCTTTGTTTCTTCTTTATTTCACCTTGGTTCTGAAAGGGAGACTTCAGGTTAATTTCACTGAAAAAAACGCTTACAGTGACTTTTTAAGAGACCCCAAAAGCCCTCAGAGTTCAATAATTCGAAAAAAATGCTTTTTGCAAGCAAACTGTAATTTTTCAAAATCTTACATTTCACAAGCTTCCCAACATTACAGTATATCTAACTTCAATTACTCTTTCTGTTATTTGAACTATTTATGTTTTTATTTCTTTCAAATCTTCTATTTTATGATTGAAATTTATCACTGGGTCCAAAAATCAGCAATATAACAATTTTGTGATTAGTTAAGCAAAACTAATTTTCTTTAGCAAGTATGACTTTTTTGAAACGGATCACAAAATTTCAATACATGAGAATTTGGCAACATAAGAAGTTCATCATGTGAGAACCCAGAACCCCATTCTTTAAATTATTTGCTCAAGCCAGGAATCTATTGTTTGTTTTTTTGAAAAAATTTTTAAGTTTGCCTATTTCAATAGATTACTACAATTGATATAAGAGGATCTTAAATTTATTTTTTCCAATATTTAAATAAGCAATGTTTTTTTTTTATATTTAAAACATTAACCTATGATTCAAAGTTTAGTTTAAAAAATTTCTCAGCATAGACTCAAATCTCTAACTTTTCCTATTTGTTACATTTAAACTTTTAACTTAATATGAACTAATAAAAAAAAAAAAAAAGTGCAACTTTTTGCAAAGACCTGTACAATAAAGTTTTTTTTTACTTATCTTGTGATGTCAACTTTGTGGAATGCCTTAATCTTGTATCATTTTAATATATATATTAATCTTCAAAAGTTCTAACAAATGGCATCAATATTATAATTGAAGCACCACAAAAATCTATGACATCATAATAAAAACTACAAATTTGAGTCCAACCTGTAAATAATTAATATTGTGCTATCAGTATCTTAGAAAAGTGTGAAAAGGTCACACAAAAAATAATCACAGAAATATCAGCTTAACAACTTTAAATAAAACCAATCCTTTGATACCTATTTGGTTGAGCTCATCATCATCTCATCATCATCATCATAACATCATCATCAAGTTCATAGCAAACTACATAAAAGGATGACAACCATGCACTCAATACAATGGCACACTTTCAAAACTCAAATGAATCCACACCAGAGCACACAAAGTGGAGTTCTATCTCCAACATTATTTCAACATTTACACCTCTGACATTTCACTCCCACCAAAAGATGTACAAATCATAACATATGCTGATGACATAACAATCACTGCATCTCACACCAAACAGCATAAGGCCCAACAACTCATTCAAACATATATTCAAAAAATATATAAATAGGCCAACACTGATAATTTTCATATAAAACAAACAAAAGTGCAACCACACTTTTTACACCAGACCCAGCTGAATAGGGCACAACTCTATCACTAAAATTAAACAATCAAACACTACCAACAACAATACACCCAAAAATTTTTAGTATCACTCTTGACCCAAAACTGACATTTTCCCAACATATGAACATCACCATAATTAAAGCAATACAAGCAATTAACATTTTGAAAACAATCACTTCTACAAAATGGGATAAACAAAAGGAACTAATTGTCTCTACATTCAAAGCTATCACTTGCCCCATTTTGGAATATGCAAACACCAATATCAAAAAATCACAAATGATTCAGAAAACAGCTTTGTGAATTGCACAGGCTTCACACGAGATACAAACACTCAACACTTATATGATGAAATCAAGGTCCTTCCAATGGACACTACCTTAAACTTCATGGCTCAGCTTAAACAACTGACTCAAAGACAAACACACCCTTTACATGATCTTCATGCATACTCAGGTCCACACAGAATCCTGAAATTCACAGTTTTTTATAACAATGATTACATTAAGACTATTGCCATCTTAAACTAGATCACCTCAACACTAGACATAACACCTGAGAAATGTAAAGAAAACCTCAAACACATTCATACTACCATCACGTCACAGGGTATGTAGCTATTCATTGGGAGACACTTTGACAAGACAAATTCATCTGCAAGCAAATTTGACAGAAAGTGAAATAATTTTGATTAACTTCACCAGCATTGAAGCAACAACAAAAAAGTTTAATAATATCACTAAGGCAATATTACATTACAATTTATTTTTAATATGTAAAACTTATAATCGCTATTTTTGCATATTTATAAGCAAACAGTGATATCAAAACTTGCTTTTACAATCCATTGTTCTGCTGATAATCGTGAAAATTCAATTCAAAAATTGTTAAATGTGTTAAATTTAGGTATGTTCCTAGCTGGCAGGATGGGACTATTTGGCAAAGCTGTTTTGGCACAGCGGTTTTGGTGGCAGCTATTGTGGTGGTGTGTCGTTTTCTTATTCGTAAAATTTTGAAAATTTTAGGGGTTAGGTTAGGGTGATTAATATACTGTTTTATTCAAACCTTCCTGCTAGTTTCAAATAGACTGGTACCAAAACGGCTGTGCCAAAACGGCTTCGCCATGCACGGCTGTGCCAAAACGGTTTTTTCCACGCTCGTAGTGGAAACGGGCCTTTAGAGCTAATAAAAAATAGTTAAAATAATTTTCATGGTTTGATAGTTTCACATAGTAACCGCTACGACTTAACGGTCATTAAGTGTTTTTGATACCTCATGCGCACCGACCAGAATAGATTTAAAGGAAAATGTTTTTATATAGCATTAAGCTTTTTATGACGTCATAAGTTTTGTATGCTTGCAAAAGTTCAAATCTTTAGATTTTGTAGTACAATGTTGTACTTTTTGAAAAAAATAAAAAAACATGCAATGTCAAACGACCTCAGTTGAAACATTTACAATTAACCCATTGCAAATTCCAATAGATAAATCTGCGGCTAGGGAGTAGGGTACTAGGCCGTTTTGGCACAGCCGTTTTGGCAAAACCTTGTAGTACTGTGGCTTTTTTTTAATGGTAACGATTTCTATGACGTATAATTTAGCTAATACATCCTGCAAAATTCTGATGGCCGTACATATAAAATTGAAATTTTAAGATTTAGTCAATTACAGCAGAAAAAGGAAAAAATTATTCTGGTGTTTTTGTGATATTGAGTTTAATTTTATTACAGAAACCATTAAATCCCCAAATTATCTGCTATGCAAACAAAATATTTAAGCAACTTGAAATTTCGTTTCTGTAAAATTTTAAGTAGCCTATAATTCTTTAACGTTGTTCCTGACCAGAACTCGTTCTGGAAAATAAAACGACAAATAAGGCTAGTAAAAAAACAAGACTTATAAGTTTTACTTACTTTTTTAAAACAACACTAGAATAATGATCGGTAGACTACTTGGCTTTTAGATATTGAACTTAAATCTACAGAAAAAAAATTCATGATGAATCCATCATACAACCTCAAGACGCGATGAAGCCACCGCGATGAAGCAAAGCATCACTTGCGCTTGCAGAGTTTACTAAATTAGGAGTGATTAGGAAAAAAACGCGCGGGGGTGGGGGGCAAAGCTCCCTCATATTTGAAAAAATGTTGAAGCTCTGACAGCTCCTTTTTTGGGGGCTGGTTGCACCCCTGCAGCAAAACAGCAGACGGTAAAAACAAGTTTTGTCATTACTGTTTGCATTTAAATATCCAAATAGAGCGATTATATGTTTTGCATATTAAAAATAAATTGTAGTATAATATTGCCTTAGTGACATTGCAAAATTTGTCTGTTGTTGCTTTAACACTAGTGAAGTTAATCGAAATTATTTCATTTTCCGCTGAATACGCTCGCCAACGAATTTGTTCCGTCAAATCGTCTTTAACCTAATCATGCCAAATAGTCTTTCTTTGCACCTCACTATATCTCAGTTCTAAAAAAACAACAAAGTTACTAACACTACACCCTACAACATTTATTTTTTTATTTATTTTCTTTTTATGTTATCTCTATATTTATCCTCCTGACTCGTAGGAAGGCAACAGAGGCACTAATACATAGGGTAGGCAATTACCCTGACCTGCTTCTGGAGATGCCAAGATATTGCTGTCTGCTTGTAATTTAATAGAGATATGACTGTAATTTAGAATTGTTTGCCAAGACCACCAAGCAGAGGAAAGTGTTCTGAAGTGTCTTTTCCAAGGACACAACAGAATGGTGCAAGCAAGTTTTGAACCAAGACCATGTTGATCTTAAGCACGACGCTTTAACCACTTGACCACACTGCCAACATTTATTCATCAGAACAAACATTACCATGTTATATGTGTACAAAACTGGCACAGCTCAGAGCCAACAAATCACTACTCTTGCAAAGTTACCTACATACAGTGAACCCTGATGCTTACATGCCACAATGCCCACAATGCTTGTCACACATACATGACACTAATCACCTCTTTTACTGTAGTCAAGTACCAACACAACACAACACCACTAGTCTGTGAAAAAAGCCTTTGGAAACAGCAGAGCAAATCCAAGAGTGTGAATCTAAATTGGCTTCTTTGAGGCATTAAAAGATGGCTACTCCAAGATATCCTTGGAGGGGCAACAATAACAATAATTTTAAAAAAGCACCAAATTCTTAACATTGCCAAATTAGGTATGTGTCAAAATCTTGTTCACCAAATTCTCTGTTTTAAATCAACAATCCTTTCTTGAAGTATTCATATCCACAACTAATATTGTTAAAAATAATCCAATAAGTAATAAGATATTTTACAGTTTCATTGGTCATTTTGTACCAATGATTTCCAACATGGAGCATACACACCACAAGGGAGCAATTTGCTTTTAGGTTAGGGTATAAACCTTTAAATTATGACAAAAAACCAAAAGCCAGACACTGATTCAAGTAAAGGATTTTTTTAGTCTTTACCTACAATGCAATGCTGCAAGATCATGATTTGGGCAAAACTTTATTGACCCCTCAAAAATTTTTGTTTTTACAATTATGTATCACCACATGGTGGACATCATAATTAATGTTAGAAATGATTAGATTGAGTAGGGCCAAAAAAAGTTTGGAAAGCATGGAAGCACTGCTTAATACTATTGATCCTGCACTTACCCTATCATCACTTGTCAGATTTGGCAAAAACTAACACACTGCTCAAAAATTAAGATTTAAATATGAAATAGTTACTCACAATCAACAATTCTTGCTATTACAGAAACAGCATACAGAACCGAATAATGAGAACCAAGAGGTAAAGCAGATGATCTACCATGCCCAGGAAAATCAATAAAAACAAAAAACTTATCTGAAAAAAGTTAACTTTTAGCAAAATATTTCATGCAGATACTAATGTATTAACACTAATTTAGCTTTGTTACATCAGCCCCTTGTAAAAAAAATAGTTTTTTTATCTTCATAAATTTTATTGGTTAAATAAAAAACAAATGTCAACAAAAAATTGCTTTAAAATTTGAATTGGTACAATACCATTGCCAAGCTTGATTCATAATTCTAATCTAAGCTTAATAACTTTATAGTTGATTTTCAGTCTTCCACAGTAATTTTTAAGCTTTTCATTATGACCTGTTCTTTTCCATTGTTATGTAGTGATGTAACACACATTGTTATGTAGTAATCAGTGTAACACACCCCCCTTCCTCAATAAATTTAGTAATTATACAGATTTATTCTACCATTTTATTCAAAGCACATTGATTGACTGGAGTTAAGGCATTGTGACATTTTGCAGTAGTGTTAAATACTTTTTATCTCGAGCAGGGGTCAACCAAACTTTTTTCATAAAGGGCCAGATAATTGTAAGAACTGACAATAGCAAGCCAGATGCTTTAAAAAATAAATATATCTAACAATTAAAGCTAGCTGCTACGCTGTTTAGTTTATCAATGCAGTAATTAACTAAAGAAAAGTTTAGTTACCAAAGCTTAAAACACCTAGCATAACTAAAGGCTCAAACAAATTGCTTCATGCAGGCAACAATCATTAGCTGATATACCACATATACTCATGTATAGGTTGATCTCATGTATAAGTCGATAGGTATTTTAAGACAAAAAAATTGCATTATAGGTATTATTCATGTATAAGTTGACTCTGCTATTCTAAAATATTCTGGAATATCGAATCTGTATCGAATTCTGCTATTCCAGAATAAAAAACATAACTTTCAAAATTTAAAGTTTTTTTTTTACTCAATACAATAAATAGAGTTCTTCAACATGTTTTAAACGAGGTCTGGGATGACACACTTGCAATATTATTTATGCAATGAATGTACAGAATAAAATATGTATAAATGATGCCAGGTAAAAGAAATAAATATAGTGCTTAATTCAAACTTTTAGTAATACGATTTAGTGAAGATTCTGAACAATCATGCTGTCAAACATGAGTATTGTTGCATGTTTAATATTGGGTTTTCTTTTCATATTCACATTCTATTCGACTCAGCAGAAACATGTCCATAAACATTACTCACGTATAAGTCGACCCCAAAAATTTTACCTTAAAATCATCTCCCAGAAATTCGACTTATACACGAGTATATACGGTATCTGTAATACACTGTGAAAAGTTGTAGTCACAAACAGAAAACATAAAATCATTGTTACATTTCTGTGGTAACTAAAATTATGATATTTATAGTAGAACACTGATTATCCAAACTAATTAAGACTAGGGGTGGTTTGGATAACTGAATTTTTCGGATATCAAACAAAATACAATTTAGCAATTGTTCCTGACATCAGATGGGTCTGGGTCAGCCACAGAAACTAGATAATCAAAGTAGCTGCACTAAATGGAAGATGCAGCTAATCAATACAGTCTAACTACCTTGCTTACTCGTAACTTGTAATAAACTCAGCCAATTATTTTCTTTAATTATTTCTATTAATTACAAGATTACAATTTCAAATACCAATGATTGGATGTAAAATTTGCTTTTCCAATTAAACTGAATCAATAAAATTCTGAGGTTGCTGAACCTCAGAGAACGTATTCAAAAGAGATTGTTGAATAAAAAAATGCTTTGACTGTAGAATTAAAAACGTGGCTTGTACAGGACGTCTATGACATTATAGGTGCCAACTGAAATAAGGTTTTATGTGCCATTATAGTATTGGTAAACAAAGTGAATAAATACAAATAATTCGTTCGGATCAGCAATAAAAAGCATCATATACATATGAGAGGCATTCAAAAACTATGCGGAATTCTTCTGTGACAAGAGTGCCAGCAAGAAAAAACGTATTTTAGCATGCTAGCCATAAAAAGCATGTTCTTTGTGATCAAATAATTGCTATTACTCATTTTGCGCTTGTAAATGAAGTTGTCAAGAGCTAGTTTATTTAAGGTAGTTTTTTAACCCATGGAGCATAAGGATTTTGAGGTAAGAACCAACATCAAATTTTTGGTAAAGCTTGGTTGGAAAGGAACGAAGATCATTCAAGCTCTGCAGACCATTTATAAAGATGATGCTCTGAAGAAAACTTGTGTTTACAAGTGGATTGAAAGATTTCAAGATGGTAGAGAAGTTGTTGAAGATGGTGAGGGTCGTGGAAGACCAACAATCTCAAAAAACAATAAAAAAATTGATTTTGTTAGGAACCTAGTCAAAGAAGATGGACGATTGACGGTTTATCAGATAGCTGAGACTGTGGGCATATCAGTTGGTTCAACTCATTCGATTCTGCATGACGATTTATGCCTCAGCAAGCTTTCGGCACGATGGGTGCCAAAAGCGTTGTGCCCAAATCAGCTCAATCTCAGAAGTGAATTGTCAACGGCGATTTTGCTCAAAATTGAAGCAGATGAAGACCGCTTTCTTGATTGAATTATCACAGGAGATGAAACATGGGTCTACCAGTATGATCTTGAAACAAAACAGCAGTCCAAACAGTGGCTCCCACATGGATCATTTGGCCCAATCAAATTCAAGTCTGAGAGGTCTGTGAAGAAGGTAATGGCAACTGTTTTCTGGGACTCTGAAGGAATTGTGCTAGTAGATTTTTTAGAAGGTAAAAAAACTGTTACAAGTGATACTACGTAGAAGTTTTAAGGAAATTGAGAGCAAAATCAGCTAAAAAGCATCCAGGAAAACTCCATCATGGAATTCTTTTCCATCACAACAATGCTCCAAGCGCATTATTCTTGGATCGTAAGAGATGTTTTGAGAGAATTTCAGTGGGAATTGCTGCCACATCCACCTTATAGCCCAGACCTTGCCCCATCTGACCTTTTTTTATTCCCAAAACTTAAAGAACACTTGAAAGGCGTTTATTTTGATGACACTAATGAGGCAAAGCAAGCAGCAAAAACATCGCTCACAAAATGGTCAGCAGATTACTTCAAAAATGGGATAAAAGGATGTAAGCACCGCCTGAAGAAGTGCTTCGACCTTGATGGAGACTACGTTGAAAAGTAGATTGATTGTATCAATAAATTATAAAAAATTATAAAATTTCACGTATTTTTTGAATGCCCCTTGTATACAGTGGTGGCCAAAAGTTTAGCAACACTTGAAAATCTATTAAAAAAAAGCAAAAAACTAATTAAATTTGGCCTAATGGAATACAATTGACTGTTTAAAATATTCAAATATGCATTTTTTTATTTGTTTGAAATGATAAAATCATTTACTTGATTAATTATTTATAATTATTAATTTTTTAATTATGTTGAGCAAAATGACACCTGGACAAAAGTATAGCAACACGTTAATTTTTTTTTTTTCAAATTTTCATCAACATTATTAATATTTTGTGCTATAACCAAATTTTTTTATCACAGCCTTACATCTCTTTGGCATAGAATCAATGAGTTTTTGACAAAAACTGAGATCAATGAAATTGTAGCACTCAATCAATTTTTTTTTAGATCATTCTTGTTTTCTGAATTTTTTAAGCTCAGATCGAACTTAATTTTGCGCCAGATGTTCTCGATCGAGTTTAGATCTGGGCTTTGGGTCGGCCAATCCAAAACTTTCATTTTTAAGATTCTTGAAAATCTTTGAAATCGATTTGGCAGAGTGGATGGAGGCATTATCCTGTTGAAAAAAATGTTCTTTCTGCCCATGGTCTTTTTCATGAATGGACTGACAGTATTTCTGACAAGCTGTCCATATCTGGAAGCATTCATCCTGCCCTTTAATTCGACCATGGGTCCCATCCCATGCCAAGAGAAACAACCCCAAATCATGACAGAGTTGCTACCCATTTGTACCGCGGGCCTGGTGCACTTGATGACCAGACAACATGCTAGACCAAACACATGACCAGACAACATTGACATTTTTCCGTTGAGGATTGGAAAAATGTGTTGTTTTCCGATGAGAGCGAGTTTGTCAGAGTCCACAGCAGCAGCAGAGTCTATGTGCGGCGCATAGTGGGGGAGGTACACTCCATCAAGTGCACCAGGCCCATGGTACAAATGGGTAGCAACTCTGTCATGATTTGGGGTTGTTTCTCTTGGCACAAGATGGGACCCATGGTCGAATTAAAGGGCAGGATAAATGCTTCCAAATATGGACAGCTTGTCAGAAATACTGTCAATCCATTCATGAAAAAGACCATGGGCAGAAAGAACATTTTTTTCAACAGGATAATGCCTCCATCCACTCTGCCAAATCGATTTTAAATGAAAGTTTTGGATTGGCCGACCCAAAGCCCAGATCTAAACTCGATCGAGAACATCTGGTGCAAAATTAAATTCGATCTGAGCTCAAAAAATTCAGAAAACAAGAATGATCTAAAAAAAAATTGATTGAGTGCTACAATTTCATTGATCTCAGTTTTTGTCAAAAACTCATTGATTCTATGCCAAAGAGATGTAAGGCTGTGATAAAAAAATTTGGTTATAGCACAAAATATTAATAATGTTGATGAAAATTTGAAAAATAAAAAAAAATTAACATGTTGCTATACTTTTGTCCAGGTGTCATTTTGCTCAACATAATTAAAAAATTAATAATTATAATTAATCAAGTAAATGATTTTATCATTTCGGTAATGCTTCAGTTAAATGGCATAAAATCTTCAGAAAATATTTTGCTTCAGTTAAGCGGCGTAAAATATTTAAAGTTAAAAACGCTTTAAATTCGCTTCTGGTTTTAATAATTATGCTTAAATCAAAAACATCAACCATGGAATTTACAGACATGATGTCATCGTCCATCATGAGCATTTTGTGGATCCTAATGATGACGCCATCCACACCCAGAATGTTGAAAACCTTTGGATGTGCGTTAAGTGTAAACTGCATAGACAGTTTGGGACATCCGAGACGTTGTTCATGTCGCACCTTCATGAATTTGTATGGCGTGAACGACATAAAAACAGTGCAGCGTTTTCTGCTTTTATTTGTAGTCTGACACGCCAACACACTTTTTGAACTGTCTTTTCTTACAATAAATGCTGGTGTTATTTAAATATCTTAGTCTTTTTTATTTTACGCCGTTCAGAAACTGAAGTCAATTTTACGCCGTTTAACTGAAGGATTACCATCATTTCAAACAAATAAAAAAATGCATATTTAAATATTTTAAACAGTCAATTGTATTCCATTAGGCCAAATTTAATTAGTTTTTTGCTTTTTTTTAATAGATTTTCAAGTGTTGCTAAACTTTTGGCCACCACTGTATGTTCGTTAACAATACAATATGAGCAGTATAGTGATCACTAATTTTTTGTTTTAAGTTTGTTACTTTTTTTGTCACTGCCAAGTCTCTCTTTCTTTTTAGAAGTGGAGCTGTGTTGAACAACACTCACTCTGTCATTCACACCATGCTATGCCATTGTAACACCATTTTAGTAGTGTTTTCATAATCGGTATTTTGGATAATCGGCATTCAGATAATCAGCATTTTACTCTATTTCTGTATTACTATAAACCAAGGCTGCCCAACCCACAGCTCACAGGCTGCATGTAGCTTTAGAAGCCTTTAGGTGCAGCCCACCCAAAAATTTTTAATCAGATGCCAAATCATCTTGAATTATTGCAGTGCCTCTAAACCAATCCAATTGTGCACAGATAACTCAGAATGCAATTATTTTTGCCTAACTAAAAGGTTTTTTGCTTTGCTTAGAAAAACAACATGTAGAGTCAAAGTGATGACCTTTTTTGTCTTAAACTAAATTTGTGATAAAAGTTCTATTTATCAAGAGAGTTAATTAAAAAAAATTGTTAAAATCAATGTGACCAAAAAAAGTCTTCTGGTTTAGTGTCAAAATATCAACCACAAGATATCAATTGACCAAAATGTTTAACAGACCAAAACATCAAACTACAGGGTGGCATGATCATGCTGGAAAAAAATTTTGATATGAAAATGAAATTTATACATTACTTGTAATCATTTGGGAATTTCAAATAATTCAGCAATGCTTAAGGAGAATTCTCAGCCAATCAATACAATCATTGCTAATACAGCCAGCAAAACTTAATTTTTCACCCCTATCTATGATTGTAACTATCAATATCAACTGTAATTTCCAGTAATTTCTATAATTATGATTGATCCATTTGTCACCATTATCAAACATATGAATTCATAAAATTATTTTTATTTGGTATCAAAAAACATGTATTGTTTACTCACATGTTATCACCACAATGTCAATTTTTTTTTCTTTTTTGCACAGTGAAGTTCATTCAAGGTGCATTCATTTTATGCATTCGTTATTTCTATTGTTGTTGCTCCTCTTTCAAGGATATCCTGGAGTAGCCATCCCTTAATCCCTCAAACAAGCCAATTTTGATTCAAACACTTGGATTTGCTCTGCTGCTTTTAAAAACTTTTTCCACATACTAGTGGTGTTGTATTGTGTTGGTACTTGACTACAGTTGAAGAGGTGATTGGTGTCATGTGTATGTGTGACAAGCATAGTGGGCATTGTGGCATGTAAGCATCAGGGTTCACTATATGTAAATAACTTTGCAATGTGATTTGTTGGCTCTGAATTGTGCTAGTTTGGTATGCAGACGACGTGGTAATGTTTGCTCTGATGAATGAATGTCATAAGGTGTGGTGTTAGTAACTTTGTTGTTTTTCTGGAACTGAGGTATTGTGAGGTGATGGTAATGTGAATGTGTTTGAAGTTTTCTTTACATTCCCCAGGTTTTATGTCTGGTTCTGAAATGATGATGTTGGTGTGCTCATTGGTATGAAAGATTATGGCTTTTATGTTTCTGGGCGAATCTGAGTATGCATTAAGATCATGTAAAGGGTGCGTTTGTGTTTGAGTCAGTTGTTTAAGTTGAATAGCATAAAGTTTGAGATGAGTGTTAATTGGAAGGACCTTGGTTTCATCATAAACGTGTTGAATGTTTGTATCTTGTGTGCAGCCAGTTGCAATTAGCAAAGCTGTGTTCTAAATGATTTGAAGTTTTATGATGTTGGTGTTTGATACGATAGGGTTTCATATGATGTTTTCACTGCATTTATTATTTACAGTACTGCCATTATTTACATCTGCATTCATTATTTGCAGTACTATTCAACTGTCTCTCTGTGTACATTTTATGACCTGTTGTAACTTTCAAGCATTTTTAAGCACAGCCTGAAAAGTGACAGCGTATGACTTTTTCAATATTTTCTGTATAATATTGAAAGTTGATATTTTGTTCAGTTGATATTTTGGTCATTGATATTTTGTAGTTGATATTTTGACTCGATACCTTAAAACTAGCAAAAAATTTTTGCATCAACTTCCATAACAACTTGATTATTGCACCAATTGCAGTCCATAAACTTCCAGACATATATTTGGCCTGCAACAAGTAAAAGGTTAGGAGCCCCTGCTATAAACTATTGCATTTAGCTTCTTTGAGGTAACATGTGGTGGGCTAAAAGAAATAATGCAGCAGGCCATATCCAGCCCACAGGCTGTAGTTTGGTGACCCTTCATCTAAAGTATTCAAAAAACGATGGGTATCATCTACTACTGTTAAGCTAATTTGACACTAAAAAATAGCCTATGGTATAGATGGAACCATAACTCTTTTGCTTTCTAATGAGTTATGGTTCTGTCTACACAATTGGTTATTTTAAAATTCTGAACAACAAAGAAATTATTCAAATAATTTGAAATTGTACATTATATCACCTTTTTACTACTGTATCCTATGATTGTATTGCGACAACATAAAGTGCTTTGTACAATGGCTTCGTCGTTGTTTGGAGAGGTATCCACTCCAGGTCAGACACAAACAGGACTGGGACCGAGGGTTTATCCTTTTACTACCCCAGACTGCTGCACTGCCTGGATCAGATGCTGGCAGTGATGTCATTAAGCCAGCATCGAGTTTTGTCATCCAAAACCGTTAGACCTCGTGCTCCATGTGGTGCCCGATGTATAGGGCACGCTGTTAGTACATGGTCTACAGTTTGCTCAGAGGCCCCACACTCACAATTCGGTGAAGGAGCGAGACCCCATTTGTGCATGGATGAATGGAATCGCCCAACACCAGTCCGCAGGCAGTTGAGCTTAACCCAAGCTGCTCGGGGTAAGCCCATCCCAACAGGCCTGGCACCGGTCCGGGGCACAAAAGCACGGAGCCTGGAAGCACCTTCACAGTACTCTGCGTTCCATTTAAGATTTGTCCATTCAGAGGCGCGGATGCCAAGTCTGGCAAGGTTGTCCAAGAGATTCCGCGCAGCTGGCACAAACGGGCGTCTGAATCTTAGTCTCACTTGGCGAGTATCTGAGGACCCGCTTAACAGACCATGCAAAATATGATCGGGGTCCAGAGATCCACGGTAAGCCAAGGAGAGTGTCGCTCCCATTCGGCGAAACTCAGCTGGCTGGATGCCTGAGAGTATAGGTAGATGGTCCGTTGGAGTGGGACGCAGGCATCCAGTAACTATGCGCAAGGCGTCATTCAAGACACTGTCAATGAGGCGAGTGTGAGCACTGCGACACCAGACTGGTGCACAGTACTCAGCTGTTGAGTAGACTAGAGACAAGGTGGCTATCCGTAGTGTTTTAGCACCAGCACCCCATCCCGAGCCCACGAGTCGCCTCAGCAGTGTGACGTGCGAAGATAGTTTTTTGCACAATGCCACTAAATGGTGACGAAACGTGAGCGATCTGTCCAGTTTTACCCCAAGGTAAGTAGGGGTTGGACAGAATGGTAAAAGTCCACCATTGTTGTAGACCTTTAGCTCACGTTTGGCCTCTTGGTTGTTTAAATGAAAGGCTGTCGTCACCGTCTTAGTGTGACTGAGTTTCAACTTCCAAGTCTGGAGATACGCTGACAGTGTGGACATGTCTTGGCTTAAGATCCCCTCCAAGTCCTTCCAGTTTCCAGAAAAATGCAACAATGCTAGATCATCAGCATAAGCAAACTTTCTGGAAATCGTGGAAGGAAGATCGTACGTATAGATGTTAAATACGAGGGGAGCCAAGACCGATCCCTGAGGAACGCCGTTTTTAAGACAGCGTAGCCTGCTTTGCTTGCTTTCACTGGTGGTAAGGGTGAAACTTCGATTTCGGACAAGCTCCATGATCATTTTGACCATGTGCTTATCCGGAAGTAGTCTCAGCAGCTTGCAGGTAAGGCCACGGTGCCAGACAGTGTCATAAGCAGCTGTCAGATCGACAAATACGGCACCGGCCTTCTTTTTAGTCTCAAAAGAATCCTCGATGTTCTGGGTTAGCAGAACAACTTGATCTACGGTTGACTTCCCGCGTCGGAACCCAGCCTGCTCTTTAGGGAGCAGCGGATCGATTAATGGTTCAACGCGGGCGTAGATAAGCCTCTCGAGGATCTTGTAGGGGACACAGAGCAGAGATATCGGTCGATAACTCTTTGGGTCCCCCACAGGCTTTCCGGGTTTTGGGATCGCGACCACAAGCGCTCTTCTCCAGATCTTGGGAATTTTGAGTCGGCGCAAACAGGAAGAAATTAAGTCACGTAACCAGGACTTCAAAGCAGCTCCGGCATGGAGTATAAGCTCGGGGCAGATGGAATCAGGACCCGGAGCTTTACCTGGTTTTAAATGTTGAAGGGCAGCAGCAAATTCTCTCTGTGAAAAATTGTCAGAGATATTTACTGCGTTTGGTGTTGTGGCCCTCCAAAGGTCAGACACTTCTTGAAAGACAAGTCGAGATGACTTGCGATCAACAGCCTCGTATTTCCCATTTCTAAGCAACTGAGATGCAATAGCATCGGCTGAAACGGGACAGTGACGAGGAGAGTCTCGTGATCTACCAGTAAGGTTGTTCAAAATACTCCACGCTTTTCGACTAGAGTGTGAGAAGTCAATGCTCCGAACTGCTTCAGACCATCGATCCCTCCTCTTTCTGTCAAGCTTGGCAAGCAGAGCTGTAGCAGCCAAGCTTGAGTCGTCTCCCTGAGGAGACTGCAAAAAGGTTTTATAGAGGGATTCACACTCTGCATCCCAACACGGAATGTAGGTATTTCGATACCCGCGTGGGATAGTCTTTTTGGCTGCTTTCTTAATGGTGTTACAGAAGTCCTGGTAAGCCGCATCCACATCAAGTGTATCAGGCGGTAACAAAGTCTTTGCGAATTTACAAGTGAATTACAATGGCTTAATGTAATATAACAAACTAATTTAACAAATCTGGATTAATCTAGTAAGCTTGATTATTAACCCAATACATTTTATCTTTTCATTCAAGTTAAAAGTGGTTTCTGCTACTGTTGCCTTGTGTTAAATTTGTTTAATAAAATAAAATGTTTCTTTGCAAAAAAAGTATTGTATATATTTAATTTTAAAAAAATTTACCTGATGGCAATAGTGGAATCAGATTATCAAATGTGTTACAATTATCCAACCATCCATGCAAACACAAAACCGGTGAATTAAGTGAATTCCCCAATACTTTTCCTGCAATAATTCCCCATGGAACAGGAATACAAATTTCTTTAGTTAATCCTTAAAAAAATGCATGTTAACTTGAAAAATATAGAAAAAGTATATAAACAATTACAAAATACTCAATACTATCCAGATACTCAAACAAACTTCTTAGGATGAAGCTTAAAACTTATAATGCAGATATGTCAAAAATAAAAATATGGAAGTGGCTAGAGGTCCGGTATCAGAATCCAAATTTTTGAAAATCAAAGGTCCAGTCATAGTTTTTTTCACTTGATTATCATAGTATGATTTTTAAATGGTGTCTTGTCAATAAGTGTGGGGCAAACAAGGCATTGGTGAACAAATTGCAATACTCAGGTTCAATTTCTGGTTGAAACATTTCTGTTTTTTTTTTTTAAATACTTACTTTAAGTTTTCAATCAATTTCAAAAAATATGTGTATGCTAATTCGCCAAGTCAATTAGTTTCAGCCATTTTTACCTCAACTTAGCTTGAACAACATCTTAATTTATACTTTAACTTAGCTTTAAGCAAATCTAAATTTATATCCTAATTTACTTTAACCACATTTTCATAACATTAAAGTTAGAATCATAAATTAAGACGTGTTTAAAGCTAAGTTAGGATAAAAATAACTTGGGCTAATAAAATTAAGATAAGGTTAAAGCTAAGTTAAGATAAAAATGACTTAGGCTAATTTGATTCAGTTTACTGCATAAAATCAACATAAGTTTGAAACTTAAAAATTTGTCATTGTATATTGACTGCATATTAAAAAGTTAAAAAAGTTAAAATTGATTTTGAACAGAAGATCATTATCAGTTAACAATTGTGTGGAAAATCAAAACAAAATTTGAATAAAAATGAACCTAATAATTGCACTGTAGTAAATAAAAATTTTTTTACAAATTTAAGTTAATACACTAGTAATTGATTTAGTTTTAGTTTAGATTAGTGATGGGACAACGCCAATTTTCTTTTTGATTCTGATGCTGATTCCAATGAAAATTTTTGATTCCGATGCCAATTTCAATTCCGATTCTTGTTATTTAGAACTCACTTTGTTTTCCATAAAAGATTAACAAGAAATTTTTTTTTATTAAAGCATCTTGTTTAATTGGTTGGATAATTGATGTACAGTGCCTCTTCCTTAATTATTTTAAACTGTTCACCATTAGCCATTGTAAATTGAAGGTTATATACAGTCTGGTGTAAAAGTATAAGGCCAGCTAGATTTATATCTTATCCTTAATGGATTTTGCTACTATTTTCAGAAATTATGTATTTATATATGCTAACAATAATCTGAAAGTTTCATGTTAATAGGCTTTCCATAAATTCTTTTTTAATTAATTTTTTTTAGTTTTGGTGCAAAAATATAAGTTCATTATAAATAAAATAAAATTTGTATAAAATTGCTCTGACCTTTTCATTGAGCACTCTGCAATGAAGATCGATTTATTCTTGCTCTCTCTTTCTCTCTCTATAATACAAAATTTATTCAATCACAATTTAAAAACAAGTCTGTTTCATCCTTAGAATCATCAAGTGGTTACTTATTCAAATAGAATTAAATAGATAGAACATTTAAATAGATTCTATTTAAATAAGTAACCACCTGACAATCATAAAGATGAAACAGACTGTTGTGGTTTCTAAACAGTGATTGAATAAAATTTGTATTTAATTGTTCTGATCTTTTCATTGAGCACTTTGCAGGGAAGACAGATTTACTTCTGCAAAATATATATATATATACTGCAGACAGTACTGTTTTGACCTTCAGGTCTCATCAGTGCAGTGAAGTTATGCTGGGAAAGAATAAGGCTCACCAATTTGAACCTTGTGGCTAATCTTTTACTATTGTTTTTTAAGCCACAGTAAAATCAAAGCCCAGTGATGCCAAGAGAGCTTAAATCATAAAAAATGATGAGTCTTGCATAGCACAGCAGCATCACTGTTTTTCCAGCCAAAGAGCTCAACCTGCATGAGCAGGGAGCATAACTATATAAATTAGGGAAAAAGTAATCAAAGTGTTTTTGTAAAGTACGTGATTAAAGTTGGAACAAATACATTGATTTTTAATGTATTAAAAAACCCTACAGCCTGTGTCATCTGTTCCTTAATTTCTTAATCAGATAAAATAAGCTGTAGAAATGTTTTTGTCTTAATAAATAAAAAAAGTATATATATATGTAACACAAAATTGATTTTATTATTATTTAAAAATCCACAAAAGTCCATTTCATCTTATGAAATTGCCAGGTGTTTATTTATTCAAATAAAGCAACCAACTGATGATTTGACATGAATAAGTAATCATCTGACAGGCTGTTGTGATTTTTTAAACATTGCTAAATTGCTCTGTTCTTTTCATTGAGCATTCTGCAAAGAAATTAATTCACTCTTGCTATATATATAAATTATATACAACTTTATACAGCTTGTTGTTCTGGAGTTAAAGCAAGCAACTTTATACAGAATAGAAAGATTTGCTGCCACTGATTTGTTGCTCTTCGTCGTTGTTTAAAGGGCATACAATCCAGGTCAGACACAAACAGGACTGGGGCTGAGGATTTATCCTTTTACTACCCCAGACTGCTGAACTGCCTGAATCAGATGCTCCAGCATGGAGTATAAGCTTGGAGCAGATGAAATCAGGTTTCAGAGCTTTACATGGTTTTAAATGTTGGAGGGCAGCAGCGAATTCTCACTGTGAGAAATTGTCAAGAGATATTTATTGCATCTGGTGTTGTGGCCCTCCAAAGTTCAGACACTTCTTGAGAGACAAGTTGAGATGACTTGCAGTCAACAGCCTTGTATTTCCCATTTCTAACCAGCTGAGATGCAATAGCATTGGCTGAAACGGGACAGTGATGAGGAGAGTGTCGTGACCTACCAGTAAGGTTGTTCAAAATACTCTACGCTTTTCAACAACAGTGTGAGAAGTCAATGCTCTGAACTGCCTTGGACCATCGATCCCTCCGCTTCCTGTCAAGCTTGGAAAGCAGAGCTGTAGCAGCCAAACTTGAGTCGTCTCCCTGAGGAGACTGCAGAAAGGTTTTATAGAGGGATTCAAACTCTGTATCAAAACACAAAATATAGTTATTTCAATATCCCCATGGGATAGTCTTTTTGGCTGCTTTCTTCATGGTGTTACAGAAGTCCTGGTAAGCCACATCCACATCAAGTGAATCAGGTGGCAACAAAGTCTTTGCGAATTTATTCGTCAAAGCAATATACAGGGTGATCTGAAAGTAACTCCCTATTTTAAAATAACTATAATTTATTTTTGATGTGTAATCTCTCCAATTAATAAATATGAGAAGAAAGTATATTGCATGGACTTTTATTTAAAATTCAATATGGGCACCATCATTCGCCACCAGCTTCTGGCTGTCCATTCGTGCGAACCACGACCACCCATCCATTTTCCAGAAAATTGGGCATTCAGCCATTCACGAACAACAATAGCAAAGTGTGGAGGAGCTCTATCTTGCATGAAAATTAAATCTTCAATATTGTCCCAAGCACTGATAATTGGCCAAACTTTATCTCTCAGCATAGTGAGGTACCTTTCGGTGTTCATGGTATCATGAAGGATGAAGAGACCCACAATCCTGTCAAAAGTCATTCTACACCATACTGTTATCTTGGGTCAATTCTGCATTTTTCACTAGTAACACAAGGATTTTCACAAGAAAAGAAAACAAGAGCATAGATTTAATTGCCACACATTAAGTAACATACACACAAAAATTGAGAAACATATTACAGCATTTGAATAAATTATAGTTATTTTAAAATAGGGAGTTACTTTCGGATCACCCTGTAGTGACTCCATTTGGCCTTGCGGAAGTTCCATTGCTTAACAGGCATGCTTGGCACTGCCATAGCAAACCTTGGTGGTGTAATAAGTCAATGTTGTGACCTGGAAAACTTTTCAAGGACACGTCTATCCAGTAAGCGACTGTTTGGACCTACACTAGCGAAAGCTAGATCTGGATTGGTAGCAGTGTTCCAGTGGCTAGAATAAAAACTGGCAGTGTCTTTGGCATTATATGGGAGGGCAAGACAATTAATACTTGCCCAGCCAGCCAAGCACTCACTGTCCAGACTGTTGTCGTTGTAACCCCAGTCAGCATGATGACAGTTAAAATTGCCAGCATAAAGACAGGGGTGAGGAAACAGTGGGAGATCCACGATTCACAATTGCATTGGTGGTGGTTTGTAGATGTTGACTATTTTATAGCCATCAATGTCCACACACAACCACTCAAATCACCGATGTTGGTAAAGATTGATCCAAAAGTGTGTATCTCAGTCGCTCGTGGACAAACGTGGCAAGGCCATGCTTCCTGCTTAAAGAAGACCCAGCTAGTTGGTAGTTTGGAAGTACCAACTTCTCTGCATCAGTGCAGTGGGTCTCCTACAGTAGGATGACGAGTGCCTCAGATTGCACAGCAAGGTGATGAAGAATGTTCATCTTGCTTGCAATGAAGCCCTCAATGTTCAGCTGAAGAATAGTGGGTCTTCAGAACTTGTTGGCAATGTGCCCTGAAAAGGGCAGTTTTATCCTGGCATTGCCCCATCCTGAAAAGGACATTTGCCAAATAGCAGACCCACACTGAACATCGGAATGGGTGGATACCCTTACATTTTGGTAGGTTTGATTTCGGTTTGTCATCTTTACCACCAATGAACAGACTTACTCACAGCCCAAGCTGTGAGAAAGCACCTACCATCTGGGCCATAGCTACTTGTTATTACTGGATTTATTGCTGACAAATAGCTACTGCCAATTTGGGTTAAGGCTTGTTTTTACTAGAAGCAAGGAATGGAGTATTCTTTGTTTTATTTTATTTTTTTGCTTCATCTTGTATAAACACGGAAAAAGTAAAAAAAATTAAAAAAACAAACAAAAAATGCTCCATTTTATATTTGTAGTAAAAATGAGCCTTTTAGGTTAGTGATAGTTGGTGATGATTTGCTTGCTACCAATTTATGATTATAATTATTGTAAATATATATATATATTGTTCTAAAAAAAAATGTCTCTTTTCATATATGTGCATGCTCAATGATAATGAGTATATAAAAAAAACAAATACCTGAATAAATTAGAAATTGTTTTCAAGAATCAAAATTTTTATAAAAAATCTTCAATTTTGATACCAATTTCTAAAAATTCTTTGATTCTTTTGATTCTCGATTCCGATAAATCATCCCATCAATAATTTAGATCAGTTTAGACAAACTTGTTAAAGCTGATTCTAAACTTTATGCAATTTCAATAGAAATAACATTTCAAGCCAATGCAATTTAATTTAATTAAAGATAAGTTCAGTTTTAAGTTCTTAAATTTTGTCTAATTTCTAATTTTAAGCATAATTTTATATATTATTTACAAAATCTGCAAGTACTGTTAGGTATAACTTAGGTAAAACAGAGATGTTTCAACAAGGAACCAAACTCAAGTATTGCAATCCATTTACCAACACCTTTCTTGTTGCTCCACACTTATCAACATGGCACTGCATAAAAATGACAATATGACAATTGAGTCAAAAAAGCCATTATCAGAACTTACAGTTGAAAAAGTTTGAGTTATAATACTGGACCTCCAAACACTGCCTAAAAAATAAGCACCTTAATATCAATACAATTTAAAATGCCAAGTACAAAAATTGCAAAAAATAAAATTACCTCTATCAGATGTGCTGATATAAGTATTAATTCTTTTAGATTGGTCCATTATAATCAATCTGACAGTCAATGCTATTTGATAAAATAACCAATAGTTCTACAAAAGTAACTGTATATGACCAATTTTTTGAAATTCTATGATTAATAACAAAAGAGAGCAACAGCAAAAAATTAGTTGATTATGAAGTCAGAAGTTGATTTTTAATATAAATACTTCAATGAAGATTAGGGTGGAGTGAAAAAAAAATTTTAAAAAGTATAGTTCTTAAATCCTGCCAAATAGGCTAAAACTTCAAAAAAAATTGGTTTTGGCGAGTTGCTACCTTTGGGGGGCTAGCAACCCTTCAAAATGTGTTTTTGGGGGTAAAATTCACAAAAAATGTCGTAACTCGGTAACCGCTTATCGTAGAGGCATGATTTATGGCTCAAAATTTGCAGAATCATCATGTTTCTATGTGTGCTAAGAGAAAGTTTTTGTCTATTTCCACAGGAAAAAAAGTTATAATCGATAAACCGTTTTTTTTACTCAATACTCGAAAATTGCGCTGTATGGAAATAACTTTGATCTAACATTTGAAATGATATATGTCTAACTGATAAGGACTAATTATGACAATCACAATATAAGGACTAATTATAACAATCACAATATTAACAAGATGATTTGGGATAACTTTGGTCACCAGACAAAGTACCTAAATAGGCAGTACTCATAAGGTACAGAACGACTAGCTTTACTGCCCATAAAATGTTTAGTATTTCAGTAATTTAAAGAAAATCTGTTACATCTCATTACTTTCAAACTGTTGATGCTGATATTGGGTTGTTTTGCCTAAGGAGTGAGAGAAAAATAAGAAAGCAAGTTAGAGTACACCAAATACCCTATGCAAAATGAAGCGCATCAGAATTGCACTTTAGTGTCAAATTTTTTCAAAAGTTTTCAAGATTTAATCTTCTGGCGAATCAACCCATCTCTTTGCTCAAATCCTTCAACTTGTGCTGCGGCCTCTGTTACCATTTTGACATGGCGCTCTACACATTGGTTGTGACATGGGTGGTCGAGCTACAGTGGTCTTATCCGGCATTGTTCAATATCTAAATCAGTTAAATGTTCAATTATCGGAGGCTGCTGATGGCAAGATGTTAAATTCACCATCTTGTAGTACGAGTTCACTATTAGATCCAGTGTGGGCGGTTCAAACAGCTGTACAGTTGAGGCGGTATCATAATATTTTGCTCCTTCCAAAGAATATTCTTCACTGCGACTGTCAACCAAGTCATGATTATCAAATGAAACCGTTGATGGCAAGTTTCCACGAATCGAAAGCACTTTGTTCACTCCTTGCATTCGTATCTCCTCATCGTTGTCACCCAACATGGCGATCAAGACATTTTCCTGGTGTGTGAAAAATGCATTTCATTGCACAACTTTCAGAGCAGTTTTCCGAACAGCTTCGTCAGGCACCTGAAGAATTCGTTGGACCAAGTTGAAAAAATTTCTAGATCCGCAAGTTAGTTGACTATTTAACTTAATTTCAAATCAACTTGGAAAGTAAACTTGAAGACAAAACTTTGTCAGAGTTTCCAAGTTTGAGGAGGGTTCATCCACCGAAACATAATATCTGAGAATTCAACAGCCCAGAGTTAGCCAGCATGAATGCACAATGGGACCTACTTTTAAATATTGCAAGTCGCTGTCGACAACTCCCATGATTATTGCTGAACATATCTTGTAAGCATAGTGTTGATCAGTACTCAGATCATTAACAACTGATTCTGGCAACTGTACAAACTGAGGGTTTGAAATTGACTTAAAATTAGCAGCAACCGGCCAACTTGAAACATCTCCAGTTAAACACTTCTCAATTGGTCCTGCAAATGTGTCAGGACTATTGGTGGTTCCATCAAGCATAGTAAAGACATGGCGCAAGGGTAGTTCATTGGTATGTAGTAGGCAAATTACCCATTGTAGTGGCTTGTTCAATAATTCTTCCAACTTACGAATGCAACCATTGAACTTGCCTGTCATTGCTGCAGTTCCATCAGTGCCAACTACTGTAAGCTTGTCATGTAATTCGGTGTTGGCAATGGTGTTGAAGATCTTTTGTGCTATGGTTCTTCCTTTGCCATCCTCTGTGGAAAAATGAGAAAGATAGTATTCACCAGGCTGCCCAACCATTGTATAGTGATCTTCAAGTTGCACAGACCTGTAAAACTTGTCATTTGGCCCTTGCATGGTGACCTGTGTTGCATCTTTGCGCCCATCAAAGTATATGGCATTCACTAACTTGAAATTTTTCTTGTTCCTTTTTCCTAATTTCAGCACGGCATTGTTCTTGCTCTCTTTGAAGCTTGCTATGATCAATAACGTATGTCTTGTCATCATCAGTAATTAGACCCAAATCTTGCATCACACTATTAGCGATCGCAGCAGCAGTTCTGTCGGATATCTGAAAACGCTCACTCATCCTTGCAAGGTTTGACCAAATCATTGATTCTGATTTTCATATGGCATTGATTGAGAAACAAATTCAGAAGCAGCAGAAGATTGCGTTTGGTCTGTGTTGGTTGAACTAGAATCTGACAGATAATCCAAAGCTGACTCAGGCACTGATGTAACTGATGTAACAGAAGAACATGTTGGTGGTTCTGGATGAGGTTGTAAGGGTCGAGAGCACCTCAAAAACTGTATGTCAGCTGAACCACAGCATCCACACATTTTCCAACTCGCTTACTAGTTTGATCTTTATAAAAAGCATAATCATCATCTATCATTTTCAAACCATGTTGTTTCTCCAAAATTCTGCGCTGCTTATCGTCAGCACAAAAAACATCAAATATTTCATCAATAGTTGACATAAACTCTTTTTCCTTTTGTAAAAATGCTTCTCCTCGTTTTTTCTTTGATCAGCGATCAAGTGCACTGAAACAATTCACAAAACTTTGAACTTTTTTCGAAATGGTGTACAGATGAATGGGATATACGTTGCACCATACCCATCTGTCATAAATTTCTCTGGGAATGTCATTTGCAGCATTGAAGGTTCGAAAGTTTTTCAAATGAAGAATGCGTTCTATTACATGTCGCTTGGTAGGCAATACTCCTGGTGGAAAACTATCATGGGTAGAGAAAGTGTGTCCACTATGTAAAATCTTCTTTACAGAAGTTGAACTCCGTCTTTTCATGTTTTACTACTTCGCAGTTTGGCCAAAGCTTTGATTTACACAATTACTTAACAATATACCTGCAAAAAATAATAATAACTTTTCAGATAACTATTAGTTAAGTACAAACAAACAAACTTATTAAACAATTTTTCTATCATAACTTTTTTTCTAGTGGAAATAGACAAAACCTTTCTCTTAGCACATATAGAAACATGATGATTCTGCAAATTTTGAGCCATAAATCATGCCTCTATGATAAGCGATTACTGAGTTACGACATTTTTAGAAAATTTTACACCTCAAAACACATTTTGGGGGGTTGCTAGCCCCCCAAAGGTAGCAACTCGCCAAAACCAATTTTTTTCGTAGATTTTACCTGTTTGGCAGGTTTTTAGAACTACACTTTTTTCAATTTCAAAAAAAAAAATATTTTCACTCCACCCTAATGAAGATTTTTAAAACATTAAAAATAGAACATAAAAATTATATTCTTCTGTCTTATAATTCTATTTGTTCTATGTATCTTCTTTTCTATGTATTTATCTGCTTTTCTATGTAAGGTGTTGCAACCATGGATCATTCTTATAAGTACTATATCAAATAGTACTGTCTGCATGCTATAACGTTTAACGTTTTGTTGCTTCTTCCTTTTTCTTCTTCTGCTATAGTCGTATATGTTTGTTTATTTCTTTCTGTTTTTGTTGTGGCGGAGCAGAAATAAAAGATACTGATACTGATACTGATATTTTAAAGTCATTTCATGTATAATCAACCAATTTTTTAATATTTCGTAACCACTACTCCTGGATATTAATAGTTTCAATATATATTGTAGAGCTTGGAAAAACTTTTAATTACTTCAAGTATAAAGTTTAAAAATTTTAAGTTTTAAAAAAATTTGAAACTATTTCAAGGCACTTTTCAAAGTAAAGGCCCGTTTCCACTACGAGCGTGGAAAAGAGCATTCTTTGTCTCTTTTATTGATCTTCGATTGAAGCGAGCGGTTAAAATTGAAGCGAGTGCAAAAAAAAAATCAATAAAACAAACAAAGAATGCTCTTTTCCACGCTCGTAGTGGAAACTGGTTTTTATGACAATTTTAAGTTTTTGCCACTTGATGGCATTTGGTAAGTGAGCACTGGTCATTCTCTATGATTTTCTCTAATAGCTCATAAGAGAATAAAACAAATGTCGAATTTATGATTTTTGTATCAAGAAATTTGTTTAAGCTTAAAAGTAGAGATGTACCGGAATTCCGTTCCAGCTGAAATTCCAGCCAGGTTTAAAGATTCAGTTCCGGTTCTGGTACCAGCCAGAATCAATACCATTCTAACCAGAACCAAAGTAATTGTAGCCAATAAGACTGACTTATTTAAAAAACATATCTACACTTAATTTACATGGTAAAATTGATGTAGGCAGTCATTTTACTCAATGATTGAACCTGCTAAATTGCACTTACACACCTCTCAGTAATGGAAAACCAGTCAAAGCTGCTTTGCTGCTGCAATTTGAAAAGTTAACAAGAAGAAAATTGCCACACAAATTACGAAATTGACATATCAATATATATTAAATATATTAAGTCAACCTTAAATCAGCTACAATGCACTACAGCTAAATACATAAATAAATTTATAAACATTTGGTGGTACAGAATTTGAAGATTGCGTGAAGTAAACGATTTTTCTTCCCAAAGCTTTTCATCTGACACTCTTCAGGGGAAATCGTCAGAATGAAGCAGAATTGAAACCGAACTAAGTTATAAAGGGGGAAAGTAGAGTTCTCATTGGCTGAAAGAAATTAGCCAATGAGAGAAAAGATTAAGAAATTTTTAAAGAGTAGACGAATTCTTTTTGCTTACACAGAAGGGGATTGAGAGATTTAATGAAAGTCGCTTCAAGAGCAGAAAGGTGAAAGGAAGAGCGACCTTGAGCGAAAGAAGAACAGCAACAACCTACGTCTTCTTTTTCAACATCGTTTTGGCAACCAGACAAGTTTCAAGCAGAACAACATCGTAAACTTGTCCGACTACAAACTATCAGACACTGAACGGTTTGTATTGTCCCACGGACTTTCTTTTTGTTTACCGCCCACTAGTGTCAAACCTGAAGAAATACTAGCTGACTTTGAAGTACTCTACGCTCAACTCGTCCATCACAAACCTCGGTCTGAAAAGCAGCTTGCTGCTTTAAAGGCCAGGTTGAGTGACTTAGCTCACGCTTATTGTGGAAGCCCCATCGACTTGGATGATTTCCTCATGACAAAAGAGTGTTTTCAGGCCATCAAGTCCCTTCGGACAAATGAAGAAATTCTTATAACAAAGCCTGATAAAGGTGCTGGCGTTGTCATCCTCAATAAAAACGATTACAACGACAAGATGAAGACGATTCTTAATGACACGACCAAATTTCTTGATCTTGGACCAGTCACCAACAAAGACAACACCGCTAAAATTGAATCACGGATACAACGACGGTTACTGCAGCTGAGGAAAGAGTACCGAATTTCTAAGCAAGTTTACGAAGCAATCCGACCCACTGGCTCTCAGCGACCGCGTATGTATGGTCTTCCGAAAATACACAAAAAGGACGTACCCTTACGTCCGATTTGTCTATGACCGGATCGGCCCAACATCAGCTAGCTAAATGGCTTACTTCTCTTCTTCAACCTGTTCTCCAAAACCTTTCTTCTAATTGTGTGTCTGATTCTTTCACCTTTGTAAAAGAAGTCAGAAAATTTACCTTTTCTCCTTCCTCTGTCTTTCTTTGTTCTTTTGATATTTTCAGTCTCTTCACCAATGTTCCGCTTGCTGAAACCATAGAAATCTGCGCTGATGCCCTTTACAATGACGACTCAATGGCGCCATCCTTTCCACGCAACATCTTTGTCAAATTAATGCAGCTAGCCACCTTTTCTGTGGAATTTAGCTTCAATAACAACATGCATCGACAAATCGACGGCGTCGCTATGGGCTCACCGCTTGATCCAGCGTTAGCAAACATTTTTGTTGGCTACCAAGAAGCGAAACTTTTCAACATCGCCAAAAGACCGTTAGTGTACTTCCGGTATGTTGATGATACTTTCGCTGTATTCAACAATGAAGAAGACTGCAACACTTTTTTCACCCAGCTCAACTCCCTTCATCCCTCACTTCGCTTCACCTATGAAAAGGAATCTAATCACTCTCTCCCTTTCCTTAACGTGTTGGTAGAAAGGCATGATTCAGAATTTCTAACTTCAGTATACAGGAAACCTACCTTCACTGGCCAATATCTACGTTGGAACTCTTTTAGTCCCCAGAAACGGAAAATCAATCTAATTGGTACTCTCGTTCACAGAGCTTTTATGATTTGTTCTAAAAGCAAACTGGACCAAGAGCTTGGCAAAATTCATTCAATTCTTTTGGAAAATGGCTACCCGGAACGTGTAATCAATTCGGCTTTCAAGCGAAAACTTCAACAACTAAATTCTAACCCGGTCCACTCAGTAAAAAAGTGCCCTGTCTACCTACACATCCCATGGATTGGAAACGTCTCGATGAAGTTCGAAAAACAGATTACGTCTGCTGTGAAACGCTGCTTTTTCTCCGTCGAACCACCTGTTATTTTCAACATCCGACAGCTCCTTCCAGCGATTAAGAAAGACGTATTGCCTTCCCATCATCACAACAATGTTATTTACCAGTTTTTGTGCCACTGCGATAATCGGTACGTTGGTCGCACGTCTCAACGGCTAGAAGAGTGAATTAAACAACACGTTCCTAGATCCATCACCAATCCTCGTGCCTCGGCCAACCGCCAAAGTCTTTCCCGCTCTTGCAAGAACAACACACGCCCACAACAATTTCACGAATCCGCCATTGGTCAACATCTTCTTGACAACGCCCATTGCCTTCATTACACAACGAAAAATTTTCTATTCTCGCTCGAGGTCGCTCTTCCTTTCACCTTTCTGCTCTTGAAGCGACTTTCATTAAATCTCTCAATCCCCTTCTGTGTAAGCAAAAAGAATTCGTCTACTCTTTGAAAATTTTTTAATCTTTTCTCTCATTGGCTAATTTCTTTCAGCCAATGAGAACTCTACTTTCCCCCTTTATAACTTAGTTCGGTTTCAATTCTGCTTCATTCTGACGATTTCCCCTGAAGAGTGTCAGATGAAAAGCTTTGGGAAGAAAAATCGTTTACTTCACGCAATCTTCAAATAAATTTATAGACAAGACTGTCATTTAAGTAAAAGCCATTAGCATAAATTGGAACCAATTCATTGTAGGGACTAAGATCACATGATAAGGGTGCTTAACTCCATTGATATGGAAACAACTTTGGCACACGAGTCCACCTAGTTATGAGCATTAATAGCATAGGCAAAACATAACCTTACAGCAAATCATCAGCAACATTTTATTGTAGTTTGATCACTCTAGCATCAGTCTGGTCTGTCTACTAGCCTTTTCAAGTAAAGCGATCACTCTATTCTACTCCTTACAAAAATAAAAGTCATAAAATAGCCGAATAGCCACATAAAAATGTTTTTCACTATACAACTTAAATGAATGTGTCTATAATGATTTGGTCGTTATGTTTCAAATATCCAGTGTTCAGCAGGGAGTACTTATATAAATTGTTTTAATGTATAGGGGAAGTGTGGGACCCATGGAACGGTGGGACCCATGGAACATCGGATTTATTTGAAAACGGAAAACGGATTTTTTGAAATTTTTGCATTTGGAAACACACTTTTGTAAGACATGCTTATTCCAAAATTAAAATTTGTGGAACTGCTAATTTAGAAGGCAGTAAAGCTGTTTTTTTATTTTTGGGGTAAAAAATGTCCTTTTTAGGTTAATCTTTGTAAGAATTTTATAGTTTCTTGAAGTTACTAAAACTATTAGTGTTGGTTTCTTTGAAAAGACTACTTATCTAGCTAACTATAGCTAAAAATTTTCTACAAAATGGAAAATGCTGCAGAAACTATTTAAAAATTGATGAAACGGAAGAAATCTCCATAAAAATTTCTTAAAAACTGATAACACAGACAAATTTAAAAATTCTAAAGTAAGATGCGGTAGTGAAAGGACGTGTTTTTGTAGCTATTTAATTTTATATAATAAATATTAAGAAAAGAATTATTATTTGGATTAACTCTAAAAAAAAAGACAGAAAAAAAAATTTTTATTAACAATATTTCACGTTTACTAAAAAAATTGAACTATTATCGACAAAACAATTACTATTTCTTTCTTCAAAGAAAGTCAGTAAATTAAGAAAGTGAAAGCAGCAGCAAGAAGTAACAAATCTTTAAACGAAGTAAATTTGCTCAAAGAAGAAACTGCCGGGTACGTGATTTAACAATAATAAACTTAAACGAGCTCACTTTCAAAGATCTAAGTTTGCAAGAACAGGCATTCAGCAATTTCTATGATTTTTACATTATTAACTTACTCAAATCAGTTTAGTAACCATAAAAGTTAAGCTATCTATTTTAGCCATATTTGCTTATTATTACGTCATCGATTGATATTCATTTTATAGCAACAATTGTTAACTTAGCCTACAGCTGAATAACCATCTGAAGAAAGTTTTTGTTTGGCAAGATAAAAAAAAAAAAAGAGGGCTACAAATAACGTCTTAATTGAAGAAGGTGGAACTGAGAAATTATTGTGAGAACTGATAGTGATAATATTGCCTTGGCTGATTACAATTTGCTACTTCATTACTACTGTACAATATCTGCCGACGATATGTTTAACCAGAAAATCCTCTGAATCTCAACGATAAACTTTTCTCCGGACTGACTGACAATGTGCATGATTGTGAATAAACTAAATATTTTGATTTTTCTAAACTGCCGTCTAAATTTTACTCCGCAAATGGCCTTTTGGTTTTGCATATTAATATTCGTTCACTCCAAAAACACATTGTTGTATTTTTTGTCGTAAAAAAAAAATTTTTTTTCTTTTTGTCCCACTATTTAAAGGGAGGCAGTTGACTAGAAGACCGTATGGTCATTTCGCTGCCTTCCTGTGCTTTCGTAAACTTTTTTTCACATATATTGGTGTATTTTTCGTTTCGAAGCACAAAACAAATAAATAGATTGATTGATTGATAGATTGATATCAGTTGATCAAAAGTTTTAGTTGTCAAAGTGTAGTGTGTATGAACTAAAAGCTATTTTCCAATAATTATAACCATGTGGGACCTTTGGAACATGGCGTTCCATAGGTCCCTTGTATTTCAGGTCATGCCTACATTTAAATCTAGATTATCGAATAAGGGTTTGCTTAGTGAAGAGGACCTAAATAAAGCTTTGAAAGGTGTTCTTACTAATGAACTCAGTTTCAGAAAAGCTTCGAAAGTTTAAAGAATACCTATAGGTACTTTGCACCGTTATAAGAAAAAGATGCATCCAGGAAACACTGAAGTTAAGAAAATGTCTATGACTACAACTCAAGTAAGTAAATTTTTGTTGGGCTAAGTTTTATGCTTCTAACCTAGGCCTATACTGACAAAGAGGCTAACAGATTTTGTCAGTTAGGCTAATGGTTTGATCTAAGCCTAATTAAGATTTAAGAATGAAATGTAACCTAATGAAAAACTAGGTTGTTAAATAAGGAATTTAATAAACTAATTTAATACTTTTAATTTAATTTAAAAACCTAGTTAGTTTTTAATAACCTAACTATAGATTATTAAATAAGGAATTTATTAACCTAGTTTTTCATATCCAGTTAATAGGCTAATTACTGTTTGTATTTTTATAGATTTTTACAGAAAATGAAGAACATGCATTAAAGGATTACATCATTAAGCTTTCAAAGCTGTTTTATGGCCTTGACAAAATTAAAGTCAAAAAACTTGCTTATGAATATGCAAAAATAAAAAACAAAAAAATTCCTAATTCATGGAATGAAAAAAAAATTGCTGGTGAAGATTGGCTAAAAGGCTTTCGTAAGCGAATGGGAGATTTAATTTTGAGAAAACCTGAAAATACAAGCCTTGCCAGAGTCATGGTATTCAATCCTTTCAATGTTCATGCTTTTTTTTGACAACCTCAAAAGTATTCTTAGCAATTCAAGCATCCCTCCAACCAGAATTTGGAATCTTGATGAGACTGGAATTAACACAGTTCCCAATTCCAGAAATATTTTATGTAGAACTGGTACCAAGCAAGTTGGCCAAATAAGATCAGGGGAACGTGGTTTAAACATTACAATGTGTTGCTGTGTCAGTGCTATTGGAATGGCTCTACCGCCAGCATTCATATTTCCCGGGGTTCGATTTGCAAGCCACATGTTGCGCGGTGCTCCTGCTGGTAGTCTTGGTTTGGCCAATCCATCAGGATGGATGAAACAAGACATTTTCTCACAAGTCTTGAAACATTTTATTGACAATATGACAGTATCCAAAGATCAACCGGGAGTGCTGATCATGGATAATCATAACAGCCATATAACTTTAGAGGGTGTTGAGCTGGCTAAAAGCCATGGCTTAGATCTGCTTACCCTGCCGCCTCATTGCAGCCACAAACTGCAACCTTTAGATGAAAGTGTATTTGGAGCCTTCAAGAAATTCTACAGCTCATTTTGTAATGAATGGCATCTGTCACATCCTGGGGAAACACTGTCTTTATATTATGTTGCTGGATTGTCTAATAAAGCTTTTGTTAAATCCTGCACCTTGGAAAATATTAGTTCTTCATTCAGGCGGACGGAATATTTCCCTTCAATTCAGAAATTTTTACAGAGGATGAATTTTTACCTTCCGCAGTAACTGATCAGGTGCAAAACGTTTATTCAGGCGAGACAAACATCGACACAAGTGTGCTTGACACCACTGAGGCTGCTGTTCAATCTACATCTACCCCAGCGTCATCAAACCCAGGCTGTAGCCTGGAAGCAGTCCCTGAAACCTCTTTAATTGAATCAATTGCCCCACTACCGAAAGCAAGGCTACAAAAAATTCGGCGTCGCAAGAGAGTTTCTTCTGCCATCATCACACGCACACCTGTGAAAAAAAGACTTTTCCCTCAGCAATTAGGAGATAGTTCAACTGATAAAGAAGAGGTATTTGCTGATTCAGAAAGTAATGCCAGTCTGTCTGATGGTGATTCCAGCCTTGCTCCACAAACTGACGAGCTTGTCATACTCAAATGTGATGATTTTGTTATTGCTAATGTGCACACTGCAACTGGAAATTGTAAAAAGTTTATTGGAAAGCTGGTTAGTGGACCAGATGAAGATGAAGACTTTGAAATCAGTTTTCTGGAGAGGTCAAGAAAAATTAAAAATGGATTTGTCTTTCCAGAAATGGAAGACCTAGCCTCCATTGGCAAAAAAGATATTGAAAAAATTTTGCCCCCACCTCATGCAGCTGCTCAAACTAAACGGTTATGTGGGGTGATGAAATTTAACGTTGATTTATCATATGTGTAATTTTTTTGTGTGTGCATATTTGTTTATGTATATTTTTGTGTTTATTTGAAGTTAATGTAAAAAAAGACAACGTTTGATAGCTTTGTAAGAAGTGTTCCATAGGTCCCAGACGGTGTTCCATTGGTCCCACAGGGGTGGGACCTATGGAACAACAAAATGTAAAAATTTAATAATTGTTTGTAACTTGGCAACCAATTACCACACAGCTAAACCATTTTATCCCAATGCAGAGCTACCTAATCACAACATGCAGGCCAATTTTCAAGCAATTTTTAGTTAAAATATAAAAGTTACAACCGTTTAAAAAAAATCGTTCCATAGGTCCCACACTTCCCCTACTTCAAGCAAAACTGACCACAAACTTTCTACTTTAGTATTTTTTGAAGTTATCAATCATCTGCCCTTGCAATACTATTATCAACTGACAATCTAACACATGTATTTAAGCAGTTTCATGTAGCCTACTATTAAGGTTAATACTTAATACTGTATTTTTAAATAGTTTCGATTCCAGCTGGAATTCCGGCTGGATTTTATATAGCAATTCTGCCAATTTTGGTTCCGGCTGGAATTGACTGTTTGAGTTCTAGTCAATAAAATGTGTCCTTCATGGAATAAACAAATAATTTAACATAAAAATCAAGCCCAAAGTTTTTCCTATGACTTATTACAAAAATAGCAATTGTTTTTATGATATGGTTTTTGCTTTTTTCCCTGATATAGTTGATGTACTTTTATATATCTATAAATTAAAAACTTGTTTTTTTTGCTCTAAGAGTAAAGTTAGTTTGAAAAATTGCTTGATTTTGATGATGTCAAATTAGATCAAACCATATCATGAAAGAATTAAAGGGGCAATAGCCCTAAACTACTCTTATAAAGCTAATTGGAAAAAAGTTCACAATCAATTTGATCAACTTGTTTTGTAATTTAAAAGATATTGATTTAAAACTTTTCACTAATGTTGATGTTATACAGGTACCGCAAGTAGTTGATAAATGAGTGTTATCAGAAACAGTTAAAACTTGACTACATTTACCAGATATGACATTGTTGACACAGCTGATCAACACGGAAAAAAATACTAGCCACCAGGAAAACCTATCCATCACTGCAAATGAATTAAAATTGCTGGAGAAAAAAGCTAATGACCAAGATTTGTTAATTTAAAGAAATCAAAATGAAAATGGCTAATCACAGTAACAAAATATCTCACACTGAAATCAAAATCTTGGTCAATTAAACATGCTGCTGTTTATTTTGGAGAATCTGAATATTTGATTAAACGAGCAATGAAGTAAAAACAGTCATATGGTATTTTGTCCAAGCCAATTATTTTAGGAAACAAAATATCTGATCACACAAAAGCTGCTATTTTATCACTGTTTGAAGATGGTGAATTCACACATTTAATGCCTGGAATTAAAGATTTTTAAGTGTTTCTCAAAATGTTCATCAACAAAAATGGTTAATTCAGTTTATGTATGCTGCACTTAGTGATAAATACTGGGAGCTGAAAATTGGTTTCTCAGAATTTTATTCACCTTGTCCAAAATGGTGTGTTCCAGTATCTTCAAAAGGCATTCATTTGTGTCATTCTTCAAAAACGTATGTATTCAATGCCAAAATGCAATCCTTCTTTGTCACAGACTTTACTTTGGAATCCTAGAGGATCAGTTCAACAAGGAAACCCGAATACTTGCGCTGAAATTAAGCTGTGTCTATTTTTTATTTATTCCAGCTCAAGAAGTAGTTTGCTGCAGGACTGAAGCTTTTTCTATACAGTGGCTTCAAATATGTTCGAATTTATTCGTTCAAAAAATTGCTCTCTGCAAACAGACAGAGACCACCATCTCTAACTAGAAAGAATCTATTACAGAAATCCACACAATTAACAATTGACGAAGACTCTTCCACCCGCTTTGCCAACTTCAAAGCAGTTCCAGCGCTAAACTTAAATTCGTCCGACACATAATCAATTCTATCTCTATAGAATTAATTTCCAAAAACACTGACGCAAAACAATTCCAACGATTATTAATCAACACACTGTAACGACTGGGCTCACTGCCCTTGAATCTACACACTGGAATAATCACTGAAAACTTTGAGCTTGAACCAACACTGGAATCGACTTAGCTTCACTTGGTTCTTGTTTTGTGCTCGTGTAAAAAAAAAGCTATTTTTTATCGACCACGGTTACTTTTAAATGCCCACCATTCTTTAGCTGAAGATCAAAAGCTTTTGTGCAAGCAAGATGAATGTTTTTATCCACCTTGCTTTACATCTTGTGGCATTCGTCACAATCTTAGAGGAAATTCATTGCAGAGAAGCTTGTACTGCCAATTTTAAACTAGCACAGGGTGTTTTAAACTCTTAACTCTTGCAAGTTATTTTCAAAATATTTAGAAGTTGCGGGCTGTAGATGATTGGCAAAGGTGAAAGACTTGTTTTTATCTTAAATATCAAGTAAAGACAAAAATTTCTCTTTCAAATCATTTTTTTTACAACGTCAAGTGAAGGCCTGTTTTTTAGTAGTGTAGATGTTTAATTTTAACTCTGATAAATATAAAATTTATTAGTTTAAGCCAGCGTTTCTCAAAGCTTTTTTTTCTGAGACCCAAAATCGCTAAAAACAACGATTTGTAAATATGACTGTGACCAGTGATGGGATTCAGGGGGTTCGCACGGGTTCGCGCAAACCCGTTCTTAGAATTTCAGCGCGTTTAGCGAACCCATTCTTAATTTAACGTAACCTATGTATTTCTATATCTCTGTATAATGAGGGAACCTGTGTTAGTAAGTTCTAAACCAGGGGCGTCCAACCCGTGGCTCGCGTAAAGGTTTTGAGTGGCCAGCACAGTATTTCTTGAAGTCCTCTGTCACTATGATTTTGATTTCAAAAAGTAGCAAATCGGAGACTGATTTCAGGCGAAGACCTTTTTTTAAAGATCGCTATAATTTTGGTGCAAAAAGTAACAAATCGGAGACTGATTTCAAGTGGAGACCTTTTTTTTTTTGAGATTACTATAATTGTGCAAAAAGTAGCAAATCGCAGTCTGATTTCAAGTGAAGACCTTTTTTTTTAGAGATCGCTATAATTTTGGTGCAAAAAGTAACAAATCGCAGTCTGATTTCAAGTGAAGACTTTTTTTTTTAGAGATCACTATAATTTTGGTGCAAAAAGTGGGGTGTGTTCTTTGTATGGCCCACCAATATTTTTGTGCGTCAAAATGGCCTCAAAAAGGTTGGACACCCCTGTTCTTTGGCCCAGATGGTAGGTGCTCTCACAGGCACCCTGGGCCGTGAGTAAGTCTGTTCATTGATTTTAAAATGACAGACCGAAACCGAACCTACCAAAACGGAAGGGTATCCACCCATTCCGATGTTCAGTGTGGGTCTGCTAATCGGCAAACGTCCTTTTCAGGACGGGGCGATGCTAGGATAAAACTGCCCTTTTCAGGGCACATTGCCAACAAGTTCCGAAGACCCACTATTCTTCAACTGAACATCGAAGGCCTCACTGCAAGCAAGATGAACGTTCTTCATCATCTCGCTATGCAGTCTGAGGCACTCGTCATCCTATTGCAGGAGACCCACTGCACTGATGCAGAGAAGTTGGTACTACCAAACTACCAACTAGCTGGGTCTTCTTTAAGCAGGAAGCATGGTCTTGCCACGTTTGTCCACGAGCGACTGAGATACACGCTTTTGGACCAATCTCCACCGACATCGGAGATCGAGTGGTTGTGTGTGGACGTTGATGGTTATAAAATAGTCAACGTCTACAAACCACCGCCAACGCGATTGCGAACCCTGGATCTTCCAGTGTTTCCTCACCCCTGTCTGTACGCTGGCAATTTTAACTGTCGGCATGCTGACTGGGGTTACGACGACAACAGTCCGGACGGTAAATGCTTGGCTGGATGGGCAAGTGTTAATTGTCTTGCCCTCCTATATAATGCCAAGGACGCTGCCAGTTTTTATTCCGGCCTCTGGAACACTGGTACCAATCCGGATCTAGCTTTCGCCAGCGTAGGTCCAAACAGTCGCTTACCGGATAGACGTGTCCTTGACAAGTTCCCCAGGTCACAACATCGACCTTCGCTTATTACACCACCAAGGTTTGCTATGGCAGTGCCAAACATGCCTGTTAAGCGATGGAACTTCCGCAAGGCCAAATGGAGTCACTACATTGCTTTGACGAATAAATTCGCAAAGACTTTGTTGCCGCCTGATACACTTGATGTGGATGCGGCTTACCAGGACTTCTGTAACACCATTAAGAAAGCAGCCAAAAAGACTATCCCACGCGGGTATCGAAATACCTACATTCCGTGTTGGGATGCAGAGTGTGAATCCCTCTATAAAACCTATCTGCAGTCTCCTCAGGGAGACGACTCAAGCTTGGCTGCTACAGCTCTGCTTGCCAAGCTTGACAGAAAGAGGAGGGATCGATGGTCTGAAGCAGTTCGGAGCATTGACTTCTCACACTCTAGTCGAAAAGCGTGGAGTATTTTGAACAACCTTACTGGTAGATCACGAGACTCTCCTCGTCACTGTCCCGTTTCAGCCGATGCTATTGCATCTCAGTTGCTTAGAAATGGGAAATACGAGGCTGCTGACCGAAAGTCATCTCGACTTGTCTTTCAAGAAGTGTCTGACCTTTGGAGGGCCACAACACCAAACGCAGTAAATATCTCTGACAATTTCTCACAGAGAGAATTTGCTGCTGCCCTCCAACATTTAAAACCAGGTAAAGCTCCGGGACCTGATTCCATCTGCCCCGAGCTTATACTCCATGCCGGAGCTGCTTTGAAGTCCTGGTTACGTGACTTAATTTCTTCCTGTTTGCGCCGACTCAAAATTCCCAAGATCTGGAGAAGAGCGCTTGTGGTCGCGATCCCAAAACCCGGAAAGCCTGTGGGGGACCCAAAGAGTTATCGACCGATATCTCTGCTCTGTGTCCCCTACAAGATCCTCGAGAGGCTTATCTACGCCCGCGTTGAACCATTAATCGATCCGCTGCTCCCTAAAGAGCAGGCTGGGTTCCGACGCGGGAAGTCAACCGTAGATCAAGTTGTTTTGCTAACCCAGAACATCGAGGATTCTTTTGAGACTAAAAAGAAGGCCGGTGCCGTATTTGTCGATCTGACAGCTGCTTATGACACTGTCTGGCACCGTGGTCTTACCTGCAAGCTGCTGAGACTACTTCCGGATAAGCACATGGTCAAAATGATCATGGAGCTTGTCCGAAATCGAAGTTTCACCCTTACCACCGGTGACAGCAAGCAAAGCAGGCTACGCCGTCTTAAAAACGGCGTTCCTCAGGGATCGGTCTTGGCTCCCCTCGTATTTAACATCTATACGTACGATCTTCCTTCCACGATTTCCAGAAAGTTTGCTTATGCTGATGATCTAGCATTGTTGCATTTTTCTGGAAACTGGAAGGACTTGGAGGGGACTTTAAGCCAAGACATGTCCACACTGTCAGCGTATCACTTGGAGGTTGAAACTCAGTCACACTAAGACGGTGACGACAGCCTTTCATTTAAACAACCAAGAGGCCAAACGTGAGCTAAAGGTCTACAACAATGGTGGACTTTTACCGTTCTGTCCAACTCCTACTTACCTTGGGGTAAAACTGGACAGATCGCTCACGTTTCGTCACCATTTAGTGGCATTGTGCAAAAAACTATCTTCGCACGTCACACTGCTGAGGCGACTCGTGGGCTCGGGATGGGGTGCTGGTGCTAAAACACTACGCATAGCCACCTTGTCTCTAGTCTACTCAACAGCTGAGTACTGTGCACCAGTCTGGTGTCGCAGTGCTCACACTCGCCTCATTGACAGTGTCTTGAATGACGCCTTGCGCATAGTTACTGGATGCCTGCGTCCCACTCCAACGGACCACCTACCTATACTCTCAGGCATCCAGCCAGCTGAGCTTCGCCGAATGGGAGCGACACTCTCCTTGGCTTACCGTGGATCTCTGGACCCCGATCATATTTTGCATGGTCTGTTAAGCGGGTCCTCAGATACTTGCCAAGTGAGACTAAGATCCAGACGCCCGTTTGTGCCAGCTGCGCGGAATCTCTTGGACAACCTTGCCAGACTTGGCATCCGCGCCTCTGAATGGACAAATCTTAAATGGAACGCAGAGTACTGTGAAGGTGCTTCCAGGCTCCGTGCTTTTGTGCCCCGGACCGGTGCCAGGCCTGTTGGGATGGGCTTACCCCGAGCAGCTTGGGTTAAGCTCAACCGCCTGCGGACTGGTGTTGGGCGATTCCATTCGTCCATGCACAAATGGGGTCTCGCTCCTTCACCGAATTGCGAGTGTGGGGCCTCTGAGCAAACCGCAGACCATGTACTAACAGCGTGCCCTATACATCGGGCACCACATGGAGCACGAGGTCTAACGGTTTTGGATGACGAAACTCGATGCTGGCTTAATGACATCACTGCCAGCGTCTGATCCAGGCAGTGCAGCAGTCCGGGGTAGTAAAAGGATAAACCCTCGGTCCCAGTCCTGTTTGTGTCTGACCTGGAGTGGATACCTCTCCAAACGACGACGACGACGACGACCCCTGTTCTAAACAAAAGAGAACCTGTTCTTAAAATATTGAATCCCAACATTGCCTGTGACCTAAATAAATTTGAGTGAGCGCATATCTAAAGAACACAAAATTGTTATGTATTTATTAACAATCATTTTCTCTCAACAAGTCTTCGAAAAAGTAGCTCAATATGGCCTATAAACTAGAGGGGGAAACCTGCGGCACGCAAGAACTTTCATGTGGTACGCGTGTGTTTGCAAAGCAAAGCTAGTACTAGTTTTTCGTGACAAAAATTGAAAAATCAGAAACAGATTCTAGGTGATGACCATTTTTTTGGTCTTTATCATAAATTTAGAATACAGTTTCTTGTATCCGCGAGTGTTAAAAGATCATGATTCGAGCAAACGTCTATAAAATTTGGGAAAAACTATTATGCGGACTGGAACAATTTTTAATTTTTGGATAAGGCCCGCAAGTGCAATAAGGTTCTACTGTATAAACTAATAAACAAACAATGTGATAATGTCTGGGGCGGGGGTCAGGAACCTTTTTGGGTAAGAGAGCCATAAAGGCTGCATATTTTTAAATGTATTTTCATGAGAGCCAACAATGCTCCTCTAATTTTTAGCTGTATGTGTGTGGGCAGAAATTTGTTCGTGAGCAAACTTATTTTGATTTCTTGATTTTCAACTAAAAAACTTAGTGATCTCTAAAAAAAAGGTCTTCACCTTGAATCTGACTCTGAAAACTCGATTTTTGTCTTAAAATTGTAATTATCTCTTTAAATAGGGTCTTCACTTTTGAAATCTTGTGTGCTCAGATCTTTTTTTTTATGTGCGACAATTTATGCTTGGCAACAAAAGAGCCACATCTCGCTTGTGAGCCATAGGTTCTCGACCCCTGGTCTGGTATAACATAATGTAACAAGGTGTTTTTTGACTATAAACGTCTAAAAGTTACTGACACAATTGAGAAGTGCTGTTATTCTATTTGTGGCATTAAAATTGTCTAAGCTAATTGTACGTTTGGCTAAAAGTAATTGTAGATAGCCGCCTACAAGCTTTCACGACCGATCCGCATAATCTTGGCGACCCACATTTTGGTCGCGACCCATGGTTTGAGAAACGCTGGTCTAAGCTAATAAGATTGATGGATAAAAAAATGACCACATTTTATTCGTATTTGAGTAGGAAAAGACTTCCGTTCTATTCAGTTCAGCTAAGTCAATTTCAGCAACTTTCTAGATCTGTGTGCTATATCAGTCATGTCAAACTCGCGACCTGCGAGTCTTCGAGTAAACTTAAAAGTAATTCTATTTAATTTTTTTCTTTTTAAAGTAAACCTGAATACTAAGGTCATCACTTTGTTTCCTAAACGAATTGCGGTCCGCATACGCTCACGAGTTTGGCCTATGCCAGGGATGGCGAACCACTGACCCGCGGGTCATGTTGTGACCCAGTAGTTGAAATTCAATGACCCACCTGATGTTCTCAAATTTCTGGGATTTTTGTTGTTCTGAAATTTCTGGCATTTGACAGGCCCTCTGTCCTGTCAGTTTTGGTAGAAGTCAAAGACAGATTTGCTGTGAAGACCCCTTTTTTTTAGAGATCACTATGATTTTGGTACAAAAAGTGGGACTTCCGAGACTGATTCCAGGTGAAGACTTTTTTTCAGTCTTCAACTTTTTTTAGCCAATGACTCACTTAATGTAAGTTTTAAAAAACTGCATTTTTTGACCCGCCTATAAAAAAGGTTCGCCAACCCTGGCCTATGCAATTCTTTATACGTCTGCCTTACATCTGCCATTTTCAAAATCTAAAAAAATTAAAAGTAATTTTGATCGAAAATACGCTGAAGATAAATAGCCAGCCATGCGGTTGTTCCCTCGTTTTTAAAAATATGAAAAATGGTTTATAACGCCAAGACAAGGAATCGCGAGATTTTATAGCCAAGAGTTCAGCGCTCGATCTTGATTTGTTTACTCATTTATTTAAGCGAGTGTTTTATTTTCTAAGATCGGACAGCAAAGTTTAGCCAGAGACTTTAGAAGTCTCTGGTTTAGCTCATACTAAGCCTTTTGTTGGTCAAGATTTAAAAAACTGCCGGCTCTACAAAAATAAACATGCGATTGCATGCTACCCGAGCGCTTGTATTGAGTCGCTTACGGCTTTTTACCGCTAAGTATTTTTCGTGATCACGCAAATTCTGGTTTGATTTGGCAACTTATGCATGCTTAACACTTACTAGAGATTTTGCTAAACTTGCGCCAAAGTGTTGCTTTATATTTCCAAGAATGTTTACTGTTGTAGAAAAATGTTGGGTACTGGTTAAATCTATTGAACCAAAGCAGGAATAACAGTTGAACTTGTTGCCAGAGTTGAAACGATTTGAGTTTAACTCGGACTTTTTCAGAACTCGAACTTGGTTTAACTTGTACTCGGACTTTGACTCGTGACTCAAAAACTTGCACTTCCATCAACATTTACAGATGTTATTGTTTGAACTAACTTATAACTAATTTATTTGTCTATCATCGACTACCACTCCTTCAAGTAATGTTACGCTGTTCAATGGGAGATTGTTACATTAGTTCAAGTATGATTCTATAAAGTACCCTATTTATAACCACCAATTTATACAGTATAGCACAAATATAATTTTAGAAAATTTTGTTTAAAAAAAAGTCTTGGATCGCACCAAACAACACAGCGAAATTTTTCAAATTAATATTTATTAAAAATTTAAAACACTATATATAATAATAATACATGTTATTTTTTAAAAACACTATTGATAACTAGAACTGCTCGATAGTTATTTTAATATCCCTGCAATATATGAATGGATGCAGCAAGGATAAAAGCAAACAGGGTAATAAATAATTCCATGAGCGTAAAATCTCGACGAACATAAGGCTCATTATCGGATTAACTTTGTCCGAACTCAGAAAATAGAACACTCGCTTTTATAATAGTTGAGTAAACAAATGAAGATCGAGCGTAGAAATTTTGTGGACCCCAAGACAAATATGAAATTTCAAAAATAATTTGTTCAACATTTTGCTTCTGCGCAAGGTTGAGTCACGACCAAGCAATAGCAAGAAATTAAAAAACCAAAATTTTATAATTTCTCTAGCTTGTCGATGCTAGTAGTTATCACGTGCCCCGCAATGACGTTCACGAATAGGAAAAAAATTTAAAGGTGTTTAATTTGATAGCCATAGTCTTTGTCAAGAAAATCTATTAAAAATATAAGTTAATTTTTGATTATTGAATTTCTTGCTATTGTGTGGTTTTCGCTTATACGAGCGAGTAGAAACAAATTTTTTATTTGCTTAAATCAGGAATTCTCCATCTCTTCTAAGCTACCTCTTTGCTCTAAATATTATTTGATGGACCCCTATAAAAAAGCATTAAGTTTGTGTTTTTGCAGAAACCAAAATAAAAATTTTGTTTTGGTAATATAGTCAGTACAGTTCGCCCAAATCAGGATTTCTAGTACTTCAAAGAAATGAGAAATTTTTTCCCAAATTTAGAAGACAAAAAAATATTTTTACTTAGAATTTATCTGAGATTTTTTGATTTTTATTCCAAAACAGTAGTGATTTTTAAACAAAATCTTCACCACAAACCGTAATCTTTTTTCAGAATTTGGAAACTTTGCCCTCTAAAAGTATTTGGTTTTCTGTGTTCAAAAAATTTTGTTGCCCAAATATTTTCTCAAGTCAGACACAACTCAATTACATTTGAACTTCAACAATTTAATATTAAAAGTAAAATCCAAAATATATTATTTATTCTCTTTTCAAAACTTTTCAATTAATGAATTCAAATTTGATTATACAGTATATTTTTTGAGTTCGAGTTTAAGTTCAACAATTTTTATTTTTTGATTTCAAGTTCGAAAGCCTGGTTTTAATTGATTAATATATTACGTTGCGCCGCGCTTAATATAATTTTAAAATAGTCCACATTGCGCTTCATATGAATTTCAAAATCACATTGCGTTTCGTACATAATTTCAAAATCGCATTGCCCAAGTTTCGCTGCGCTTTTCTAAATTCAAAGTAAGAGAAATGCCCACCTCCAGTGATGGTCTTACAAAAAGGGGGCCCGATGCAAGAAAAATAGGGGGTTACTTTTTAGTGTGCCGAATCAAAGCGATCTCTAGAAAAAGATCAATGTTTTAGGGGGCCACTTCTTAATGTACCAAAACAAAGCAACCTCTAAAAAAAAATAAAGTCACCTCTTTAGGGATGCCACCGTCATGGTGCTACTATGAAGAAATAGAGCAATATCTTTTTGACGTTTTTTAGCGGGGCCCGGTGCGGCCGCTTCGTTCGCACCCCACTGCCCATCTCTGACTATAATGCATTATAAACAGATAGGAAAACAATATTTCTGAATCGATTGGTACAACTATAGGTATTGTTTTTTGAGATACAATGCATTATTGGTTTTTGCCCCCGAAATATTTTTTATGCTTCCTTCAAATATAAAAATAAAAAAACTTTTTGCACGTTATTTTAGTGCTGATGCAAGCCAAGCGATAGAACACCCCATTGCTGATGCTTACTTTTAGTTTTAATATTTCTCAAAATAGCTTTTCTCGGTGGGCTTCCTCTTTTCCACGTCCATTATATTTGATGAATCTGCTAGGCCAAATGATATTTTTTTGAATATGCAATTTGCACAGGGTTTAAAACGCGAAGCTAAAACGGCGTTATGAATGACAAGAATGCTAACTGACTGAAAAAACTGCAGCTACAAGTTAAATTAAATGCAACATATTTAGGGAAAATTCCATGTATATATTGAAAAAATTATAGTACTACAAAAATTAAACATAAAAAAGGGAAGATAGAAATGAAATATATAAACAAAAGTTTCTCAAAGGGATAAGGTAAAAAAGTAAAACATGAGCAAGTTAGCCAGGAAAAACACAAAATAAACATTTTGTAATTGAAAGAGATTTGTGTCGAGCTGAGAGTAAAAAAAAAAAACACATAATAAATTGATAATATAACACTGCACACAACTAGGCCCTTGCTACAGGGGGACTGTTGGAACGGATTTGATGATAGTTGCGCTGTCGGTTGAGTAGAGCCTCCTTCTCGTACGCAAGGGATTGCAAAAGATCGTCGTTTTTGTGATAGTAATAAACTTTAAAAAATGAAATCATACTGGCCACAACCCAAGTACAAAGGCCGAGCCATATTCCGAACTAAACATAAAAAACACAAAAATCAAACTAATTTAGGTTTAAATAGAATGTAGACCTTACAATAACTAACATCTGTAAAACCGATATTCTAAAATCGTTAACCAATTAAACCTAATTAATGCTGGCTCTTTTTGTATAAGCATTGATTTGAGAGTAATTCATTTTGTTATTATAAGTTTTATTTTATTTTGAAGTTTTCGGTTAACAAGTTTAAAAAACGGACCTAAGTTTCGCGATGCCAATAGAACTACAGTAAATTTAACAATCCATACCTCACCATATCGTATCTTTAAAATTTCTATTTTTGTTCTGTCAGTTTTTTAAACAGTGCTTCTATAAATAAACCTTTAAAAAGTATATGAAATAATGATTGGACTTTGGGAACAATATTGCCATATGCTAAACACCAAGCAGCTGTTGGATAAAGTGGCCTATAAAACGTCATTTGTTAGCTCTATCGAATATATATAAATTAGCAATCAAAATACAATTGTTCTGATGAAAATTTAATTTCTTTAATATTTTACATAAGGAGTAAGCTGTTTTAAAAGATTATCGCTATTAAAGGATTTTTTGCACATTGCAAGCAAATAGTTTTTTAGATGAATTACATATGATAAAAGAATTTATCAAAAAATTAACTTATTAACTGTTCTAAAATTTAAAACCTTTAAAAAAGTAATTCTCTAATGATAAATCGATTAATTTTTGGTTCAACTCGCTATGAAGAACTACAGCTTTTGATGAGAGCTGCTTAATCGAATTATCATCAAAATTATCTTTAAATTTTAAGAGTTTACGAGTCTAACATTATTCAGAATAATTTTAAAACTCAAATGGTTTTGAAAATGAGTTAAATACTTTCATAACATCTAATAACTTCAGTAATAAGCTCGTAAGGTTTTACATATACTTTAAGATGTTTGATTAAGCCTGGGATTCTTAAACTGGGGGGCGCGAGCAATTGGATGCAAATTAAATTGATAGGGCAAAGACAATTTTTTGACTTCACATTGAATTGGGGATATAAGTAAAAATTTTATTTTCAGTCTTCACTTTCAATTCCGGACGAAAATGGAGAATATGATGATAGAACTTGGGTCTTGTTTTAGTTTGTGTCGTCAAAGAAAACGAGAATTTTGCTTACATGAAGAGGGGGCACGAGTTTCGTTTTCGTGAAAAAAGGAGGCGCGTCTCCAAACGTCTAAGAACCCCTGGATTAAACTATATTAATCTGATGCTGTGCTACCTCTAGGCTATTCATGTTGGTGAAAAGTAGCAGTGTTACTTCTGTTTGATCATCGGCTTATACATCTGACGGCATTTCTAGACAAGTGTATCAACAACGATGGACAGGCGAGCGTGGTAGCGGGTGGGTGGACATTTTCTATAGATTAACTTCAAGGATTGTTTTTTTGTCAATCGCATTTTGCAAAGCATGATTCTTGCTCCACTTTTAAGTGTGTCCAGGCATTGGCACTTCGTTCGAGACACCGAGGGTATGTCTCGCTTGTATTTGAGTAGCTAGCATCTAGCTATCTTGACTGGCAAGGTTCTGTTTAGTGGCATTGTACAAGAATGATTTTCTTCTATTCTGTTTAGAAATACGAAAGGTTCCAATCCCTAGGTGTGTCCGGGATAAATACAAATAAACAAACACAGTAATTAATTAATAAACAAGTTAAAAACGGCCCTGACTAACCTCAATGTAGCCGATGCGTGAAAAGAAGTTTGTGGAACCCAGAGTTAATGACGATAAGTCAACACTATCGCAACTGCAAATAATCACCAGTATTACTAAAGAAAATTGAGGTACAGTAGATAAGCGCATGCACTTCCAATAAAAAATCGAACAATTAGAAAAACATTATTGTGTTTGTCATCTCAAACCAAATGTATTGTGTACATAAATAAAGATTGCTCGTAAATTTTGTAGATATTATGCAATAAAAAAAAATTCAATACATATTTCTATCTTGATACTTAGACAACAACGTGGTCGAGTGGCTAAGCGCCGTGGTTATGATCAACATGGTCTCGGTTCAAAACCTACTCGCGCTATTCTGTTGTGTCCTAGAGAAAGACTCCTTACGGCACTTTCCCCTGCTTGGCGGTCTTGGCAAGCAGTTCTAAATTTCATAAATACTCTATAACACTAAAAAAACCAAAATAAAAAATTTCAAGCGAACAGCAGAAGGTCGGGATAATTGTTTTTCCCCCACGTATAGCGTCTCCATCGCTTTCCTGCGATTCAGAAGGATGAATACAGAGATAAAATGAAGACCTATTTCACAATTCTGATCAGTTGATCGGCAAAGAACTTTACTGCCAACCTGCGGCCTGCAAAGCCTTCTGAAGCGGCCCGCAACAAAATATTAAAATTAATTGTTGAATTAACATTATTTTATTACTTTGCAAATGTACCATTTCTAAAAAATAATTTGATTGAGATACAAACGTATTTTGTTTTCAACATTATAAGAGCCGAAATCGCGTGCTCTGTTATAAATTAAAACTAATAACTTTATGTTGTAGGCGGCCAAAAAAATACGGATTCCGAGAATTTGGGGCAAGAACTCGCGTTACGAAAATTCAGCGCTGGCGTTTGATAATCAGTCACGCTAATATGACATATGCTCGTCTTTGACGGTGTGTAGGTTGATCAACGACCAAATAGCAAAATATCGGCAGCTGTCTTCTGATTTCATTTTGTGCAATAGAGTAGGAAAAAGCCAACATTTTATGTAGCCCAAATGAGTCGAAAAACTCAGCTGTAAATTTCACTAAATCCTAGCAAAATTGCGGTCTGCAGAAAACTTGCAGAAAAAATTTTGGCCCACAATGAGTAAAAGGTTGGGAAGGCCTGATGTAGATCAATATTTGTCAAGTTAAAATTTTCTGGCCGGTCGAATTCTGCGCAGCGTTGTAACTACCTCGTCACAGCCGAAATATTTCTATGTAGGAGGTGTGTTGCCGACAGACTGCAAAAATTTGGCAACTGAAGTTGGATTTACACTAAGATAAATCTAATATTTGTTTGTCTTTGCTAGTTTTCAAGATCGACAGACAAACTAGCGAAAATTTCTATCTTGTCTTGGCCAACATTCTATTTAATCCAAGCCAGGAAAAAAAAGTACAGTTAAAATTCACGAAATCTCGGCAACTATATTGCAGCCGCCTAGTACAATTTCAATCAAGTTCGTCAAAAGTGCTTAATATTTAAAACCAGTACATTAAAAACTACGTTCAATCATCCATATCGTAATTCCGTAAAATTATAATTTTTAAAATCACGAAAAAATAATTTTAAAGTGTTAAGACGAACACAAGTAGTTAAGAAAAGGTATTAATATAAAAAGTCTTTTTCCTTATTGTAACCAAGGTATAATTATGAGCAATGCTAAATTCTCACATTTTTGTTATGGTATGATGGAAACGTTATTAACTTCTTTTGTTGAATAACTTGTTTATCTGTTCATTGATATGCTTTTTTTCTATTTCTAAAAGTCATTGCGAGCATGCGATAAAATAATAGCTACCCACAAAAAACTGTCCTATTTTTAACAGTTCAATCTCAAGTTTTTGCTTAGTTATCAATCATTCTTGTATACTAGCATAGACATAAAAGTTAATCAAAAGTCGAGTGCTAAATTCTCGCGCACCGAATCCTGGAGTCTGAATTCGGTACCGAGGTCAATGTTTTGTGAGGGTCAAGGTGACCAGGAAAATATCTCTAAAATACATCTGTCAGGTAAACGACTACGAAAGCCAACACAGGGAATAACAAGAATTTGACGCTTGACAATTGATTTATCACTTAAGGCAAGGGAAGTCAACTGGGGTGAATGAAAAATTTTTGGGAGGTTCACACGAAAAAGATAATCAATTCAGGATACATTGTATTAGTTTGGTGGTCCACAGGACAACACAGTCAACAAAAGATTTTTGTATTTTACCATCTCAAAAACTACAATTCAAACCTCAAATAAACTTAAAGACAAAGGTCACGAGTTTTGAATTGTAAAACAATTCCGGCTGAAAATGCCAGTGGAATTGAAGCGATGATATTTTTATGTTTGCCTTAACTAAATTTGTAGTTCGAATTGTAATTGCCAGCGTAGTAAATTCAAAAATATTGCGTTGAAATATAAGTGAAACCAAAAAAAAATTTATTTTGGTTTCACTTATATTTTATTTTGGTTTTATTTTGGTTTCTGAGAAAAACAAAAAACCAAAAAACAAACAAACAAACTTAATGACTTTGTGTAGGAGTCCAACAAATAATGTTTAGAGCAAAGAGGGTCTATAACTTAGAAGAGATTGAGAGTCCCTGATTTAAGCAAATAAAAAATTTGTTTCTATTTGCTCGTATGAGCGAAGACCACACAATAGCAAGAAATTCAATAATCAAAAATTAGCTTATATTTTTAATAGATTTTCTTGACATTGACTATGGCTATCAAATTAAACACCTTTAATTACTTGAAGGAGTGGTAGTCGATGATAGACAAATAAATTAGTTATAAGTTAGTTCAAACAATAACATCTGTAAATGTTGATGGAAGTGCAAGTTTTTGGGTCACGAGTCAAAGTCCGAGTACAAGTTAAACCAAGTTCGAGTTCTGAAAAAGTCCGAGTTAAACTCAAATCGTTTCAACTCTGGCAACAAGTTCAACTGTTATTCCTGCTTTGGTTCAGTAGATTTAACCAGTACCCAACATTTTTCTACAACAGTAAACATTCTTGGAAATATAAAGCAACACTTTGGCGCAAGTTTAGCAAAATCTCTAGTAAGTGTTAAGCACGCATAAGTCAAATCAAACCAAAATTTGCGTGATCACGAAAAATATTTAGTGCTAAAAAGCCGCGAGCGACTCAATACAAGCGCAGAATATTTTATTCCGCTTTTTTTACATTGTTTCCACTACACTTCACATAAGTCTTTGGTGCATGACTTACGGCCCACCCTGTATAGAATAAAAATAAAATACAGGGTGGGCAGTAAGTCATGGACCAAATAATTACGTGAAGTGTAGAGAGATACAATGTAAAAAAGCGCCTCTCCTTTTCTTGAATGTGTCAGTTGCTATAACTTTCAGATTTGGTTCCAATGTTTATTTTCAGTTTTAATTTGCCTTAAAATTGTTTTAAATGTTTTGGTGCACAACTTCTGACCCACGTTGTGTAACAATCAGTAATCACAAGTTTAGCTTCAGTTTTTTACTTGAATTAGCAATACCAATTGCTAATTAACTCGATTCTTTTGTTTAATATTTTGGTCTTTGATCAGCTGTTTAAGTAGTGGATTTTTGGCCAAGCTGACAAAGCTTTATTATCAAACAAGTATACCAGTTTTTAAAGGATATGAAGTTTCAAACCAGCATGGCAAATTGCCAATAATACAAAAATCAAATAAAATTTTCTTTGTAAGCATTATGAATCTAAACAGAAAATTTCAACATTTTTTGATTATAACACCTAAAACAAAATATGATATGTTAAAAAATATTAATGCAATTTTTTTACCTGATTAAAAACTTAATTACAGAGATCTAGTTTAATCTGAAGTTTTACGTTTAAACAACAGCATACAGTATGCAAAAAATTATAAACACTTTTGGTTTTTAGTCTTCAAAAATTGTTTTTAATTGAACATTTAAAATCCTTCAACAGAACTTTTTCAATTGTCACCTAAGATAATAGAGATACATACGTTACTTTTGGCTTAATTGTGTAAAGACCACTGCAAAATTGCTTTATTCCAATGGAGAGAATCAAAGCAGCAATAAATGTTAGAAATGTAATAAAACCATTGACAACCATTGTTAAAAATGAACCAAATGGAGCCCTAAAAACATTAGAAAATGGACAAACAATAAAAATTTAAATTCAATATATTGTATATTGCACCTATCATGTTCTTTCCACATCAAATAACCAAAGGAGAAAGCTAAAATAGCAGAAACAACAAGATGACTGATTCCAACAAATAATATATAATTGCAATTACTTTCACTTCCCCATTGCTTCAAGTGAAAAGTAGTTATATTCGTCATAGAGTTAAATGTGAAATTACCTAAAAAAAAATTATACTTTATTACATTAGTTCTAAAAAACATGTCTTCTATTTAAATTGGTACAATAAAAGCAATTATTACTCTCTTTTTTTACTATTTTTTATTAAGTTCTAAAGTGGAAAATGATTTCATGTTAAACCATTAAAGAGTCAATTAGCAGCATAAACTTTAAGATAGCTTTGAAAAGCATGTTCATTCCTTGAAGGCTTTTCATCTGACACTCATTGGGAGGAATTGTCAGAATGAACTGAGAGCAATCTGATCATTCTTATATAGGCAAAGAGAATGAGTCTGATTGGCTGCCTTTTTAACCAATCAGACTTATTATCAGTTTATTCTGACAATTCCTCCTGTTGAGTTTCAGATGAAAAGTCCAATTAAAATACCAATACTTAAAATAAACAAAATATAAAACTTCAACATGGGTCTGTCGTTTGAAAAAATTATGAATAAATTGTCTAAGAGAGAGTTTAAAAGTGAGAGCTATCTAATTAATTTTCAGATCAACTGAACAAACAATAACAAATAGCAGTTTCCCTTCTCCATTTTTCTTACTATTGCTTCAGGCAAATAGTGTGACCTTAACAATAAGATTATTCATCCTCCATTTATTTATATTTATTTCATCTCTATATTTATCTTCCTGATTCGCAGGAAAGCGACAGAGAGTTGGCTGAAAGAATTCTAAAGACAGTCCTTTTTGAAGACTACCAAAAATTAAAAGATTTAATGGTTCCATCAATACCATTGGTTATTTCAATGTTCTGTACAACCAAGAATTTATCCAGTTATTAAGTTTTAAGTATTTTGTGACAACTTTGAATGCATTGTTTTATACATTACAATTATTTACACAAAATACTTTTTTAAGCTTTCTTCAACAACAAAACAATCATGTTACAGATTTTCTTCAAAATCAAAAAACTTTAATTAATCTCTGAGGCATTGTGCTTTGTAAAACAGGCCATGACAATGGCAAGTGTTTTTCCTAGTGAAGAATTTTTTTAAAGATCACCACAGTTTGGGGACAAAGATGGAGATTTTTATGCTTTTCAAAATGTCTGTAAAAAAAATTGGGTCACCAAAGTTTTCTTGTTTATTTTTGAGTAAGATTTGGGTCGCCACAAAAAAAAGGTTTGAGAAGCACCAATCCAGCTGATGACTGACTGAATGTCACTTGCTTTGGTGAAAAAGAGCAAAAGTTTAAAAGGCAATGCAAAAAAATAGCACTTAATAATTTCTTTAATAAAGATAAGGTCTTTAAGTAATAATACAACACAGCAAAGTAGGTTAGTCTTTTTTTTAAAGATAATCATTAAATGTTGCAACAACAATTCAATTAATAATAAAAAATAAAGCAATCACTTATCATATTTTTTTCTCTTTAAAGCTTCTTACTTTAGTATAAAACTTTTAATGATGATTCCTTAAAACCTTTAGAAGTTCTTTTAAGCTGCTCAATGTCTGTAAAATTTTTAATTCTGTTGTTTTGCATACTTTGCAAAGATGGCAAAGTTTTATGACATTTAGTGGGAGAGTTAAAAAGGTAATCCTCAGGTATGCTTTAAAAAAACAATGGCTACTTTGCAGGTCTAAACATTAAACAATTTTGCTGAAGCAGACTATTTTTTTTATACACAACATTGTACTTGGTAACAACAAGGCTTTGTGGTAGAAATTCTATGTGAGCTGCCCTTTCATTTCAACTATTGAAAATTTACAAACTGTTACTTTTTTGATTTTGGAAACATAGTTGTTATGAAAAAAATCATTATTCTTGTCAAAATTATTTTAAAAATTTAATTTCATATATTTCACAAATTCAACATGATTTGGGTATTGCTAAGTTATTGACATTTAAAATATTGCATGCCTTGAATTAATTTTTTTTAGCAATGAAATTAATGTTAATTTTTAACACTTTTATTTAGGATACGTAACAAATTGTATTTCTAATTTTTATCCTACCTTTAACTGCACAATAATTAAGAGGGAGTCACAATGTGCAACAATGATGATAAACATAGAAGGGGATTTAATTTTATTTACAAATATGCATTTTTCCTTATCAAAAATGACCTTTGATCAGCCATCAGCCAGAAAAGTGCTTGTCATTGTCATGGCCTGTTCTACAGAGTACCATGCTGGGAGGGGTTTATTCAAATTTAAAAAGTAAAAATAAAAAAATTTAGCTAACACTTTAGTCTTTAGAAAATTATATATCTAAGCCTATTGGTTAACTATAAAGAGTACAACATTTATTGCCAAATAATTTAAAATACAAGCAATTATTATAAACAAATTTCCACAACATTATAAAATTGTGGTAATTGTAGAAACTCAAAGAAAAAGTAATTCTTTGTTTGCTATTAATTAGCATAATCTACAAAAACATAAGCCTATTACCTATTATTACATCAATAAAAATATTATTTTATAGGTTAATAAAAATTAATAAACTTATTTAGCATTTAACAGCTAAAAAAACTAGCATTCAAATTTGACACAATCACAAGTTTAAAATAATTAAAAAATCATTATTTATTATTAAAAAAAACTTTTATTATTGCCTTAAAAACCCAATCAATTTTATTAATATTTCTCAAATTTATGCAGCAATTTTTAAGAACAACAAAACTTACCACTTGCATACAAAAGACAATGACTTTTAAAATCTGATAAAACCATGCTTAATGGAATGACCACAAACATTGAAAAGAATAAAGCAATGCAGTAAATAAGCAAAAATAGTTTTGGTTGGGGATTCATCTTAATTTAAAGTAATCATGCAACTATGCAAAAAAGTAGTAACATTATTTGGGTCTCTTCAAGAAGTCACCAAAAGCAATTTTTTTTGTGAAACTAACCTGAATCCTCCCTATGGTTACTATAGCTTTTAGAAGAGATTCTTTTCTCTTGGGTTCCTTTCTATTCCATTCTAATGCTGTAGGGGGTTCTGAGTCAGCTTCACCAAAAAATTGTTTACGGTGATTTTTTGAAAAGACCCCATTAATCTATATTATAAAACATAAATACTTGTAAGAAAACAACTTATCATGTTTAATAAAAATAATTTTTCATGTAGGCTATTATAACAGTTTTTTTTGTGTGAAAAGGCATAGATTTCAAATGATAATCTTATTAAAACTGTTTGACTAAGATTGTTTTAGCTAAACAACAAAAAATAAAGTTTTTTTAAACAATTGGACAATGTTTATAAAAATTAATTGTCTCTCATAAAATTTAAAAGCCAGATTATACTGATATAACTGTACAAAAAATGAATAACTTTAAAATTGTTTATACAATGCTTTTAAAAAATGTCATACATTTAAAGTTGAAAATGCAGTTTTTATAAAATTAAACCAAATCTAGTCTTTTTAATAGAGGATCAGCAGATTCAAGCTTTCAAATGTAATGATTGATATCTTTAGTTTGGACCGAAATCAGCCAATAGAAAGCTGCCCCTGATTTTCTCTAAAAATGCCGTAAAAGTTTCTCAAATAAAAAATGGCCTCCTCAAAATAGATGCATAATGACAGCTTTTTCAATTTTTTTCTTTTCTTGTTGATAATTGCTATAACAAACTTCAAAAAAGTTTTGGGGAATCCATAATAACTAAAAGATCAGTTAGCAAATCATTAACAGGGTTGTCAGATCAGGTTTTCAAAAGAAGCAAAACTGACTGTCAAAAAAGTCAAACATAAAAAAGGTCAATTTTTTATCAAAGGTTTTGCAACAAACTTCCATAACAAATTTTAAATTTTTTATCAATAAAAGTACAACAGATTGTTTGGTTGAAAAAATTATGGGTGAACTTATAACAAGCCCATGAAGAAAAACATTTACCTATAGTTTACAAATGGTATTTTCAAATGACTATTAAAACACCAAAACATTATAAATTTGCTTTTAAATGCAGCTACATTTATTGCAATATAGTTATAATAATAATTTAATTGCAGATTTTTTGCTTTTAGGCAATAGGCGTGCCATCATAAAAGTTATAGATTGTTATTTATTTACAAATTTTACGAAGAAACAAACAACCATTGCTTTACAAACTAATGAAGATGAAAATATCATTCAATAAAGCTTTAGTGTATCACAAAACCTAGTTAAAATGTATATTGTACATTCACCCAAATGCTATCACAAACAGAAAAAAACTCGATTATATCCAGTACATTTACAACCACAACAAATATATCAAGCATAATCATCCCAGCAAATATCAATGCTCACTCACCATTATGGTACTCACTGACTGAAGACCATAAAAAAGAATTGATTGAAGACATGTTGCTTAATTTTAATCACATCACACTAAACATAAACACTCCAACATGTCTACCATTCAATAAAACACAACAATCTACTTTACCTGATATCACTACTGTTTCAGCAAACTTGCATAACTGCACTAGGTGGCAGACCATCCACTCCCTCACATTTGATCACTTATCTTTACTCACCACCCTCAGTATGTATACATCACAAGACCAAAACAATTCACTTTCACTTCAATAAAACACTTACAAAAACTACCAAAAGGCTAATTGGACATCATTTAAACAACATAGGATATCATCTCCTACAGACCCCCACAGCACAACTGTTCATGATGCAAATAATAACTTTATCAAGGCAATTTTGAATGCCAACAGACTCTTCATCCTTAGAGAAAACCACAGCGACACAAATCACACTCACTTACTCATGCATATCTGCAAGCTTATCCATTACCATAACCATATATGCAAACAAAACAGATCAGACCCACTCTTATGAAACATAAACAAACAAATACATGAACACAAAACAAAAACCTGAAAACAACATCTTGACAAAATTGATTGCAAATACAATCCACACCCCCTGTGAAACACCATAGCAAAACTATCCAACAAAAAACCACCTACAAAACAGAACAGAAACATTTACTTTGAAACTAAAACAGCCATTATTGAACAAAAACTAAACAAGGCAAAAGCTTTTAATAAACAATTCACAAACATCACTCCATATAGTATGGACAAAATCAACAGGCACATAGGCCATACAATCAAGAACCTTTGCATTGAGGAAATACAATTTATCACAACACAAGTGCAATTATCTATCTCAAACAGCACAAACAACAATTCCACTGGACCTGATGGTGTAAACATCAAATACCTCAAACACCTATGGCCACTTGCCATCAGATACCTCACAAACATGTACAACATTTCCCTAAACCAGTGGTTCTCAAACTGTGCGTCGTTTTAATTTTCCAAGGGAGTCACACAATAATTTTATTCGTAGCAATACTCAAATAAGCAAATAGTAGCAAATTTCAATGCAGTTTTATCGCTTCATCAAATAACAGTACTTGTTGTTAGGGTGAAGTTTTATCAATTTACACTGACTGCTTGCACGTGTTTTCAAATTCCTTATTACGTAACTGCAATGATTGATTACTTATCACGTTTGCCTCGTTGTGTACCACGAGTGGTACATTTGTGGTTTTCACTACACTACGTCTGTATAATTTACGAACATACATGTATAATTTACGAAATAAACTTATGACATCCCAAAATTTAAAATGTGAAAATATACGTCATGTACCACCGGTGACCACTTCAAATATTATACTATCTTTACCCTGATCCTGCTACTAGTCACGTGCTTTAACTACTGGACCAATGTGTAGAAAACAAAAATCGTATATAACCATTTACGTCCCAGAGGATGCTTTGGCAAAAAAGCAAACGAGCTGAACGTGTCAATGAACGCATTCCGCAATTTTAATATTATTTTTGCTCATACAAGCAAAGAATACACCAGTCAGTTATAAAATGGATGTAAACAGCAAGCTAATGTTGCAATTTAAGCGTAAATAACCCTAACCCTAACCCTAACCCTTGAAGATGATAGGCCTAAAAAGAAGTCTCAGAAGTACAGTGACAGTTATTTAGATTTTGGATTCATGTTTATTTTGCGGAATGGTGAGGAAAAGCCTCAGTGTGTTATTTGCAGCAAGGTATTGGCCAGTGAAAGCATGTTACCTAATAAGCTTAAATGTCATTTAAAAACATCACATCCGCAATTCGTTGATAAACCCAGGGATTTTTTTTCTCGAAAATTAAATGATCTAAAGAAGCAAGTGTCCACCATTTCAAAATTCATGCAACTCTCATCAAAGGCTTTATTAGCATCTTACCAAGTGGTGCATAGAATTGTTAAGTGTAAAAAACCTCACACCATTGCTGAGGGACTAATACTACCTGTTGCAGTGGATCTTGTAGGTACAATGAAAGAAGGAGCTGCTGAAAAGTTGAAGATGGTGCCGCTCTCAGATGTTACCATGTGTCGCTGGATTGGTGACATGGCACAAGACATTCAGGACCAACTGATTGATGAAATGAAACAGCCAGAATTCGGTTTGCAATTATTGGAAGCAACTGATGGCAGTTGAAATGCACATCTGATTTGTTATGTGCAGTTTGTTGACTTCTCAAACCAAAAGTTAGTAGAAGAGCTATTATTTTGTAAACCTATTAAACTTGGATGCCGAGAGATTGATCTTTTTAATATAATCGACAATTTTATTTCGAAAAACAACTTAAACTGGGAAAAGTGTATCAGTTTATGCACAGATGGCACCAAAGCTATGTCTGGTAGCTGCTGTGGACTGCAAAGTCTAATTCAAGAGCGTGCACCAATGGCAAAATGAATGCATTGTATGATTCACCATGAGGCGTTAGTTGCTTGAGAACTCAACCCTGAGCTTGGTGACACAGTTGACATCATTACCAAAGTTATGAATTTCATTAAAACATGACCATCAAAGTCAAGAGTTTTTCAAGAACTTTGTGCAGAAATGAATGCAGAGCATGGAAGTTTGCTATTTTATTGTTCGTCCAGATGGCTTTCACTGAGAAAATCCTTTGAACAAGTCTACTAGCTGGTGAATGAACTTTAAACTTTTTTTGCAACAAAATAGTAATAATCTTGTTGATTGCCTAGCTGGGAATAAAATTTTATTAAAATGGCTTACTTGTGTGATATCTTTGCTAAATTGAATAAACTGAATATTTTTATGCAAGGGCTGGATAAAAATATGCTTGACGTTTCAGATAAAATTTCAGCGTTCATTAAAATGTCTTTGTGGAAGAAAGATGTAGAAAACATGTATGGAAGTTCTCAGTACTTTACTTTACTGTCAAGTTTGCCGGAAAAGAAAAGTACGATGCTTTCTTCAAATTTAGGAAGCGTATTTTTACAGCATCTACTGAATCTCCAGTTGAAATTCAAAAAGTACTTTCCGGAAAATTTATGCAGTTATAAACGGATTCGCCGTCCTTTTGCCCAACCTACCCCGTCGTCCTTTACTGAACAAGAAAAAGAAGACTATCTTGATCTTACCTGTGATAATTCCTTAAAAAGAAAGTTTAATTTAGTAAATCCGACAAATTTTTGGATTTCTTTGAATGATGAATATCCAGCTTTGACGAAAAAAGCACTACGAATGTTCTTCTAATTTGCTACGTCCTATCTATGCAAAGCAGGATTATCTGCTATGGCTGTCATTAAAAGCAAATATAGATTAAGAATAAATGTTGAAAGAGAAATGCAGGGAGCAGTTTCAAAAAATTTCCCAAGATTCGAAGAACGTTGCAAAAACAAGCAAGCCCACACATCATATTAAATAATATGCCAATCTGTTTTGTTTTGATGTTGTATTAATAAATTGAACTTTGATTATAAGCATTTTTATTATCTTATTTTCAATTATATTTTTACTGGTGCGTCGCATGCCCACCAAACTTTTCCAAAGGCGTCGCAACGAAAAAAAATTGAGAACCACTTCCCTAAACATTAACACAATACTCCATCTTTGGAAACATGCCACCCCATTCCAAAACCAAACAAAGACCACAACATTGCCACAAACTACTGATCCATATTACTCCTATCAAACACTGCCAAAGCATTAGAAAAAACACTATTATCATACATCACAGAAAACATTCTAATTATTTCTCATCAACATGGATTCAAACATAAACACTCAACACACACTGCTTTGCACAATGTCTACCACCAAATCACATAAGACTTCAACAACCCAAGATCTCTAAAACGCACTGTAGCTGTAGCTTTAAATATGAGCAAAGCATTTGATACAGTGAACATACACAAACTCATGCTAACAAACATTTCTAACATCATCATTAAGTTCATAGCAAATTACATAAAAGGATGACAAGCATGCACTTAATACAATGGCACACTCTCAAAATTCAAATAAATCAACACCAAAGTACCACAAAAAAGAGTTCTGTCTCCAACACTATTCGACAATTACACATTTGACATTCAACTCCCACCAAAGGACATACAAATCACAACATATATTGATTACATAACAATAACTGCATCTCACACCAAACACCATAAGGTCCAACAAATTATTCAACCATATATTCAAAAAATATAAAAATAGCCAACACTAATAATCTTCATATAAACACAGACAAAATTGCCACCACACTTTTTACACCAGACACAGCTAAATATGCACAACTCTATGACTTAAATAAAACTATCAAACACTACTAATAACAATATACCTAAAACTTTGTGGAATCACTCTTGATTTAAAACTGAGATTTTTGCAACATATAAACATCATCATCACTATAGCAAAACAACACTTAACATTCTGAAAACACTCACCTCTACCAAATGGGCTAAACAAAAGGAATTAATTGTTTTTACATTCAAAGCTATTACTCATTCCATTTAAGAATATGCAAACACCATATAGAACCCTATCATATCAGACACCAACATCAAAAAACTGCAAACCATTTAGAACACAGCTTTGCAAATTGTTACTGGCTGCACACAAGATATAAACACTCAACACCTACACAACAAAACCAAGGTCCTTCCAATGGACACCCATCTCAAACTTCATGCTACTAAACTTAAACAACTGACTCAAACACAAAAACACCCTTTACATGATCTTAATGCATACTTAGATCCAACCAGAAACATGAAAGCAACAGTTTTTTATAACAATGAGCACACTAATATCATCAACTCAATACTAGACATAACACCTAAGGAATGTAGAGAAAACTTCCAAGACATTCACACTACCATCACCTCACAATACCTCAATTCTAGAAAAACCAATAAAGTTACTAACACCACACTCTATAACATTCATTAATCAAAACAAACATTACCATGTCATATGCATACAAAACTGGCAAAGCTCTGAACGAACAAACCACTATTCTTGCAAAGTTACTTACATTCAGTAAACCCTGAAATTAGTTTTACTAAACCTGGAATCCCCTTTGTTTATTATTGTTTCTTGAAAGATCCTTTTCCTCTTGTTTTTTTTATTACCTTTCAGTGCTGTAAGGGAATTCTGCGCTAGTTTCACCGACAAACAACAATTACAGTCTCTTCAAGAAAAACCCTAACACACTTGTGTTGACAAACTTGAAATATTTTTAAAAAACACTAATTTACAAAATTAAGATTTTGTGGCAAAAAGATAGCCAAAAAAACCATGGTAAACCTGAAGGCTAAAGAAGTTCAAGCCAAAATTTTTCAGATTTGGCCTTGAAAAGGCCAATATGCAATCCTGATTGTAAATGGGAATGGCAATCTGGGTATAAAACAAAAATTAACAGCTTATCCTGCAACTCCGACGTAATTCATAGTACATTTTTTAATAAAAATGAAAATACCCCACGTTTACCTAGCCCAACGGTTACTAAAGTGGGGTCTGCAAAAAAAATCGGCTTATTGCTTGGACCACCAATATCATTCTGACAGAATTCTGCTAAAATGACGGTACTAAAAATCGGAACAAAACCAAAACAGAGTTTCCAAACAACAAAAAAACAAAAATTTTAGTGTTTTTACTTGTAAAATAAATTACTTTTTAGCTTTAAGGACCAATCCAAACAGCTTTTAAGATGCTCTAAGAGAAAAAATCATAAAAATAGACACCGCCAGCAACGAGTCCCACTCGGGAATTTCCCCTCAGAACGCTTTGAATTTCGATTTAAAAAAATTTTTCGATGTATTTTATGAATCCTACTTGAATTAAACTAATTTCTTGCGTTGGGGGCCAATCCAAACAGCTTTTAAAATAATCTGGGTGATTAAATCATCAAAATGAACACGGAAAACTACGAGTCCCACTCGGAGATTACCCAGCAGAACGAATTTCAATTATTAACAGATTTTTGATGTATTTTATGAATCCTACTTGAATTAAACTGACTTCTTGCGTTGGGGGCCAGTCCAAACAGCTTTTAAAATAATCTGGGTAGTCAACTCATCAAAATGAATACGGCCGGAAACGAATCCCAATCGGGAATTACCCAGCAGAACGCTTTGAATTTTGATTTTTAAAAGATTTTTTATGTATTTTATGAATCCTACTCAAATTAAACTGACTCCTTGCGTTCTGGGCCAATCCAAACAGCTTTTAAGATTCTTTGGGTAAACAACTCATCAAAATGAACACGGCCGGCAACGAGTCCCACTCGGGGATTACCCAGCAAAACGTTTTGAATTTTGATTTTTAAAAGATTTTTGATGTATTTTATGAATCCTACTTGAATTAAACTGACTTCTTGAGTTGGGGGCCAATCCAATCAGCTTTTAAGATGTTTCAGGTAAACAACTTATTAAAAGGAACACGGCCGGCAATGAGTCCCACTCGGGGATTACCAAGATGAACGCTTTGAATTTCAATTTTTAAAAGATTTTTGATGCTTGAGAGCAACTTGACATTTTCCAAAAACTAAAAAGACAGAAACAATACCATTAACAATTCTACTAATATATACTATTGCGCTAAAAGCATCATTTGCGGCATCAGCAAAAACATGAATTTGGTACGTTACATCATCATCTGGCTTTGTCATACTAGATCCACCAAAATAATGCTTGGGAAGTGAATTATTTAATAACGACTTCAAGTTTGTGAACCAACACTGTCATTCTTTTACAACGGACTCTAAAATCTTCTCATCCTAGCTACAGTTATGTATTGACAACTGCTGCAAAATCAGCCGGGCTTTAAGAAAGAAGCATGAAAAGATACCAAAAGGATCAAAAGATTTGCCTAACTGACCAAGCATAGTCTTCCGCGTATATTTTTCAAGAGGTTCTGGAAAAGCGACAATTCGAAATGAATCACCGTGTCCCAGACACAATCTAAGGTGTTTGCAAGAGGAAGTCCTTCGAGATATTTGACGCTTAGATCGATATTACGAATACCTAGAAAGAGCTTTTCTTTGTATTTTTTTGACAACACAGCAACTGCTTTACCACTTGAGCTCCATTTCACAAGGCTAAACTTTCTACTCGATAACAATTCAATGGATTCTTCGACCACAGGCTCTGCGCATTTTTAATCATCTAAGCTAAAAATTAAATCGTCCATGTAAATATTATCACGAACAGTATCCAGAGTGATATCAGAAGCCTTAGTGACGTTGTGTTTTAGCGTCTCACGTATAACTCAACTGGCTACGAAACTGCTGCTGGGTCATTCCATGCCAAATGAGCAAAGTTTTTTAAAAAATTACACCAAATGTTTCATATTTTTATGAAATTTGGCACACTTGTAGATCTCACTGAAATAATAAGAATGAAAAAAAAGTTTTTAAAAATTCCCATTATTTTTGAAGTTACGGTCATTTAAAAAAACGCCATTTTTGCTTGTTCCGCTTCAATGCACATGCTTAAGATTTTATTTAATTTCGATTTTCTTAGCCTGTGATCATAAGAGGTTGCTGAAAATTGCTAGGCAGGTATTTTAAGACCCAAGGAGTCCAAAAAAATAGCTTAAAAAGTCGTAAAAAGACTACTTCATATAATAAAAGAGCTTTGAATTTGTTTTTTACATTTTTCAGAGGTCGAATTTTTAAAGGCATATAAAAAAAATGGGTCTAAAATTTAAAAGCTGAAATTCATCCATTTTATTCTTATACCAATACACTTTTATGCCAAACAAAAAAGTTGAATTAATTTTGATGTTTACTACAAAAAAAATTTTTTTAAGGGTACCATGAAATGGGGATACTTTGCCTAAGTTTTACACATTTCGTCATTTTTGATTTTTTTATGTTTGATTGTTTTTGAACAAACTTTGCTCATAGATGAAGATAGGTCATAAAATCATGATGCTAAGAAAAAAATAACTTAAGTTGATGCTAAAGACATTTTTTTTTGTCTAAAAAGTAGGTAAAGTAACCCCGTATTCTGTAAACTTTGCCCACTACTAAAAGTAGAGCAGTTGATACTATATTATTTATCAGGCAAGGTTAATTCATTTGACAGTTAAGGCGCGTTTACAGCCGTTTACAGTACTTTTTTCTTTCAGCGCGATTTTGGTTTGTTTTATTGACGCTCAAATCCACTCATGTTTTCGAGAAAAAACGGCTGTAAACGCGCCTTTACTTAGCCTAATTTCTGACTTGTAAAAAAATGATTTACATGCAAAAATTTTAAAGGTATGACACAAAAAGAATGTCACAAATAATAGTTCATACAATTCTAGCAGTCTGCTTAGATATTTTCTGCTCCGCCACATAATAAAAATGCAACTATAATTTAATACTAAACGTAAGACTGCCGATTAGAAAAAGGAAGAAGCAACAAAACGAATGTACGTTGTAGCTTGCTAAGATAGCAATGAATTATTTTATAGACGTTGTATTACAAGAAGCAAGGTTGCTTCACCTCAATATAAATTTATTTATAGAAAAAAAAGAAAGAAAGAAAGGAAGATAAAGATAAGAAACACATTAAAAATTAAGTTACGTTGAGGTCATTTGATAAAAACGAAACTCTGCCGTGGGGGCGGTGCATTGGTGGGACCATAGCAGAGTGTGGCTCATAGAATATGATCAAGCCTCAAAATCAATGAAAGCTTGAACATACTCCACCAGCCGAACAGGCAAACAAACCCACCGAAAGAAATCCTGTTCTGGATCATATGATCATTTCAAAGAACAAATGCCTCAGTACAACAAACACACACAAGCAGAAAAAAAAAAGAGAATTAAATAATATTGTCATTACTAAACGAAAGATTAATGAAATTATAAACGTGTTGATATAAAGTCAAGACAAATTTCTTTCAAAATTATTCCAATCAGTGACGGTAAGGCAGTTAAATCGTCGGAGCACTGTTTTGTTCGAACATATAGATGATTTCCTGAAACATAAAAGAAAGAAAACCAGCAACAAGTTGCATGAGGAAGCAAGTAGTTTAGGTGTTAGATAGTTCTTCAAGAAAATTTTTGCTTTTTTATTGAATGCACTCAATGAATTACTCTTTTTCATGCTGGCAGGCAATTGGTTCCAAATTTTAGGTCCAATGTATCTAATAGATTGTTTGGAGACCGTATTTTTACATGATATGGATATAATTTGAGAGTTGCTCCTTGTGATCACATTGGATGTTTTTGTTTGAAATATATTGTTAAACGCTGTAGGCAACTGTTTATTAAAAAATTTATACATGAAAATAGCAATGTTTAACTTATAAAGTTGTTGTATGTTGTACATAATGTTGGTTATTTTTGTTTTCTTTGAATTCTTAATAGATTTTGAAATAAATATCATTTTCATAAACTTATTGCAGATTTTCTGAAGCTTATTTAGTAAAACGTTATGACCAAAACACCAAGTTGTTATACAGTATCTTATATGACTTAGAATTAAGGAGTGAAAAAGTGTTAATAGTTATTCTTTGTTTAGATATGGTTTTACTCTCATTACACAATATAAGGATGATTTAAGTTTGCTAAGTAGCATTTCCATGTGATCTTTCCATGTTAAATGTTCATTGAATATTACTCCTAAAAGCTTGATTGATAAAACTCTATCAATTGGTTTTCCTCTAATTGTCAAAAGAGATTTTTTTTGTATTCTATTTGAGCTAGATGTGCTCAATATCATGTACTTTGTTTTTTTAATATTAAGAGATAGTTTGTTAGCTATTAACCAGTTGTCAATGTTTTTCAGTTCTTTGTTTCCTTTTTGTACTAAGAGATTACTATTTTTTGCAGAAAGAATTACGGTTGTATCATCAGCAAAAGACAGGTTGCTGCTGAATTTTAAGCAATTTGGGAAATATCATTAACATATATGATAAATAGTAGAGGACCAAGAATTGAGCCTTGAGGTACAGAAGAAGAGATAGTTCTTATATTGGAGATATGTGAATTATAGTCAACCTGTTTAGATCTTCCAATTAAGTAGCTTTTGAACCAATTATATACCGTTCCTCTGATTCCATAATGATGAAGTTTATTAAGCAATATTTCGTGGTTAATAGTAGCAAAGGCTTTGGAGAGGTCAAGAAAAATTCCAATAGTATACATTTTGTTCTCAAAAGATATTGCAATATTAGCAGTTAAAAGAGAAGTAAGGTGACTTGTTGAATGTTTTTTTCTAAAACCAAATTGATGTTCATTAATTGCATTAGATTTTTCCAGAAAAGAATAAAGACAATTATAGACCAATTTTTCAAGAATTTTAGAGAAACAAGAGAGCAAGCTGATTGGTCTGTAATTAGATACATCTTTGGCACTTCCTTTTTTTGAAAAGAGGAATTATTTTTGCATGTTTGAAATTGGAGATAAATTTTCTTTGTGATAAAGATAGGTTAAATATATAATTAAGAATAGAAATCACATTATTAGGAAGATATTTTAGCATAATAGAAGGTATTCCATCCCACCCAGCACTTAATTTTGGCACTAAAGTAGAGATTCACACTCAGGGAAAATAAACTTGTTGGGTACTTCTTTAAGTTGAAAAAATTTAACTTTGAATTCATGCTTTTCATATGCTTTCAAAACCTGCCCAACAAAGTATTTTGCTGTTATTTTACAATGTTGAACTATTTTGTATCTGACCACAACCCAGTTTCCCGTTTGTGTCATCCCAAGTGGTAGCAGATTTACAGCAAATACTTAATGAACTACAATCGTTTGTGTCACATTCAGTATATCTTTCACCTCTCTTGTGTTCATCATCTTTTGCACCATGCTTACCATCATCTAATGCTTCTTCCTCAGTTTCAATCTCTTCTTGGCTTTCATCTTCACTTTTGCTTTCTTCAAAGTCATCATCTATTTCTACTTCCTCTTCATTTTCATTAGAATTTGTATTGCTGACTTTAGACTCTTCTTCGCTACTGATTTTTCTCTTTGATTTCATACCTGACTTTTTATGCTTAATGATGGTTTCTAAAGTTTGTTCTACAAAGAAATGTTCCTCAGAAATTGAGGCACCAGGGACAACAGTCACTTTCTTATGACGTTTGCTAGGGCCTTTTTCTTGTGGCGTTCGACTTTTCTCCAGAAAATTAAGAACACTGGCATTAGCATTTTCTGCAATAGCTTCTGGCTGATTATTACCTGTAGGCATTTTCTGCAATACTTTTTTTGGATTAAAAGGGACAATACCAGCTGCTTCAAATCCAGCTTGAAGGTTTTTTTCCACCCTTCAGATCAGATGCTTTCATAACCTTGTTTAGCAACAATGGAAAATCGTCTTTGCTCAAACCAGCATTGTAAGGGTGAGCAATTTTATAATCAGTCAGTATTTTTCTCCATCTACCTTTAAGTCCACGAAAATATGCAACATCTAGTGGTTGTGTCAAGTGAGTTGTGTTTGCCGCGAGAAAAGCCATGATGATGTTATTCTTTGAGCATAGTTTCACAATATCAAGGTTGAGGTGAGATGACAAGTTGTCACCAATCACCAACTTTCTTCCTTCTAGCCTTTGGGCCCAAGGTACAACCACTGTTTGGAACCAGTCATCAAATGTTGAAGCATCAAACCAGCCACTTTTTGTTTGGTTAAAGCATGTTCCTTTTGGACCACCACAACACCAGGAACCCCACAAATTTGTGCTCTTATAGACAATGTAGGGGGCAAAATCTGGCCTTCTGCAGTCCCAGCAAAGATGACAGATGTAGCCCCTTTGGAATAGTTCATAATACGTTCTGGATATTTCACTTTTCTGCGAAACAAACACCTCTGGCTACCTGAAATGTCAGAAAAATTTGTTTCGTCGAAGTTAGGAATGTTTTTTGGAGAAACACCTTGAATAGATTTTTCAAGTTCGTTAAAGTAATTCTCAATTGTCTTAATTAAAGTTTTGGCTTTCACACGTTGAATGTTTTGAGCAACTCGTTTCGTTATTCTGTCAGAGTGTCTAGATTTGAAATTCATAAAGCAATCCTTTCCAGGTAGGTTGTTTTTAAATGTTGTCTTCCGGTTCAATGAATTTAGGTACTGTTGTATAATGAGTCTTATTTCTTGTTCAATTAGGGGGTAGCCAAAGTCAGCACATACAGTGAAGAGTTTAGTGAATTCCACTTCTTCTTCAAATGTCAGTACTGTTGGCTTACCAAAAGGCTTAGAATGCCAACCTTTTACTTTGTTCACTATTGTCCTCCTGGAGATGCCATACTTTTCTTCTGCTTTATAGGAAGACATTTTTTCTGATTTAACAGCATGAACAGCAGCTTGCAAAGTTTCATCTGAATAATCACAGTACCTTAGGGCTCCCAGTTTGCGTGTATGCTATCTTGGCATTACAAGTTGTAGTGTGCATCCATATAAATTTTTACATTAAGGTATATGAATGTTTTAATACATATAATACTTAAATATCCTTTAAAACAAAAATTATGAATAATTTGGTAAAATTGAAACTGAAAGTTATAGGCAAAGTAACCCCATCCCCAATCAGGACTTAGTGTGGTTAGTTTGCCTATGGGACTCATGCCTAACCACAGAGGTTTTTATACAAAAATAAGTTTTCAGACACCATACCACAGATTGTACTTTGATATATGTAGATATCTATTGTGCACCACACACAGATGTAGGAGAGCCTTACAAAAGTTTTAAAAGCATGACTGTCTCATTATTTTTGGTACCACCATGAAAATGACCGTATAAAAAAATAAAATGATGAAATTGCAAATGTCTGGCTTATTTTTAAAGTTGTACACATAGATGATAAGAATATAAAAAGTTATGACAAAAATGCATACATTCAGAGAAAAAAAACAAGAAAACTCTTTTTAAGCATTTTTGGCAAAGTTACCCCTCCAGGCAAAGTATCCCCATCTCACGGTAACACATTTTTTTTCCAAAAAATAGCATTGAATCAATTAAGACAGGCAAAATAACACAAGCCCTGTGGGAAAAAGGAAGCAGTAAAAGACATAAAATAGCTGATGCATGCATATCAACCAAAGTTTCATCTAAAAAAAATCAAGCTACACAAAATTTGCTTTAATAAGTAGTTCTTTTTAAGGCCAAGCACGTTAATCTCACGAACGATAAATGTATGTACTATATTATTCATATACATTAAATGTGACTTTAACTGCGATGTCACTGTGGAACACTTATATCAATAACTACAAAGCACTTTTTAACAAAATGTCTGATGTAGACTACAAATAATCATTACAACTTCAACTTAATTATGCAAATTTAATTGGAAAAGAATAAGCTGTCACTGTGGCGCACTGATACCAATAACTACATAACAAAATATAGGATAGTCCAACAATGTCTACAAATAATCGTTACAACTGCAACTTAAGTTAAGCAACTTTAATTGTAAAAAATAAGGTTTCAATGTAGAGCTTGATACCAATAACTACAGAACATTATTTAACAAAATATACAGTAGAACAGTCGAGTGTTCAATGACTAAAAATAATCATTACAACTGTAACTTAAGTTAATCTTTAAAGTTATAACGATAATTTATGGAGACCCTGAATCATACTGAAAAGAAACAGTGTAAAACATGCAGATTAAGTAAACTGTTAAAAATCTATTTAAGTGCTCATGTCAAAAAATATTGACTGCATCATTTTAAAATTCTTATCTGAAATTTTGTATTGTTGTTGGCTAGAAGTTAAATACATGCCAATGCTGAGCAGAATATGGTTGCATAACACAAAGCACAGATCTTATATGAAGCAGAATATGTTTGTATGACAGAAACTGGTGGATTGGTATCAGGCTTGCAAACTTGAACTTTAACTCAAAGAACTTGGTCTTTTTTGCCAAACTTGAAAAATTGAAATTGCTAAGCTCGAACTTGAACTCAAACTCAGAAAATACATAATTAAATTTGAATTCATTAATTAAATAGTTTTGAAAGGAGAATAAATAACATTTAGAATTTTACTTTTGATACTGTTATTAAATTGTTTAATTTCAAATGCAGTTGAGTTGTATTTGACTCAGGAAATGTTTGGGCAAAGTCAGAAATTTTTGGGCAGTAACAAGAAAATGTTTGGGCAACAAATAATTTTTGGGTGCAGAAAACAAACTACATTTGAAGGACAAGGTTTTTAAATTCAGAAAAAAGATTATGGTTTGAGGTAAAAACTTTGTTTAAAGACTTTTTTGGAATAAAAATCAAGAAATATAAGACAGATTCCAAGTGAAGATCTTTTTTTTCATCTTCACTCTAAATTTGAGGCAAAATTTTTTCTTATACTGTAAAGTACTAAAGATAATGATTCCGGCAAAGTCATAAAATTTAAGAAAAAGTATATTGCATCCCCCCAAACATTTTTTTGGCTGGTACGCCTAAATAATGGCCTGTTTCATTATTTCCTTTACTTTGTTTATCTTTTGGTGGTAGCCTTTCAATTTTTTTAAAAGTTATTTTGTAAATAAGCTTAATCAAGCTTTTAATTTTTACAGCATCGAACAAAACTCGAAAACTTAAAAATTGAAAGAACTTGAACTTGAACTTGTAATTTTTTATGAACTTGAACTCAAATAAAAATCTATTGAGTTCACAACCCTGATTAGTATGGTGATGACAGTGAATGATTAAGAACATGATGCAGAAGTACAATTTCTGCACCCACAATGGCCTGCAATATCTTTTTGTTTGGCCTTCTAGAGAAAACATATGCTTTATGCTATACAATCATATTCTGCTCAGCATTGGCATGTGTTTAACTTCTAGCCGACGACAATGCAAAATTTCATATACGAATTTTAAAATGATGCAGTCAATATTTTTTGACATGAGCACTTAAATAGATTTTTAACAGTTTATTTGATCTGCATGTTTACAGTGTTTCTTTTCAGTATGATCCAGGGTCTCCATAAATTATCGTTGTAACTTTAAAGATTAACTTAAGTTACAGTTGTAATGATTATTTTTTAGACATTGGACACCGGCTGTTCTATATTTTGTTAAATAGTGCTCTGTAGTTATTGGTATCAAGCTCTACATTGAAACCTTATTTTTTACAATTAAAGTTGCTTAACTTAAGTTGCAGTTGTAACGATTATTTGTAGACATTGTTGGACTGTCCTATATTTTGTTATGTAGTTATTGGTATCAGTGATCCATGGTAGCAACTTATTTTTTTCCAATTAAAGTTGCATAACTAAGTTGAAGTTGTAATGATTATTTGTAATCATTGGACATTGGATTGTCTCATATTTTGTTGTTATTGTTGCTGTTGTTGTCACCCTTCCTCCAAGGGTATCTTGGAGTAGCAATCCCTTAATTTCTCAAAGAAGTCAATGTAGATTCCCATTCTTGGATTACCTCTGATGCTGCTGAAAGCTTTCTCCACATACTGGTAATGCTGGCTATATTTTGTTAAATAATGTTCTGTAGTTATTGGTATCAAGCTCTACAGTGATGCTATAATACTATAATATTATAATAACAAAATATAGTCAGGCTTGTCCATGGGAATGGGATTCCCATGGGATGGATGGGACAGTACACATTTGTATTTCCCATGGGAGAGTAGCTATGTCATAGCAACTTAATTACGTCAGAACTAACCTTAGTTTTTATACTTTTTTTACTTTTTAAATGTTTTTTACTCTCCTTTTTTCTTAAGGAAAAGGTTCAGGAATTGCCCGGATTAACTGAATTATTAGAAACAACCGATGAGCAGGAAATTGATAATTTGCTGAATGAGCAGAGTGACTCAGAAATAGAATTATAGTGCCAGAATGATACTGAATTGCCATTAGACATACTTTTCAAATTTAAAGTTAACAAAGTCAGTAAATTTTGTCGTTTTGCATGTTTCTTTGTACATGTAGTCATATTTAGTAGACAATAAACCTAAATTTTCTTAAATTTAATTATTTTTATTGAATTGTGTTCCAATGGGAATCTCATGGGATGGTATGGGACAGAAAAATATGTCCCATGGACAAGCCTGAATATAGTACATACATTTATCGTTCGTGAGATTAACGTGCTTGGCCTTAAAAAGAACTACTTATTAAAGCAAATTTTGTGTAGCTTGATTTTTTTTAGATGAAACTTTGGTTGATATGCATGCATCAGCTTTTTTATATCTTTTACTGCTTCCTTTTTCCCACAGGGCTTGTGTTATTTTGCCTGTCTTAATTCATTCAATGCCATTTTTTTGGAAAAAAAATGTGTTACCCTTAATAAAAATTTTTTTTGTAGTAAACATCAAAATTAATTCAACTTTTTTGTTTGGCATAAAAGTGTATTGGTATAAGAATAAAATGGATGAATTTCAGCTTTTAAATTTTAGACCCATTTTTTTTATATGCCTTTAAAAATTCGACCTCTGAAAAATGTAAAAAACAAATTCAAAGCTCTTTTATTATATGAAGTAGTCTTTTTACGACTTTTTAAGCTATTTTTTTGGACTCCTTGGGTCTTAAAATACCTGCCTAGCAATTTTCAGCAACCTCCTATGATCACAGGCTAAGAAAATCGAAATTAAATAAAATCTTAAGCATGTGCATTGAAGCGGAACAAGCAAAAATGGCGTTTTTTTAAATGACCGTAACTTCAAAAATAATGGGAATTTTTAAAAACTTTTTTTTCATTCTTATTATTTCAGTGAGATCTACAAGTGTGCCAAATTTCATAAAAATATGAAACATTTGGTGTAATTTTTTAAAAAACTTTGCTCATTTGGCATGGAATGACTCTGCTCTTAATTCCCCAGGTGTCAACCTGAATCGAAACGGTATTATTTTTCCTTGTTTCATATCATTATTTTCGAACCACAATAAACAAAATAGATCACGCTGATTTTCAGGAAGATTGACTTGAAAAAAGCATTCAGTTATGTCAGCCATAAAGGCAAACTTTTCGACACGAAATCTGGCCAAAATGTGTGAAAGTTGATTCAACGTATCTGGACCACTCGAGAAGTAATCATTTATACATTCTCCGTCAAATTTAGCACTACCGTCAAGAACAATGCGCTTTTTAACTTGACAAGTTACGAAATATGGTAAATGCCAAACAGGATTGTCACACAAACCAGATTGGACTTTTTCTCTAAGCATTCTCTTGCATTTCGATAAAAGAGCCTTTAATAAATTCAATCAGAGCGTCATCTCCAATAACTTTTTTTCGAAGCCTCATTAACCGTTTTCGCGCTGAAAACACATTATTAAGTAAGTCATTTATTACCTTTGATAACGGGACAGGAACAACGAATCCACCATCGCAAACAAGAGATTCTTTATTAACTAATTTTAAACCCTTCTTATCGCTACATGACATTTCAATTTTGCTTTCTGATAAAGACATCTCTCAGAGAGCTTCTTCTAACTGACCGATTTTTTAATCTTTTGGAACAATATCAGAGCGTAACAATTCAGTTTCGCGGGCAGCCGAAATACGAACACCTTTAACCTTTAATAAAGCAGACATTCCATCTAGTTTTGGTTTCCAAAAGTAGAGAAAGTCTTTTTCCAAATTTCTTTTCACAGTTCTTCGCAAGCAATCATTCTTCAATGGGTTCTTTCTGAACAGCTTGACAATTGCTCTGACTTTTGAAATAACATCACTTACTGCTTCAACAAAATCTTCATTGTAATCATCTGGCAAGTTACCTTGAGTTATTTGACTGATCTTCATTGTAATCATCTGGCAAGTTACCTGGAAAGTTACTGACCAGTTCGTCATCTGGCAAGGTAACTTGTCAGAGTTCGTCATCACTTTCATCATCAGAGCTCTCAACATAGCTCTCAACAACTCATGAGCTTCTGCATCTTCATTAGTGTTCTCTATATTATGAGGTTTCTTGTATAAAACATCACAAACTGCGAGATGCAGTCAATGTGAATGGCATATTTGGTGGATGATGCCAGAAAGCCTCCCTGTTTTGATCATTACTGAAACACCATCTGTTACCATGCCAACAATGCAATCCTGCAGGGTCAATCCAAAATTTTCCAATCCAAAATCTTCATTCAATGAAGACAACACTCTGCTGTCATTGATCCCTTGATTCTCACCATTCCAAGTGACTGTAATGTGGCATCATTCAGGAGCAAATTCAAGTTCACGTATCTTTGGTTTTTAATTAACGTCCACACATTCAAGGAAATGGAAAATTTTTAACCTATTTACTGCTTATTTTTGCAGCCAATTCTTGCTTAAAATTTGTCTTGATTTTGTCTGTGAATGCAAGAGCTATCTTTTTCATGGCTTTTCTTGTTGTTGGAATCTTAAGGCCTTGAGCAGCCCAACCATTTTAAATGTCCTTGGTTTTCTTAAGCTTGTACATTGGCAATAAATCTACAGTCAACAGTCTTGCAAAAACAACCTCAGGTGAATTTTTTCTGCAAGCATGACAGAATTGTAAGTTGTTTCTGTTTTAATTTAGTATTGAATTGCTTGGGTTCAAAGCGTTTTTCAGATTGATGCCTGCTTTCTTCTGTAAGTGATAGATTAAAGACGTAGTAGCTTGCTTTGGATTGAACTTAGCTGAGCATATTTGCATTTCACAACTGAATCATTACCTCACTTAATAAAAACATGTTTCCAAACTTCCAACTTCTTGGCAGTAGGCTCTTTCCAATCAGTTGAGTTTGATATAATCGATTGAATTTTTAATAATTTTTGAAAACGGACTAAAATTAAAGAATAAAAACTAAAATTTAAACCAAAACAAGTTAGTCCAGCAGCTGAGATACACCTGAAAACAAAAAAACTGGTTAATCGAGGCAATCGCTAAAACTTGCATAGCGTAAATGATACTCCTATTTTGACAATTGGTTTTATCACAAATTAAATTTACTTATAATTCTCAAGTCAAGTCTACTAAAGTCTAGTCTCAAAAAAATACTAAAGTAAGTAGGTAATAAGAAAAAGTTTTACGTAAGTATTTACATACTTAAAACCAGCTCTAAAATACATCAAAACTTTTTAAAAAATTATAATTCAAACCGTTTTGCTGTGTAATTTCCGAGTGGGACTTGTTGTTGGCCGTGTTCATTTTGATGAGTTGTTTACCCAGATCATTTTAAAAACTGTTTGGATTGGCCCTCAACGCAAGAAATCAGTTTAATTCGGATAGGATTCACAAAATTCGAAAATCTTTTAAAAATCGAAATACAAAGCGTTCTGCTGGGAAATTACCGAGTGGGACTCGTTGCTGGCCGTGTTTATTTTAATGAGTTTTTCTCTTAGAGCATCTTAAAAACTGTTTAGATGGGTCCTTAAAGCTTAAAAGTAATTTATTTTAAAAGTAAGAACAATAAAACTTGTTTTTTGTTGTTTGGAAACTCTGTTTTGGTTTTGTTCCAATTTTTGTTTCGTCATTTTAGCAGAATTCTGCCAGAATGATAGTGATGCTTAGAGCAGGATAATTTTTCCTCGTCCTGTTATTCTAACTTACTTTACCTTTGTACTTTGTACTTTGCCTTCGTCCTTTTATTGGGTAATTAGGAACAAGGATAAAACTTTTATCGTTTAAATTTTAAAATGCTGTTAGAAGTGCAAAAAACTCTCGTTATGTTAGAAGTTCAAAAAAATCTTTATCGTAGAATGTGTTGTAATGAACGTAGACGTACCAGCGAAAAAAATTTTTGGGGACGATGAAGTTTTGCTCAAAGTTTTTCACATTGCAGTGAAGCTATTGGAATAAGCATTGCAGTCACATTTAAGGTGCAGTGAGCATGCAGATTATAATGACGTTTGTATTATATCTTTACAATGTATTGTTTGCGTGTCTTATAACCTGTAATGGCTTTAATAGGGTGTGAGCGGTGCGGCCGCACCGGGACCCCCTAAAATAGATCAAAAAGTGGCTCCCCCTACACAAGAAATTGTTCTATTTTTACAAAGGAGCATTAGGATGTCGATGGTAGGTCAAAAAAAAAATGCATCCATAATTGACGACATTTTGCACACTATATACTACTACAATTCGAAGTGAAAGTACATTATATACTACTGCTGCTACAAAATCAAAGACTTTTTTTCTTTACAGAGCACGATAATTTTTGAAGGAAAATTGGGAAAGCTGAGATGAATTCGAAGTTAAGACTTTTTTTTCTTTTTTTTTTGTAGAGATACACCATGAGTTTTGGAGGAAAATCGTTGGGAAGCCTGAGATGGATTTGAAGCGAATACCTTTTTTTTAGCAATCACACTTTGCTTTTATATACCAAAAAACTGCTTCAGCCATCTTTTTTTGGGACACTAAATAGTGGCCCCCCCTTACTTTTCTTGCACCGGGCCTCCCTTTTTGTAAAGCCATCACTGCTTATAACGTATATACTATATCCTACAACGTATATGTATAACGATATATTTTTTACTGCTTCCTTTTTGTCAGTTTTTAATGTGCTTCAATGCTTCGATTTGTGCTTTTGCGGCTGAGAAATAAAAAAACATACATGCATACGTAGGCCTACATACATACATTTGTCCGAATCATGATTTTTTAGTACTTTACAGATACGAAAAAAAATTCTTTGAGATTCTAGGATGAAGGTCCCTCACCCCAAAAAAAGGTTTTCACTTTAAATCAGTCCCAGATTTTTTAATTTTTGTTCCAAAATCATAGTGTTTTCTCTAAAAAAAGGTCTTCACCTAAATTTGTTAACTATTTTTTACATTTGATTAATGAAGGTGCCCTGAAATTCCTGATTTTGCTTAAAATTTTCTTATCACTGCCTGAAAAATTCTGGCTTTGCCCAAATATTTCTTTGTCACTGTCTGAAAAATTATGATTTTCCCAGATTTTGGAAACTTGAAGGCCATTGTCATCTATGGTAATGACTTCTGGATATCAATGATAGGTTTATTCAGATCTTGCAAAAATAGCTTCAAAAACGCTTGTTTCGTTTGCAACAACTTGCGAGTGTGAGGTACCTTTTTTCACGCCATTTCAAAACAAAATACAAAACAGACTAGATGTCATGCATCAGCGATGTGCAAACTGCCGCTCCAGGACCGTCAAATTACAAGATCCTCCGAAAGCTAGGGTTTTAAAATTATTTGAGTCATTGTTTTTGTAGCTCAAATCATTGTCGAATATAGTTTTAGGCTTTGCAGTTCAATTTCTCAAATTTATATAAAGTTAACACGATGAGCCAAGGAGAGTGTCGCTCTCAATCGGCGAAGCTCAGCTGGCTAAATGCCTGAGAATACAGGTAGGTGGTCCGTTGGAGTGGGACGCAGGCATCCAGTGACTATGCGCAAAGCGTCGTTCAAAACACTGTCGATGAGGCGAGTGTGAGCACTGCGACACCAGACTGGCGTACAGTACTCAGCTGTTGAGTAGACTAGAGATAAGGTGGCTGTGCGGAGTGTTTTGGCACCAGCACTCCATCCCGAGCCACGAGTCACCTCAGCAATGTGACGCGTGAGGATAGTTTTTTGCGCAATGCCACTAAATGGTGACGAAACGTGAGCGATCTGTCCAGTTTTACCTCAAGATAAGTAGGAGTCGGACAGAACGGTAAAAGTCTATCGTTGTTGTAGACCTTTAACTGGCGTTTGGCCTCTCGGTTATTTAAGTGAAAGGCTGCCGTCTCCGTCTTAGTGTGACTGAGCTTCAACCTCCACGTCTGGAGATACGCTGACAGTGTGGACATGTCTTGGCTTAAGGTCCCCTCCAAATCCTTCCAGTTTTCAGAAGAGTGCAACAATGCTAAATCATCGGCATAACAAACTTTTTCGAAACCATGGAAGGAAGATCGTACATATAAATGTTAAATACGAGGGGAGCCAAGACTGATCCCTGAAGAACGCCGTTTTTAAGACGGCGTAGCCTGCTTTGCTTGCTGTCACCGGTGGTAAGGGTGAAACTTCGATTTGGGATAAGCTCCATAATCATTCTGACCATGTGCTTATCCGGAAGTAGTCTCAGCAGCTTGCAGGTAAGGCTACGGTGCCAGACAGTGTCATAAGCAGCTGTCAGATCGACAAATACGGCACCGGCCTTCTTTATAGCCTCAAAAGAATCCTCGATGCTCTGGGTTAGCAGAACAACTTGATCTATGGTTGACTTCCCGCGTCGGAACCCAGCCTGATCTTTAGGGAGCAGTGAATCGATTAATGGCTCAACGCGGGCGTAGATAAGCCTCTCGAGAATCTTGTAGAGGACACAGAGCAGAGATATCGATCGATAACTCTTTGGGTCCCACACGGGCTTCTTCAACTAATCTGACCCTTCTTTTAGTTAGAGACTCAGTGATTGAAAGCTTAACTTTAGGATCAGTTGATTTTAAATTTCTTTTATGAGCAAACACTTTGCTATGAATAGTTCTTCGAACAAATTTTATAATAATGGGGTTTTTGCTTTTTTTTGAAGGGAGAGCATGACATATATCTATATATCATTGTTAAGCAAAGGAGTTGAAAATTGTATTTTTGAATTTAATTTACTTAAAACAAAATTTTCTAACACCTGGTTGCTGGATTCTTTTGGTGGAATATCATCACAACCATGTAATATTAAGCAGTTACTTATGTGGTACTGCTCCAGATCATCCAGTCTTCGCTCATTTTCGTATAATTGATCAACTAACTGATCAATTGTAACTTTAACTGGAGCTATCATTTGGGTTATTTTATCCAAATCCTTCCCTTAAACTGTCACCGTATCTGAAACAGATTCAGCAGCAGTAATTCTATTTTTACAATCTAAATAAATTTTTGGTACTCATCAGGGATCTTCTAACTCCGGGATTGTTAACTCCGGTTTGGAACAATTTATCCTATGCACGGAAAAGGGTCTTAAGTTTCAGCTAAGCTATAGAGCTTTTAAATGTTTTTGAAGTAAAATAGTCCATATCGCGTAAAGAAAACGTTTTAATTTTAAAGTTTTGGTGATACAGAAATTATAAGGTTTTTTTTAATACGATATGTTGTATCGGTTTGTTGAGATACGTTAGATCCAGTATTTATAATAGCATGAAGTGCTACTGGTACCAGTAACTTTTATTTTTGCTTGTGATAAATAACTGTAACAAACACTTGTAAGTTATATTTTTTGTGGCTGATAGCTTTGTTCAGACATTCAATAAATGTTTTTTTTTAATAAGTTTGTATAAATTCTTTATATACCTTTTTTATAATTGCAATTAGCTAAATGCAAAAAGCAGTTTGAATACATTTTTTAGTCAATAAAATTGAGTTGAGATGCAATAATAATTGAAGTTCAGTTAAATCATTTTAATTACAGCTTTTGTTTTTAAAAATCTTGCTATGAATAACTTCATCTTTGCACCAGAAATTAAAAGAAATTTTATCAGGTTTTACCAAAATTTTAGTGCATTTTTTAGGTGCCTAAAGCTACCAAAATTTTAGTGCATTTTTTAGGTACCTAAAATTGTATTTTTTAAAAACTTCAAATTAAGTAATTTAATTTTTTTTGAATCAGCTATTCTTTTTAAATTAACTGTGTACACTTTCACTAATTGAGAACACTAAAAAAACAATTGAAAGCTAATATGCAGTTCAGGTCAAATACAACAAGAAATAAAAAATAGCTTCAAAGATAAAAATTGTTTTATCTTAAATTATTTTTTCAAAAGTTAAGTGTCTTGCAAGTAATCACTAAAATTCTGAAATTTCTTATAGTTTCTTGAACAAAATATCTTTAAAAACTTTTAAAGATAGATATAATAAGTTTATATCTAAAAATGTTAAAGTCGTGTTTTTAATTAAAAATCACATTTGCTTTTACTATAGGTTATTCAACAGTGTGCCCAAAAGGTGAGCTTTTCTAGAATAGAAATCTTAGGTTGGAATAGTTGCAATACTTAATGACATTTTTATTTCACAGCTAATTATAAAAATTAAGGTTTACTTAAATTTGCAAGGCTTTTGTAACTGTGCAGAAAATTTATGAATCTTTTTTAGTAGTGCTTGCCATGATTAATACATGCTGTGTACCAGGATGTAAAACTGGTTACAAATCTCACAAAAATCATCCAAAAATTGCTTTATTTCAGTTTCTATTGAAAGAGGTTTTGAAAAATAAATGGTTAAAATCCATTCCATGAAAAAATTAGACTTTGTCAAGCTCTCCCAGAGTATGTGCAAAGCATTTTCTTAAAAATGATTTAATAACAAAATCTACAAATATATTTAACAATTTTCTTAACAAACAAAAGTTTAATATTCTTACAAATGGTCATGAGAATCTCATTGGCAGCAGCTGCTTTCCATCATTTTCTCATTTGAGACATGTTTATGCTTTGGAAGAAAGTAAAGTTTTAAAAATTGCTCATGTTTTAAAAAATCATCTTTAAATCCAAGCAGCATTGTCAGAACACACCTCACCATGCTCATGGTGAGTATAATATTTTATGTTGTCACAATTTTGATGTGATTATGCATTATTAATCCTACACAATTCAATCTATTTTTGATTTTAGCTGTCAGAGTATCTTTTTGAATGACAAGCCTTATTTACATCAATCTTTTTTTTAATTTGTTTGCTTCTTATTAAAAAACTAAAGTTTTAGTTTTATAAGAAAGAAATACCAATTTTTTTTTCAGCACAATAACAAAACAATTATTTATGTAGTCCAATTAAAGATTCTGCTGAAACCAACTGTTCATATTTAAAGGAAACTTGAGAAATGTTTTTCAGTTGGAAAGATTCTAAAAATGCTGGTCTTACTTGAGAAACGTTTCTTGCTTGTATTCAGACGATGGGGGCGATACCAGATTTAGCCATGTATTTGCAAGAAAAGCATGGATTTTCTTACCTTTTGACAGAAAAATTAGCTTCTAATCTTATAGAGAGCCGTTTTGGATGGTACCGTCAAGTAAACGGTAGGAATTATTTTATGTGTGTCAAACAGTTGATTGAAGCAGAAAAGAAAATCAGAGTTTTGAATTTTCTTCAGCAAAATGTGTTGAAATCTAATTCCAAATTGCTTACTTTCGGCGAAATTCATTTTGTCGTTTTGATATTTCATCCAATGTTTTAAAAGCTTGAGATAGATCTTTTGATGTCATAATGAGTTTCTTGATTTTATTATTAATAGCAAAATATTAACTTTAAAAACCACTTAAACAACCTTTAACACAGCATGAAACCTTATTCAAATAGAATTTATCTAAATTTTTGGTAAAAAATATTTCACTTCTGCTCAACTATAAATATTCTGTTCTTAACTTGAATGAATTTATTAAAAAAAATAAAGGTTTCAGTGTTAATAGAAATTGTAAAATGGTTTCTTTTGATGTTTTTAGTCTTTTTACATTTGTTCCACCAGAGATTTTGAATGAATTAGAATGGTCCCCCTAAAAAAAAGACATTTTTCTTTTTTTTTTCTTTTAAAGATCACTTTGTTCTGATACTTTAAAAAGTGGCTCCCTTTAAAACAATGACATTTTTTTTAGAGGTCGCTTTGCTTCGGAACAGTAAAAAGTGGCCGCCTTCTTTTCTTGCACTGGGCCCTCCCTTTTTTGAGCCGTCACTGAAAAAGCCATGTTCCTTTGGCTAAATGTGACATCTGAACCTTGATCATATATTGTATGGTCTATTAAGTGGGGCTTCAGGTGTTTGCCAAATGAGACTAGGATTTAAATTCCCATTTTGTGCCAGCTCAAGCTTAGCTGGCTGGTTCAACAGGGGATTGAATTCAAGTAATGCAATCTGTTTATCAATGCCTTTCTTGTTGTGCCACTCTAATTGACAATAGACAGTGAAAAGATAACAATATCACAATCGAGTCAAGCAATCCATTACCGGACGATTCTTTTAAAAAATTTTACATTTTAAACCGGATCTCCGATGTTAAAAAGTTTGAAGTCTGGTACGGGACTTCTACCACAATCTCATTTTTTCAAGACAATAAGTGAGCAAAATGCTAACAAGCAAAAGCAATTTCTTAGCTTTTGCAAGAAATATGAAATTTTAGTCAATTTAACTGCAGTAAAGCTACAAATGTATCTCAGTTTGCAAAAGAATTTAAAATTCTAAGATCATTATTGTAGACAATCGCTAGCAATAAAGACATAGTAGGCTAAATACAATGCTATGATAACTTCAATCTCTGTTTTTCATTGCACTGCAAACCTAACTTGTGTTAGGAAATCGGAGTCTTTTCAAGAAGTCACTATTAATGATTTTTTTTGGGTGAGACTAACCCGGAATCCATCTTTCAGCACCAGAATGAAATAAAGAAGATATTAAGAGAAAAAGGATTTCTCAAGAAGCGATAGTAACCACTGGGGGATCCAGATTAGTTTGACGAGCAAAAATTGCTTATGGTGACTTGAAGAGATCTAGGATATGTAGCTTTTTGTTTTTTTTTAAGGGGGAAAGAGGTCATAGGAAACCTGATGTCTTTTTTCAGCTCTGTTTTCTTGACTACAGGTCAAATAGCACCACCATTACCCCAACAGATTAAAGTTACCCCATTTTATACCATTTAAATCACTTTAATTAGCTATTATTTTTTTGGAAATGGAAGCTAAACAATTAGGGTGATTGCTGTATTGTGATGAGTATACTTTATCTCTTGTTGTAAGAGATAAAATTAGAACAGCAGGTGATATGACTAATTTTTTTGTTTTAATTAAAAATTTATGTTTTTTACTTGGTGCAGTTTTATGTCTTAGAATTTTTTATAATTTAGTTTGATTTTAAAGAGTATTAGTTTTGTCTAGATCTTTTAGGTCCCTTCAAGAAGCAGCCATGAGCAATACTTATAGTGAAACTAATCTTGAATCTCCCTTGTGGTTATTATTGCTTTTTTAATTGTTAAAGAAATTTTTTTCTCTTGGCTTTTTATTTCTCCCCTGGTGCTGTAAGGGAAATTTCTGGTTAGTTTCAACAAAATACAGTCTTTTTCTTGAATAGACTCAACTTTTTTTTGTTCTTTTATTGCTTGTGACAATGTGTAGTTTTCTTGTAATCTCTTTCTTTAGCAATTCGTAATAACTAGCATGTAATTAACACTGTCTTGGTATCCCTAAAAGTTATGTGTATTTTGAAATGCTCTGTCCTAGCATTAATCAAAAAAAGGTGATTGAAAAAATTAATTTTTTGTCCTTTACTAAGTCCCATTTAGTTAATTCCAAAGTTTGGTGAAAGTTATGTTGTTTTGTTGCTGATTTTTTTTTCTTTTGACCACATGCATGAGCTTCTCTATGAATATCTGCTGTTTAATGCATGAAAAAATAAAACTCTTGATTGATTGATAAGTCATTTTTGTAGAAAATTATTTAAAATAAAATTAGGTTTTTTAATAGTAACTTGGTTATTTTGAAAATGTATTTTAATTAATGTTGTAAGATTTTTGCTTTAAAGATTATGTTTTAAAATATTGTAATTAATCAATTATTTTCCTTAAAACTTAAGATGATTTTTTACAAAGGCATACTGATTAATTTGGCCCAGTTTAACTGCTTTTTAACTTTTATTTGTATGTTTATATGTTAATGCAAATTCATGATTGACACTGTGAGCTTTTGAATTGGAATACAAAATAAAATATTATAAGATTTTTTGGAACAGCTGTTAAAGTGTTTCATTTATATGATATTTAACATGACAAAATTTTATTTAGTTAAATAGTTAATAAAAATTTTTGTAAGCAAATGTTTTAACTTACTGAAGTTTAATAAATGGAAATTTCTCCTGTTTTTCCTCTTCCACCTTATAATAGTAAGCAACCTGGAATTCATAATACTTTGCTATATAATGGATCCCGTTTTGAGGGACAGCAAAAAAGTAAAGGTAGTTCCTATGATGTTGAAGTAAGTTTTTTTTTGCACAATGCTCTAATTTAAGTTGTAAATATTTAATTGTTAAAGATAACTCAATCTTTTTTTGTTTGGTTAATTATTAAGCCTCATTTATCTGAACTATTTGGATTTGTCATAAAATGTTTGTTTAAATATTTTAAGGTAACAGCCAAGATTTATTCATTCCCGTTTATTAAAGTTTTTTTATTGATTTGGCCCATTTATTTATTGTGTTGGAGTCTGACAATGGGGTTTCTGGAATGAAGGTTTAAAATGCATTAAATAAATCTTTTTTTGACAAATTTGTTGAATAAGCAGGGAATCTAGCTAATTGGAGTTTTGCATTAACAAAGTCTAACTTTATTTTGCAGAAATTTTTATAATTTAAGATATAAATACAGTATTTCTACATTACCATAAATTTTTGAGAAATGTCCTAATGAAAATAAATTTTTGCAAAGCTTTGACATCTTGGCAATCCTTCCAAAAATTTTTTGTTGCCACAGAAAATATATGTTTTTAGTGCTGAATAATATTTTTGTAAAATAATAGTTTTGTATTTGTTGGCTCAATCTGAAAAAATTATTATCAATTACCCAAAGAATGCAAGCTAATGAAATTGATGCATCAGATGTTGATTATATTTTTAATAGTTTATAATAGTTCAACTTTTAATCTGTAATTAATGTAGAAAAAGCATACATTTATGTGTTATAAAACTTTATTATTATTATTATGCTGAACAAAATTTTCAGACCCTGGTTTATTTGTTGTGTAAAGGTAAAATTATGAATATTTTGCTTACTATCTACAACTACCTTTAATTTATTGATTTCAAGATAATATTAAAACATTAAAAAATTTTTTGGTTGTTTTGATTATTGGTTCGTATTACCAAAACTATGTTTTTTTATGCAGGTAACATTACAGCATGTTGATCTTGAAAATTCTTACTTATGTGGTTATTTAAAGATCAGTGGTTTAACAGAAGAATTTCCGACAATGACAACATTTTTTGATGGTGAAATCATAAGTGAAAGGTATCCATTCTTGACTCGAAAATGGGAAGCTGATGAAGAAGTAGATATTAAACACTGGAAAAAGTTTAGTGCCTTTAGCACTCACTTTTCAAAAACATTTAACAGTGATGCATTTGATTACGCTGAGTTACGAAACAGTGATTTTGTGTTTATGAGATGGAAAGTAAGTAAGATTCTAATAATAATGTATACCTTATTACCTGCAGTCAGTATGGCCTCTTATGGTTTTTCAGGAGGTAGCTCTAAATACAGACATATAAATATTGTACAATTAAATTTATAGTTACAATTATACTGCAAACAGGCAAATAAAGTAAGCTAAAATATAAATTAAAAAGTAAAAGTAAATTAACTATATTGTAAATTGACAACTTGGTTTGCATCAATTTGCTATGCAGTCATTTTACTTTAACTTTTCACCTGTTATTTTAATTTTTATTTTCCTTGTTTACCTGTATGCAGTTTAATTTTAATATTAATTACAATTAATGCTTCAAAAATAAAATAACTTAAGGTCAGACATTGAATTCTAAGCAAAATTGTTGTGACTCACAGAATTGAATGCTAAGTATGCTATAATGCAAAAATAATATTACTGTTCACAATCATTGTACAGCAATTACTTAGCATTTTTATTAAATAAATTGTAGTTTGATTATACAGCTCTATAATGTCTCAAGTAATTAATATGGTGTTATCAATAAAAGCATTGAAATACAGGAGAGAATATAGTTACTACAAAAAATAAAATCCTGACCTTTCTTTTTGTCTTCATTATTTTATGGAAGGGCATCCACTTTAGGTCTGACACTGGCATGACTTCAGACTCTGGGAGCAATGCTGTTGAGCCAACTTCAGGGTTTTATTATTCCAAACTGTCAGACCTTTTTGCGACATGTACATAATATTGTATGGGACATGATATTGCGACATGGAAATTTTAGCAGGACTAGTATTGGTTTGAAGAATGAAAGCATGAAGTTTGGACTCCATATTCCATCTGTGATTCTAGTTTGGCATGGTTGTTCAGTAGTTTTTGCACAGTTGGCACAAAATGGGCATCTAGATTTTAATCTCGGTTGGCAGGCATATGGACCCTTACTTAATAAACCATGTAATATATGATCAGGCTCCAGATACCACATTTAGCCAAGGAGAGTGTTGTTTGTCAGCAAATCTCTGCTGGCTGAATGCCTGAAAGTATTGGTAGATGGAGTGGCACACAGGCATCCAATGACAATGTGAAAAGTGTCATTCAAAACACTGTCTATGATATGGGTGTATGAGCTGCAACACCAGACTGGCATGCAGTACTTAACTGTTGAGGCAGCTGTATGCAATGTTTCAAGCTCACTACCCCATTCTGATCCTGCCAAGTACCTGATGCAAAAGATAGTTTTCTTGCCCAATGTTATGACATGATGACAAAACATGAGCAATCTATCCAGTTTTTTCTTAAAATAAGTCAAAACTGGATAAAATCTAATGTTTTATTGTTTTTATAAACTTTTAGCTCACATTTGGCCTTTAAGTTATTTACATAAAAGGCTGTCATCATGTCTTTGAGTGAATGAACTTCAACCTCCAAGTTTTGGTAAATGCTAAAAGTGTAATTATGTCTTGACTTAAAGTCCCCTACATGTCCTTCCAGTCTTTAAAAGAGTGTGGCAATATGAGATGATAAGTTCAAGAAGATTGCAACAACCTTCCTATAGATTGTGAAATGCAGATTGTATGTATAGATGTTAAAAAGGAGAGCCCAAACTGATTCTTGAAAAACGCCATTTCTCAGACAGCAGAGCCTGTTTTACTTGCTGTTGCTGGTAGTGAAGGTGAAACTTCAATTCTAGACAAGTTTTATAATCATTCTATCTATGTACTTATCTGGCAGAAGTTTCAGTAGATTGCAGGTAAGGCCATGGTGCCAGATTGTTATATGCCACTAAAAGATTGAAAAATGTGATGCAATCCTTCTCTTTAGCCACAAACAATTTCCAATGTTCTGTGTTGACAGTATCATTTGATTTATGGTTGACTTTTCTCATCCGAACTCAGCCTACTCTCAAGGGAGCAATGAATCAATAATTGGTTCAACACCAGTGTGAATTTGTAGGGGGTGCAGAACAGAGATCTTGGTTGATAATTCAACTGTTCTTCTACAGGCTTCATCAGCTTTGGGGTCACAATTACAAAGGGCTCTTTTCTAGATATTGAAATTTTGAGTCAGTGCAAACAAAAAAAGTCACATCAAAGCAGCTTCAGCACTGACTACAAGCTAAGGGAAGATGGAATCAGGACCTGAAGCTTTACCTGGTTTTAATTGTTGGAGGGCAACAATAAACAGCATCTGGTGTTGTGAGGCCCTCTTGAAAGTTATACACCTCTTGAGAGACAAGTTAGCTAGCATTCAACAGCCTCATATCTCTTGATTCTGACTAGCTGATATGCAATAGTATCAGCTGAAATGGGACAGTGACAAGGAGAGTATTGCAATATACCAGTAAAGTTGTTCAATATATACTCCATATTTTTAACTAAAGTTTGAAAAGTCAATGTTGTAAACTTCTTCAGACCATCAATCTCTGCATTTTTTGTCAAGTCTGGCTAGTAAAGCCATACTAGCCAAACTCAAGTCATGTCTAATTGGAAACTGCAGAAATGTTGGATTGAGGGTTTCACACTCTGTATTTCAACACAGAATACAGTTGTTCTGTTTTAGGATGCAGAGTGTGATAGTCTTTTTAGCTGTTTTTCTGATGATGTTGTAAAAGTACTGGTAAGCTGCATCCACATCAGGTGAATCAGGCAGCAACAAGATCTTTGCTAATTCAAATGCCAAGGCAATGTAGTAACTCCACTTGGCCTTGCAGAAGTTTCATTGCTTAGCAGACATGTTTGGCATGGGCAAAGCAAACCTTGTTTGTGTAAAAAGTAGGGCTGTGAAATTTAAAGATTAGTTAACCAATTAATCATTAATTTATTTTACAGATTAAATTTTTGTTTAACTATTCAGTTGAGGAATATGTTCCTAGCATTTTTATCAAAGATTTTTATTTAAACAAAAATGAAAAGTTATGGCTATAAATTAATAAATTATGTATTCTCTGTTGCTGTTTACGACCTCCTCCCACCTCTTGACCAATTTGTCGTTCTGCCAAAAATCTCTGGGTCTGGTATCAAAGAATTTGTTAACCCAGTTTTTAAGGTCCTCTTTATTGTCAAAGGTAACGCCCCTCATATGGTTCAACAAAGAGCGGAAAAGATAGTAATCCGTGGGTGCAAGGTCCAGAGAATACGGCAGATACTGAAGGACCTCCCATTTGAGCTCTTGGAGTGCGGCTTTGATGACTTGTGCAACATGAGGCCTGGCATTGTTGTGAAGAAGTATAGTTTGGCCTTGTTGGTGGGGTCTTTTTAGTTGAATAGCCTCATTCTTGCAGTGTAGCTGGGCTATGTAGAGCTCCTTGTTGATTGTGGCATTCCTTTTGAGCATTTCCCAGTGCACTATGCCCTTTCAGTCCCACCAAACACAGATCATGGTCTTCCTTGGATGGAGGTCAGGCTGTAGACTTCTGAGGCTCCCCCTCAGACCCTAAAAATTCCTTCTTTCAGCAGCCACAAATTTTCCCCATTCAAACCCAAAATCACGGTGATCTGTAAAAAAGTCTTTCCTCTTAATTGTCCTGTTTGACATAATTACAATTGACCGGATTCGAAAATTTTAGACATTTGAGTCTATTATTTCTTCCAGATACGGAATTTAACTTAAATAAGGACATTCTCACACATAATAATGTACAGTGGTGGCCAAAAGTTTAGCAACACTTGAAAATCTATTAAAAAAAGCAAAAAACTAATTAAATTTGGCCTAATGGAATACAATTAACTGTTTAAAATATTCAAATATGCATTTTTTTATTTGTTTGAAATGATAAAATCATTTACTTGATCAATTATTTATAATTATTAATTTTTTAATTATGTTGAGCAAAATGACACCTGGACAAAAGTATAGCAACACGTTAATTTTTTTTTTTTTCAAATTTTCATCAACATTATTAATATTTTGTGCTATAACCAAATTTTTTTATCACAGCCTTACATCTCTTTGGCATAGAATCAATGAGTTTTTGACAAAAACTGAGATCAATGAAATTGTAGCACTCAATCAATTTTTTTTGAGATCATTCTTGTTTTCCGAATTTTTTGAGCTCAGATCAAATTTAATTTTGCACCAGATGTTCTCGATCGAGTTTAGATCTGGGCTTTGAGTCGGCCAATCCAAAACTTTCATTTTAAGATTCTTGAAAATCTTTGAAATCGATTTGGCAGAGTGGATGGAGGCATTATCCTGTTGAAAAAAATGTTCTTTCTGCCCATGGTCTTTTTCATGAATGGAGTGACAGTATTTCTGACAAGCTGTCCATATCTGGAAGCATTCATCCTGCCCTCCAATTCGACCATGGGTCCCATCCCGTGCCAAGAGAAACAACCCCAAATCATGACAGAGTTGCTACCCATTTGTACCGTGGGCCTGGTGCACTTGATGACCAGACAACATGCTAGACCAAACACATGACCAGACAACATTGACATTTTTCCGTTGAGGATTGGAAAAATGTGTTGTTTTCCGATGAGAGCGAGTTTGTCAGAGTCCACAGCTGCAGCAGAGTCTATGTGCAGCGCATAGTGGGGGAGGTACACTCCATCAAGTGCACCAGGCCCATGGTACAAATGGGTAGCAACTCTGTCATGATTTGGGGTTGTTTCTCTTGGCACGGGATGGGACCCATGGTCGAATTGGGGGGCAGGATGAATGCTTCTAGATATGGACAGCTTGTCAGAAATACTGTCACTCCATTCATGAAAAAGACCATGGGCAGAAAGAACATTTTTTTCAACAGGATAATGCCTCCATCCACTCTGCCAAATCGATTTCAAAGATTTTCAAGAATCTTAAAATGAAAGTTTTGGATTGGCCGACTCAAAGCCCAGATCTAAACTCGATCGAGAACATCTGGTGCAAAATTAAATTCGATCTGAGCTCAAAAAATTCGGAAAACAAGAATGATCTCAAAAAAAATTGATTGAGTGCTACAATTTCATTGATCTCAGTTTTTGTCAAAAACTCATTGATTCTATGCCAAAGAGATGTAAGGCTGTGATAAAAAAATTTGGTTATAGCACAAAATATTAATAATGTTGATGAAAATTTGAAAAAAAAAAAATTAACGTGTTGCTATACTTTTGTCCAGGTGTCATTTTGCTCAACATAATTAAAAAATTAATAATTATAAATAATTGATCAAGTAAATGATTTTATCATTTCAAACAAATAAAAAAATGCATATTTGAATTAAACAGTCAATTGTATTCCATTAGGCCAAATTTAATTAGTTTTTTGCTTTTTTTAATAGATTTTCAAGTGTTGCTAAACTTTTGGCCACCACTGTACCCCTTGAGAAGCCTAAATGTACCCCTAGGGGTACATGTACTTCAGTTTCGGAACCCCTGGTCTAGATGACTTGTGGTCAACAGCCTCATATCTTCCGTTTGTGACTAGCTGAGATGCAATAGCATCAGCTGAGACGGGACAGTGACGAGGAAAGTGTCGTGACCTACCAGTAATGTTGTTCAAAATACTCCATGTTTTTCGACTAGACTGTGAAAAGTCGATGCTCCGAACTGCCTCGGACCATCGAATCCTCCGCTTCCTGTCAAGCTTGGCAAGCAGAGCTGTAGCAGCCAAATTTGAGTCAAGTCTCCCTGAGGAGACTACAGGAAAGTTCTATAGAGAGATTTACACTCCACATCCCAGCACGGAATATAGTTGTTTTGACAGAAGTCCTGGTAAGCCGCATCTACATCAAGGCGGCAACGAAGTCTTTGCGAATTTATTCATCAAAGCAATATAATGACTCCATTTGGCCTTGCGGAAGTTCTATCGCTCAACAGGCATGCTTGGCACTGCCAGAGCAAATCTTGGTGGCGTAATAAGCGAAGCTCGATGTTGTGACCTGAGTAACTGTTCAAGTACACGTATATCCGGTAAGCGACTGTTAGGACCTACGCTAGCGAAAGCTAGATCTGGATTGGTGCCAGTGTTCCAGCGGCTGTTCTCTTGATTACGCTACCTTACTGCTTTATGACGCAACAATGGTGTAATGACACTTTACCTTTTCTGATTTTTGATTGTCAATAAATATTATTAATAGTATAGTAAAAAAGAACAATTTCAAAAGCACAAAAAGCCAATTTGTTTTGCGACCCCATTTGGGGTCGCAAAACCTTACTAAATCTTTTTGTTTCCTCACTAATCTTTTAGTTGTTAAAATTAAACGAGTAGTTAGTTTGAATGTGCAAATTAAAAATGATTGCTTAATTACTTTATTGGTTATTATTTTATTAAGGGTAAAGATTGAACATCCCTTTGAGTTCACTGACCAATGTGCAATATAGTTTCACCTAATGGCGTTTATGAAGTGTCAGCACAGCAAATTGGTCTATCAGATATTTAAAAAAAAATATTCATGGGCCAAAAAAGATCGAGAACCACTGGTTTGTCTGAATAAAGGCAACAATATTTAGTTCTGAAAATTTCACGTCACAAATAGGGTTTTCGCACTTGAATACTAACTGAATGTAATCGATTACATCTTAGTTTTCGTAAATGTATTCGATTATGATTACGATTACATCTAAGTTTTTCTCAATATAATCGATTACGATTACCTCATGTCTACTAAATTGTAAAATTCTAAAATCTGAAAAATGAAACTAACGCTAGTCAGTCCAGGGCCGAAACCGAAAAATTTTGTAAACTTTGCCTTTCAAATTCTTATTTATGTACAAAACAATTTGAACGACTAGTAACGCTTTCATTTGCTCATTTTCGGTATAACTTTGTGTAAACTTAAACCCAGGTGCTTTTACCAGATCATACTTTGCAGGAACACTTTCTGGTTCCCGATCACAGGATTGACACCATTAACGGTGCCTCGTTTGCCGGCTTTTATTATATTTGCTTTCAGAAGTCGAAAGCAACGGTCGAAGGTTTTTATTATTATCGAACGTCGGAAATGTTTCAGTCGTTGAGCTTAAAACATTCGCCGGACAGCACCACTTCTATCTATCAGTTTAGATAAAATTTCTCTCGTTGCTTTTTTTTTGAGTTCTCACGGTTTGATTCTTATTGCTTGAGCAGTTTTCGTTTTGAATTTTATTGCTGCGTATGTTGTCGCTTTTTTCAAACTACATTCTTCCTGACTGCTATTATTGTAAAACTGAAAAGTTTGGTTTTTGCTCTTTGTCACGACCACGAAGCTCTTTTAAATAATTTAGTTTCAGTAATAACAAGGATGAAAGTGATTGCGGTTTTATAAATAGAGCAAATTAAATCGTTTGCTTTCTGCGATAGCTTTTTTTATTTCGCTTTATAGTTTTTTTGAAATATTTTATACGTGTTGAAATTCAATTGTGCTTTTTTTGCTCATGCATTTTTGTCTTGAAATGCAACTACGAGTCTTTCAATGCCTATGTATCTTGGTGAAAGTTCCCTCTTCCCAGTAGTTCCCACACTTTTTTCTCCCAAAAAATAAAAATATATACACAATACCCTTTTTAACCGCGATCGTTTAATTAGTTGTGCATAAGATTATATCTCTTTCCTTTTTAGTCAAGAGCATTTGTGCTGTAAAAATCTCGAAGACCAAGAGCAATTGGGCTTGCTTTCATATTTAATGAAGCGGTTTCAATTTGACTTCGTACGATCGTAATGATAATAAAATTGGAAACGAAGTATTAATTTACGCTGCTGCTGAAAACTATAAAAGTTATTTTGCTAATGTTTTTTATCATTGCAGTAATTGTTATAGCCAATTACACTTGCACTAATTTTTCGAAATATTTGAAATTTTGCTGGTGGTGGTGATGTTAGTCGAACCTGTCTCGGAAATAGGAGCATAAAATATATCGACATAACCATTATCTAGTTCATTGCTCCTGCGGTCCGCTTTTCAGAATTGTTGGAACTTGCGTACCGTAATCGGTAGCGGTATTGTGTTATTAAAAAAACGAAAAAATGTAATTTTGGTCATTAAATGTAGAACGATGACCGAAAAAAGTTTTCTTAAGATGCGTGAGAAACTTTATTTTATCCCACTTGACTTTTGAAGACAAAGTGCTATTCAATAAAAACACTTGTGAAATCTTTTATACCATTTGTTTAGGCCGTGCATAGTTGGTTGCCACTGCCCCGAATAGAAAAGATTCAAAATTATTCAGTGGGCCGCGGTTTGGACCGGCCTGATCTAGTTGATATCTGTCAATTTATGGTTAAGCGAAATAAAGTATATAAAAAAAACAAGAGTGGGAATCTAGATTGGCTTCTTTGAAGGACTACGAGATGGCTGCTCCAAGATATCCGTGGAGGAGGGGCAACAACATTAAAAAACTACATAATTTTTGATTTCTTGCCAATCAACAGCAAACAATATAGATAATATTTATTCTAAATTTTGTTTCGGGGGTCGCGCAAACCAGCAAAATCGAAAAATTGACAAATCATACTAATAAAATGTACTTGTACATTGAAAAACCTTGGTTAATTATCACATGAGAATGTAGTCCAATTTTTAACAATTACAAAATTGTCTAAGACATTTTTTAAATAACTTTCTGGACTTCAGAAACTCATTAATTTATCTGGACTGCCTGCTACGGTTATACTGTCAAACGAAGGCTTTCTTGCTGTTTTTTGCCTTAGCACTATATAAAAATACCTAACTAACATTTACAGTATATTCAGCAGTTAGTTACAGCAAATCATCGTTCTTAAAAGATAAATGAATTCAATTTTGTTTTGTCTAATGTAATGAAAACAATAAATTATTTTTTGTACTACTTGTGTGCTTAATTTAAAATACGATTTTACTAGTTTATAACTTATTTAAGAAAATTAAATAAACATTTTTTGAGTAGACTGTCGAGGTTTACTACAGTAGTCCTCGGTTAATGCAGAGTTTCGCGTAACTCGGTTAAAACTAAAAATGCAAATAATTTTCTCTATAGCCTTCCGTAATTCCTAAAAATAAGCTTCGGACTATCCGGACTTCGCATAATTCCGCCTAATTCGGATGATTTTGTCACATCGGATCCGGCTTAACCAAGGTCTTCTATAGTTTCAATCGCGCTTGAAATCCTAACTTTTTTTTTAATTGTAAAAACTAAATTAATAAAAACTAATTTAATAAATTAATAAATGGCAAAGCGCAAATGCGGAAGTTGCGCTGCGCTTTCATACTTTTTTTGAAACGTTGCGCACTGCGCTGCGCTCTAGGGTTTAAGGGGCTATTTTCAATTTAAGGGGCCACTATTGGGTGATCAAAAGCATGGAGAGGCACTTTTTACTGTCTCAAGACATTGTGATCTCAAAAAAAAAAGTCTTTTATAACAAGCACAAGTGACAGCAACCTAAGGAGCAAAAGCAGAGCATGCTGCTGATCTTCAATTTTTTTTCTTTTTGACATGCGATCGTCGTCCTGGTGCTGCTATCAAGAAATAGAGCTATTTCTTGGGTAGGGAGGGCCACTTTTTGATGTATTTTAGTGGGGCCTGGTGCGGCCGCTCCGTTCGCACCCTAACTGAGGATGCGCTTGTGATTTAAAAAAGTACATTACGTTTTAATTGATTTAAAAATTAGGTTGCGCCGCTATTAGTACAGTTCCTAAAACAATCTGTATTGCGCTTTACATGAATTTTAAAATTACATTGGGCTAATTGCGCTGCGCTTTACGTGAATTTTCAAAAGCGCATTGCGCTTTACATGATTTCAAAACTACACTGCCCAAGTTGCGCTGCGCTTTACATGATTTAAAAAACATACTGTGCAAGTTTCGCTGCGCTTTCTTAAAAAAATGCCCACCTCTTTATTTTTTAAACTGCCTTTTCCAAACCAATTTTTTCAGAAAATCACGTTCGAAATCTTGACGTTGCTTCGACTGGCTTTGATCAATAGTGAGGATTAAAATCCAGCAGTTTTACGAAAAAAGGATCAACAAACTTACTTTGGTCTACATACTAAAGCAGTATCAAATAGGTTTACTTGAAACCATTGTTTTTTGAAGAAACGCAAATATTTCGGCCATTGTTACTTCGAAAATCCCACAAAATAGCACACTGTAGTTTCTGGTTTCGTTACTTTTTATGACATCATGCAAAACCACACAGTCAAATTCATAATATACGTCTAAGGCAACACCAATGAACAAAATACAGCCCTCGAGCCATAAATGTGCGGTACACGCAAAGTCGTTATTGTTTTTGCAGCCCAGAACAAAATCAATTTATCGACGAAATTTTTGTACAAGCATAGTCCTTTCTCAAAACTTTTACGGTTTTGATTCTAGCTACCTGCAATTTTAAATTCTGTACCGCCAATCGTCTCTTCAATAATATATAAAATAAATTAAAGAGTTTTTATTCTTCAGGTAAAACCTTTTAATTACTTAATTAGTTAGCTTTTTTGCGTATGAATGACCATTCAACCACATTTTGACAAGTCATCGCTATCGCTGATTTTTTCAAAGAGTATCAAACTTCAATTCCGGTCTATGAATTTTCTTTTTTTGTATAAAATAAAGCAAAATTTTTTTTAAAAATAATTACAGAAGGTAATCGACTTAGTCACAGACCTCTTTCCACAAGTTATAGAAGCTGTGAACTCCTAAATGCTTCTTGTTTAACGCAATAAACTTTTTTTGTTTTGGTCTTTGCTTTGAGTTCAACGTAACGCTGTCCTACCGGAAACTGGTGGACTTTATTCGCTGAAGTCAAAATAAAGACCAAAAAAGGTCATTGCGTTAAACAAGAAGTATTCTCGTCCACAAATTATTAGAAGTCAATGTGAAGACCTTTGTTTTATTTTTTGGTCTTCAACTCGAACTGCCATTTAAGATATATTTTCCAGTAAGGCTTAAGGTAATTTTAAAAATTGACGTTGAGTTGAATAAGCAAAAAAGCGTCTTTCTTCTTAAATTCTCAAAACCGGATTGTGGACATCCAACTAACTATTCGACGGAGCCTCGGTTGGCAAACGCTAATTTATTGACTAAAACCAAAACTACGTTACAATTTTTACTTAAGGGTAATTAAACAAGAGATTTTGATTAAAAATATGGGCTACATGCAGTAATTGAAAAGTATGTGTTGATGTTGGGTGATAAAAAGCAGAATATATTTATGTTAAAACTGTTTGTCAACATTTTGTATAATATTCTGTAGATCACGATGCGGAAACGGAAGGAAATCTGAAAAAAAAGTAATATTGTAAAAATATTATCACCCTTTCGTTTTTGTACTGGACAACGATGGGAGAAGTTACGCTTAGAGCCGCGGTGAAAGGAATCCCAGACCTGCTTTCGGAGATGCAAAAGGAATTTTTAGAAAACAAGCCGCTTAAAAGATGAGAAGCACCAGACTCGAGTTTAACTATAAAAGGATTTTTGTCAGGCAGAGGTGGGCACTGCACTAAGAAATATAAGTTGCGGCTAATTGAGCTGTGCACCAAATATTAAAAAGATTACTAGCGTTTTTTTGCGCTGCGCCTAAAACATTAAACAAAATGAATTACACATGTCTGCCAAAAAACAATCTTAACTAAAATGCATATCTTTCTATTATTTTTGCTTACAGTTTTTAAATAAAGTAATTAGCTTAAAGTAAAAATGCCTTTTAGTTTCACAAGACAACGTGGAAAGCGTAAACTAAAGCGATTTTTAAGCAATTGTAACTACCTGCTATCAAAGGTGCCAAGGTATTGCTGTCTGGTTGAAAGTTTTTTCATTTAATTTTTCCATTTTTTATTTGTGATAGATCTTAAATTTAAAGTTGCTTGTCAACACTGGCAAGCAGAGGAAAGCGCTGGGAAGTTTCCTTCTCAAGGAAGTAAAAGAATGACGAGGGTAAGAGTTTGGCCCAGACTATGTCGATCTCGGTCGCCATAAAACAATGCTTTTACATGCTCAGCCACGCTGCTGAATATTGGGTTAATTGTGTTGCGCTTTTTAAAATAAAAAACGATTAGGCTGCGCTTCTGTTTTAAACCATTTTGCTTTACATAACCAAAAAATCACGCTTCGCTGCGCTTAATGCAATTTTAAATTACACTGAGGCTGTAGTTGAATTACATTGAGGCTGTGGTTTACACGATTTAAAATTCGTATTGCGCTTGTTGCGTTGCACAAAGTGATGGCTTTTATAGGGTGCAAACGGTGCGGCCGCACCGAATACCCCTAAAACACATCAAAAAGTGATCCCTTTAATCAACATATTGCTCTATTTCTTTATAGTAGCACCAGGACGTCGGTTCCATGTCAAAATAAAGTTTTAGAGATAACTTTGTGTTGAGACACTAAAAAGTGGCTTCTCCTAAAACAATAACTGTTTTTTTAGAGACCACACCGATTTGCAACACTTAACAGTAACCCCCCTTAAAATAAAGACCTTTTTTTAAAGATAACATTGTTTTGATTCACCAAAAAGTGGCCTTCCAAATAAAACGACGATTTTTAGACAACACAATGCTCTGGAACACCTAACAGTTGCACTGTGGCCCCCGTTGAATTGAAGACCTTTTCTTTTTTTTTAGAGACCAGTTTATTTTCATAAAATAAAAATGGCTCCTCCCCCTATGAAAATGACCTTTGTGTAGAAATTGCTTTGCCTTGGAACACTAAATGGCGGTCTCACTGACTTTTCTTGTACCTGGCCTCTTTTTTTCTAAGGCCATCACTGGTTTCGCGCAACATAATTTAAAATTCACATTGCACATATTGCGGTGGCTTTAACATGAGTTAAAAAACATATTTCCCAAGTTGCATTGCGCTGCAGTACTTCATATATTCGATTGCGCAATTTGCGCTTCGTTTTTGTACCTGAAAAAATTGCCCACATCTGCTGTCAGAATAAAAAAATTTTATTTGATGTTTCGTTATTATTACTTTTTCTTTCAATAGCATGGGGTAATTTAGAACTGCTTTTTTAGAGCGCCAAACAAAGAAAAGTGCCGTAAATTGTCTTTGCCAAGAACACAACCGAATGCGGGAGTATGTAAAAGTTGAACTAAGACGAAATTGATTGCGCTTGTCGTTAAAATGGGTCTTAACTGCTCAGTCTGGTTGCCGACAAAAATAAGTGGGTTTAAAAAGTGACATACTTTTTATGCTTTGAATTTGAAGATGAATTGGTAGAAAGAACATCAGGAAAAGCTTTGGAGCTTTCAAGAGATTGAACTGGTGTACCCAAACCGCGAGTACAACTTTTATTTTTGCTCGCTAAGTGGCGCACTCGAGATGAACGAAATGGTATTGTCTGTAATTAAAATATAATCAAGTCAGTGCGGTTTGATGCGTTGAGTGACCGATTCGTTATCGAAAGACACAAGTTTACCCCTTGGGTTGAGCAAATTCTTGCTTGTATAAACAGTATATAAAAAAATAAATTGCAAATCTTAAATCTGTGAAAAGGTAATAAACATATAGAAAGTTACAGAAAGAACATTTAGTAGTGATGGAAAACTAATTTAAAAAACTTTTTACCCAAATTATCATCATCAACTCTCTTTATTTTCCTGATTCGAAGGACAAAGTTAAAGGTGGTAAATTTAGGTACACCTCAAGCACGTATTCCGACCAGCTTTTGGACATGCCAAGATATTGCTTTCCGCTTGAAAATTTGCTTTTATTGGTTCTACATTTTTTGTATAGTAATATGACTGTTAAATAAAGCTGCTTGCCAAAACTGCTAAGCCAAAGATAGTGCAGTAAATTGTCTTTCCCAAGAACAAAATAGAGTGACATTGAAAGTATTATAGCAGTGCCGTATTGATTGCGAACCGATCTTTTCGATTACGCTCGACATTAATAAGGTGCTACTAATTCGTTTAATAGTTTCATAATCTCATCTACTGCTTGTTTAGAAATATGGTGAACATCTTAAAACGAAAAGCAATAACAGCTAATAGACATATCAAATCGATTTGCCTGATTTTTTTATCACATTTAAAGGATGAAAACGTGAAGCAATTGTTGAGCTACTTTCTAGCCAATTAATTTTGTTTGTTTGATAACTGTAACTTTTTTAACTTTGTTATAACCGTTTAACTTGTCTTATTTTTTAAATTTCTTTTTCTGTCTTGTAAGCTATTTGTTTTATTTTTTATCCGCTTATCACGTTAAAGCAGAATAACAAAAAAAATTCTAATTAAAGAAATTGGATTTTTACTATTGTAATGAGCGTCCTAAAAAGACTTTCTGATGCTGCATTTATTCCAAACAGATAAGCGGATCGTACAGACTGCATTCATTCCATACAGATAAGATTGATCTATTTCCAAGTTTATGACTTATAATTCATAAACATTATACGTACTTAGCCGACAAGTCAACTACGTATCTGAAAAAAACTTGATACTGATCTAGAACGATTAAGCATCACATAAAAAGTCAACATTTTAAGTATTTATTCATGAATATTTACCTCCTCATTAACAACACAGATAATATCTTGTAAAGGAAGAAATAATCCGTGGTTATGTGGAGCAAAAAAATATCTTTTTCCAAACAGATAACCATCATGTTGTCCTCCTAAAAACTTTGCTTTTAAATACGACTTTCAGTTTGGATTTCTTAGCTATAGCAAATTAAGCACCTGGCTTCGGTAAAATAAAAATATATTTACACTTTAACTGACAAAATAAACAATGCAGTTTAAAAATTTTTTTTATGTGATTAATAGTCTTATTGAAGATTTTTGATTAGAAAAAACCTGCGAAACAAACAAACCGACCCAGGGAGCAGGGGGTGATTGCTCCCCCAAATCTAAAAATTTTGGGCAAAATCAAAGTTTTCAAGCAGCGACAGGAAATATTTGGGCGAAATCAAAAATTTTATGGCAGCGACAAGAATAGTAGAACTACTTCTGCAGAACAAAGTTTCCAAATTTAGAAAAACAATTAAGGTTTTAGTGAAAAGCTTTTTTTTAGAGATCACTACTTTTTTGAGACAAAAATTGGATAATCCGAGACAGATTTTAGTACTTCACCCTAAATTTATGACAAAATTTCTTGTCATATTCGTAAAGTAGTAGGAGATCATGATTCGGGAAAGAGTCGTAAAATTCGGGCAATACTGTATGCCCCCAACATTTTTTCGGCTGGGTGTACCAGCTGAAACTTTTTGTGTTTTTCACATAAGCGGTTGCAAACAAGCGAAAATGCACTTAATCTATAATATTTCATCCTTGCAACAGTCTAAAAGTTTTGTGCAAAGGTTATCATTTTTTAAGTACAAAAAGAAGCAAGTTTGCTCCAATTCATTATGAGTTTGTAACATGAAGGATGCTTTGTGCCTATGTAAGCCAAATTTAAACATTTAGGCATGATAGAGTTTTTAGTAAATTTTTAAAAAACCAAAATTGTTACATTACACTTAGCTTAACTATTACAGTACTTGTAAAAATAATATTTAAATGGGGATTAAGTTACCTATCAAACTTTTCATTTATTTGCGAATAATCTTTTAAAACAAAGTGTACAGAAACCACTAGATAAGTCAATTGAAAATTTACGACGCTTATCTTATTAGGTCTACTATTAGCCTATAGAAAATAAATCGGTTGATATTGCGCATCAAAAAACAGTACGTTGAATTCACCGCTTAATGCCTGTACGCAGGAGCGTACCGAGGATTTTTTAAGGGGGCCATACGACCAAAACCAAATGCGGTTGGTGAAAAAATTTATTCAAGTGGTAGTAAAAAAAGTCTGCACATAAAATCTGTCTTTGTTTTTCGGCGGAATTTATGCCCAAAAGATCTCCAATAGGAGAGCATGAACCTCCAAAGGAGGGCATGGAACTAAAACTACTGTCCAGCGTATAATAAGCCTACGTATCAGTGATCTCCAAGGGGGAGCCATGGCACAGTGCCCCCCCCTAAATACGCTACTGTCTGTACGAACCATTTCGCAAAACTTGAGCCTTTTAAAAATGGCAGATTATTATTCGAATGGTTTTTAAAACATGGATTTATGTATCAGAATATTGATTAAAAAAACAAAAAAAGTTTTTGGAAATTTTTTTAGCGAAGTTCTGCATTTTTGCATTTGTTATTGCTTTAAAAAAACTATCTGACAGAATAACTATCTGTATCTTACGCTTGAGCAGGGTTTGCATTTGCATGTCTTTGAAGCTAAAAAAGCTATTTTTTAATGAAAAATATAAAAATGTAATAAACTTATTTTCGGAGCCGCAACACTAAAATTGGTCTCCTAAATACGAAAAGCAAACAGTTTTATACATTATGTAAACCAAAACGTAGGTTTACCTGTGTTTAAAATGCCTTGCAGCAAATCATTTCCTATATCGGCAAATACCATTTGATATTTCCCACTTTTTTGTTTTATTGTAATCATTTATTAAACTTGTGTTAATAATTTTTACTGAAAATTTATTTAAATTTGGTATTTAAAGTTATCATAATTAATTCCTATAAAATACTTTCAAATTTTAATTTAATTTAATCAAGTGGGCTGTTATCTTAAAGGCAAAATATGTGATTTATTTGTATTTAATTGGTAAAAGGTATTCAATAAATAAAGACCATTTTAATCATTTGTATACTTTATTTTTAAAAAGAAATCGTAAAATTGCAGCGATCGATGATCACAACCAACCTCTCTTTATCTTTTCAAACTTTTACAATTACTTTATTTCAAACTATCATGTGGTTGCTCGAACATGTGGTTGCTATTTTATCTTTTTACTTACTATCTGTGGCAAAAAATAATACTGTATTGTTGCAGTTGCTATTTTTATTGTCAATATTGGAGTTTTGTAAGCTTGTATAAAAGAATGAAAGATTCTGCAAAAAATTTCGACAAACGAATTTTTGTTAAGTTATGTCCGAGTACTAAATTAATCAGTGGAAAAAATCATGTTTTTTTTTCTTACGTTAAAGAAGTACGTAAGTTTAAGAAACTAATAAATTGACAAATCTTTATACAACTTACTCGCATCGGCTAGTTCGATTCCAGCGTAGACGACGCTTGACATTCCAGCTCCATCCAGATGGCCAATATAACGAACAGTTCCAGTTCGGCGGTTTTGTAACAATACTTTGTCGTTCGGATGAATTCGAAGTTGAGAGCTGTAGATCATATTACTTGTATTTAAAATACATAAGTTTAATTTTCTGATTAGGCTACTATTCTCAACTAAATTCATAATTCTTTTTTTTTTCAAATATCTGTAACTGTAGCTTTGTTACTTTGGCAAAAATTTCAACGAGTTAGTATTTTAACTCTCTTAAAACTTGCTTTTAAAATGAGTTGAAAGAGTTGTAAGTATTAAAAAACACCTTAAAGCCAAAACGTTGTAAACTAGGCGATAAACATTTTGAATTGTTTGTATTTTTTAAAGAAAACTAAATACTTTATCCTTTGTATCGTTATTTTTAATAACGTTTTGCGCTCTTTATTTTGTTTCGTGAGTTATTGAATTAGCAGTTGCGTAGTGTTTTAGCACCAGCACCCCATCCCGAGACGACGCGTGGGCTCGGGATGGGGTGCTGGTGCTAAAACACTACGCACAGCCACCTTATCTCTAGTCTACTCAACAGCTGAGTACTGTACGCCAGTCTGGTGTCGCAGTGCTCACACTCGCCTCATCGACAGTGTCTTGAATGACGCCTTGCGCATAGTTACTGGATGCCTGCGTCCCACTCCAACGGACCACCTACCTGTACTCTCAGGCATCCAGCTAGCTGAGCTTCACCGAATGGGAGCGACACTCTCCTTGGCTTACCGTGGATCTCTGGACCCCGATAATATCTTGTATGGTCTTTTAAGTGGGTCCTCAGATACTGGCCAAGTGAGACTAAGATCCAGACGCCCGTTTGTGCCAGGTGCGCGGAATCTTTTGAACAACCTTGCCAAGACTTGGCATCCGCGCTTCTGAATGGACGAATCACAAATGGAACGCGGAGTACTGTGAAAGTGCTTCCAGGCTCCGTGCTTTTGTGCCCCGGACCGGTGCCAGGCCTGTTGGGATAGGTTTACCCCGAGCAGCTTGGGTTAAGGTCAACCGCCTGCGGACTGGTGTTGGGCGATTCCATTCGTCCATGCACAAACGGGGTCTCGCTCCTTCACCGAATTGCGAGTGTGGCGCCTCTAAGCAAACCGCAGACCATGTTCTAACAGCGTGTCCTGTACATCGGGCACCACATGAAGTACGAGGTCTGACGGTTTTGTATGACGAAACTCGATGCTGGCTTAATAACACCAGTGCCAGCATCTGATTCAGGCAGTGCAGCAGTCCGGGGTAGTAAAAGGATAAACCCTCGGACCCAGTTTAAGAAACTTTAAAATGATAATATTTCAAAAAGTTTTTTTCGTTCAAAAACAAATTTCTAAATTTCGGAAAAAAAAGAGAAATAAACTTTTTTGTAAAACTTGTTTCGTTTTTAAAAAAGTTTTTTTAACACTGGTAATTGAAAGCCTAACTCGTATAAAACAAAATCAATAGATATATTTCGGAAATCAGCAAAACAATAAATTCTTTAAAATTCAAACTTACTTTTGTAAAGAAACAAGTTTTCGAATGTCTTTTAAAACTGGATTTCTGCCAGAACTGTTCGTTACATACGGAGTGCTTGCAAATCCTAGCAAGCCGCTGCTTCGGAAAAATGCCGTACACATTCGACATTTGCAACCGAGAATTGGACCAGGAAAAAAAGAAGGCCTCGTAGAACTGAATTATTTAAAATATTAGAAGCAAGCTTCTAAGCTATACAAAGATTTATCAACTTACATTGACGTTTTACCGGATGGTACAGAAATAATTTTCCCCTTTTTTTTTCCTTCATTAATAATTATGTTGAAATCGTTCTCATTACTCTCACTGTCTAGAGTGTTTTCATCGGAAATTCTGCGGTTATTTTGGACATCAATACTGTAAGTTTCTCCCATATTCAGTCTTTCTTCTTCCTTTATTTTGTCATATTCTTTGGTCTGAACAACATTATAGCTCTTAAAAACACTTCATAGCTTTATTAAGAGGAAAAAAATTTACCGTCTTATAAAATTTGTACGCTAGGTTAGATAATCAGATGAATATCACAATGAAGTTTTTTCTATGGTTAATAATGCTTCTTCATTTTATCGATTAGCTCAAAAAATAAATCTGATGAATCATAAACTCGAAAAAAAAAAGAAATATTAATATTAGCTATGGGCACAACAAATACATACCGGTACAAAGAAAGTATACATATCCGTAATATGATATAAAAATTATTTTTGAAATATTATTCCTTTTGGAAGAATAATTACATTCTTACAATAACTACAACTTTTTTTCAGATAAGAATGGCTTGACGAAAATGATTTTGTTTTTAGTTTTTAAAATTCTTTTTTAAATTTCTTTTAAAATTTAAATTATTGAAATAAAATGATTTATGAAAGAGGAAATGATTTTTACTTAAATGAAGAATGGTTTTATTAAAACGATCTTCTTGTCAATTATGCAAAATTGCAAACTTATCATTTTCAAGTGTTTTTCAAAAATTCTGCCATCAACTAAAGCTGATTATCTTTTCAAACTATATTTTACTTTATGAACTGAAGCTACGGAGTAATTGCGACAACTGTAAAACACACCTGCAACTCTTGAATAGCATTTTGAAGAGAAACTATTTCCTGCTTTGCATTCTGAAGATCAACTTCAAGTTTTACTGTTCTACTTGCTTTTTCTTTTGCTTCGCTTCTTAAAGTTTTATTTTTTCCTTCCACATTTTTGAGACGAGCATCTAAATGATGATGCTCGAAATATCCATGCTCCGAATGCAATCTAAAAAAGTATTTATTAAATCAGGGGTGTGAAACAAACAGGCAATGGGCCATGCTTGGCCCAGCCTGCTGTCTTACTTTTACATTTCAAAACTTTTCTTTTGCACGCTAAATCATCAAATTATCTCATATTAGAAACAAGATTTCAAATTCGAATAACCAAGGCTTTATCATCAATAAGGCGCTCTCACCCAGTCCCTTAGAGAGCGTGATCTTACCCGCGAGCAGAAGAAGAAACTACAATGCTCAGTCTAGCTGGCTGATTTCTATTGTGCCCACGGGAAAGGGACTTCACAACAAATTCCTCAATGGGTTCACGCTGCGTATCTATAATGGTGACTTAACTTAAAACAAAAAACAGCAACTACCCCAATAATGCCATACGAAGAAGACCAAGGCTTGCGTTAAATTGAACTTTTTAAATGTTACTTATCGAGTTGCTACTTCGGCTGTTTATCTATGCGGTCAAATTTTTACAGTGCTTAATTTATCTTAACTCGCTGACCGCCGTTAGTCCTTCATTCTCTAAATTATTCAAGCGATCAAGAAAATCACGAAACCCTCTATAATCTGCAAGTTGACCCTCCAAACACGAGAAATTTACATGATCATGCAGAATAGAAACAACAAACAGGTGTAAAAGACATGTAATATTAGATTTGTGACCTTTGCCAAAAAAATATTTTTACTAGTGCAATTTATGTTTCGAAAAGCATACTTGATTCCAAAAAAATCCAAATTTTCCCGAATTGTTGTGCTGGTGAATAAAATGATGGGGAGAATCTTTTCCCTACTCCTCGCTTTCCACGGCTGGGAGTGCATTTTAACATTTTTGGCGTTAGAAGCCCTTGCGTTACAACTTCGCTTCAAAGGTAAAAGTGGTAACTATTTCGTATTTCGTAAAAGTAGTATTAAAGGTATCCTATTAAAGGTAAAAGTAGCAGCTGTATTTCGAAGTTATCTAACTAAGTAAAACAATTAAAATTTGTAGTTCCATGATCTCCTCTCTGGAAACAAATCATTAAATAAATCAAGTTGCAATTTATAAATAAAATTTTAACTTGAATTTAATCCTCGATCAAGTAAAGCGAAACTATTTTAGACTTTTTTTATAGCTTTATCGTAGCTTTAAAATTGGTACAAATATTTAAATTCAAAAAGAAAGAAAACATATTCCTGACTGATCAGAAAAACTTATATAGATAAGCTTTCAGTTGTTGGCGTACTTGTTTTTATCTTCGGTATTTGTCCCAGTCGACGTCGTGATAGGATTTTGTGTTGATGTTGTTATCATCTTGGGACAAGTGCATTGAACCGTGTAATTACTACCGCAATCAAATTGTACTCCGGCCAGTCGAATCGTTCGTACTTGCTATTAAAAATGGACAGCCCAGTTAAACAATTCAAATTATAGTTATGATGTAAATAAATTAATACAAAATTAAATCGGAAAATTTACCGAAAGCGTTTTTCAAGTTTAAAAATAAGCTCAAAAAAGTTGTATGCAAAGTACAAGCAAATTACGTATTAACTTTAACGTCGTAGTTATAGAACCTCTAAGAAATTTATAACTGGCAAAACTTTATTACAATTTGCAAAGTCACGGCAAGCACTACACGAATCTTGTTTAGCTCTGAATTAGAACCTTGCAAATTACCGGGTGAATTGTTCAAAGAGAACATCGTTTCACAGTATAATAAAGTAAATCTTAAAACAGTAATTAACTATAGGAAATTAAAAACATAAAAACTGTTTAAAAAAAATTACCACTTCTGCTGTACTTTTTATTGTTAAGTAATTACATAATGAAATGTGTAGTTAATTTTAGAATCGGCATCCGGAACTTTCAAAAATTTTCTTGTTATTAAAAAGTTCAGAAATATTTCATATACATTTTTAAATTGAATCAAAAGTTTTTGGTAATATTCTAATATGCAAAGACATAAATCTTTTTATGCGCAAACTGAACAGTTGAAGAAAGTTTGTTTATTTTTGTCAAATATTATAATAAAAATTAAATAACTCATAAGAAAAAATTCCGAAAGTACTAATAGTAGGTCACAATACAATTCAATTAAAAGATATTAAAAACAAACAATTTTTAATTAGTTGATTAATGTATCACTTTTGATTAGTTAATTTATCAGGAGATTATAATGACACTTGTGTATTATTTTCTGGACAAATGTAGATTGTTTTGAATACTTACAACTTCATCAATTTGATCCAATGGTTTTGTTTTTGAACAAGCAAGAAGTAATATCTGTAAAAAAGTTTAAATAGCCGTAACATGTTTGTAATAACAACAGCACCAAACGCTACACGGGCGTCTGTGTTTATGAAGCGAGTACCTCGGTTTGCGAGGAAGCATCAGCTAGTGACATGGTTTGACACTCCGTTTCCTGTACCGTTTGCATCTTGAAATCTCTTGTTTCAGGAGGTGGTGGAGAGGGACTTCGTTGTAGCTGCTGGTTTTTTAACAACTCGGCGATTTCTTCTTTTTGCTCCTCAATGACAGATTCCATCCTTGAATAGTTTTTTTAACTTTTTTTCATTTTCTTTATGACCAATACTAATTTACTAATGCAGAATCGACTTTTTCAGAGCTTATTTTGCTACAAAAATTTAAATAATAAGATTGACAAGATGTCGCAGAATGATTTAAAAACGCTGTTTTAAATAATCATGACTTTGATGTTAGAATTTTGTAGTTATCGATGTTTGCCTCAACTTGGCCGATTTTATAAAACAACAAGCTTAATATAAACAGCTCAAACGCAATGTAGGCTATTAAGCATTTGATAATTTTTCAAGAAAAAATAAAAAGCCAAAATATTTTGGCCCCGCAAAATAAAAAAACAATCAAAAATGATCAAAGAATAAGATCTACATATGTCTGTTTTTAATTACATTTAGTAAACGTGCTAAAAACTGTTGGTTTAGTACAATGCATCGATTGACTATTCTGATTTAAGCTTGAAAAAAATATTTAAAAAAGTTTCTCGCACGATTCATCGTTAGAATCTAACATCAATTCAAAAACCTTTTAAATAGATTTCTTTGGTTATTAACCTGTTTCTTTCTTTAAGAATATCAGCTACTTCGGCACAGAGCGAGACGACGCCACGTCGAGATGCTCGGATAACAAAAGCGACAGCTTCTGAAGCAGTTGATTTGTCGACGCCCTCGATTGGTAAACTTTGATCTGCATAGAAAGTTAGTAAAAGAACCATCCGGACCTTTTTTAAAACAACTCAAGGTTTTCTCGCGAGCATCGCATTCAGATCTTGTATTTTTTGAAACAAGGTCTAATTCAAGGTTTCTAAACTTGCTGAAGTGCTTAGACAACTAAATCTAAATTGGTAAAATTCCATGGACCGCAAAACAGACAAAACGTTCGCACAAACCTTAAATCTTTTTTCAAAAAAGCAAAGCTTACCCCCAAGATCAAGTGAAGACAAAAAAAAGAAAAAAACAAAACAAATAACCAAAAAACTTTATTTACGACTTCAAATGACAACTTTTTTTGTCTTCACATCAAATTTTATGTTTCAACAACAAGTTAAGATCTTTATCGCTGATAAGCTGGATCCTATGAATAGCTTTTGATAAAGTAAAATATAAAATGCGAATTATTATTTTATGGGAAAATCGTGCAGAACTCTCAACGAATCACAATGAAACCTGGTCTAAATGAACCAACAACAAAAAAATCTTAGAGAACACCTGCCGCAAACAAAATTTTTTGTTTGTATTTAGTATTTAAAAAATCAAAAACTTCTTTACGCACAAAGCGAAAAAAAACAACAAAAACAAATTAAAGCTTTTAAAACATATCACAACGTGATTTTAAAATTTAATTCATGAAACTGAAACACTTAATTAAAAAAATTTTCATGATAGGGGAAAAAACTTGAAAGAACGCGTTTAAAACATCAATTGCATAATAGACATTAAGCTAAGAAACGTAAAGAAAAGAAGCGAAAGTTAATTTTAAAAATTTCCTTGAATAACTAGTTGTTGAAGAAAGGTGGCATGCTAATTAAATGACTGAAAACAACTTTCCTAATCAAAATTATTTAGCGCATTTAAGCCAATGTAATTTTTCTGTGTATTTTAAAAACAGTAAAAGTTTTCGATTGAAAATATAAATTTTTTAAAAAAACTTTGAACATTTTTTTAACCTTAAAAGATAATGCAAGCATCATAACAAACTTTTATTGTTGATATTGTATTCTGCAAAAAATTAAAAACTCAATTTACTTTTAATTATATCTAAATCAATTTTTTGAAAATTATTCAATTAAAAAGTAATTTTTTTTATCGTTTTCTTTGCAACACATTGATAACATGTACCGTATAACTTGTATAATTCAACTTTTTGAATGTATTTTTTGAATGTATTTTTAAAAAAATAACATATTAAAACGCTTTATGTGCCACTCGAAAATATTTAAATATTCTTTTAATGTACTTTGCAACAAAGCTAATGACACTGCTGCAAGGCCATATTTAAAAACGGTAATTATTATGTAATTAATCACTGTAAGTGTTCCTCATTTTTTAATGACAGTTGTTTCAAAAACTCTATTTTAATCCTCAATTTTTAAGAACGATTCAAAATAAATTTTTACATTTTGAATAGTGCTATTATGCATATGTGAGTTTATTAACAATTTGTTTTGCAAAACAATGAATGTAACCTGTTTTGGTGCTAGCCGCTGTGCATTCAAACAAAAATATCAGGTGAAAATTTGTTTTTTTAAAAATAATTGATCTACAAGTAATCACTTATGACTGCAATTTGTCAATGAATAAATGCAAATTTTATGTTTTAAACCAGGGGCGTGCAGCCTTTAGCGCTTCCGGGCCAAATGCGCACAACAAAATAAACCGCAGGGCGGTTGCTGTACTCATAGCCGCGCCAGCCTATATGTCAACCAGATTTAATGTGAAGCCCTTTTTTTTCTTGACGTGATTTTGTAATAGAAAAAAAACAGAAACGATTGGTTTCCCCCTTGTTAAAACACCTCAAAAAAAGGTTTTCTCATAAAGTTTGTGTGACATATGGTCGCGACCAATCGTTTCTGCCCATTTTGCATCTAAAAAACTAGAAAGGAATAAAAGTTTTGCGGGCCACAAAATTTTAGTTTGCGCGGCACATTTGGCCGCAGGGTTGCCCATCCCTATTTAAAAACATTTAATAACTTTTTTTTGAAACCTAAATCATTTAAAGCTATTTTATTTGTCAGTTATTTTATGTCCTGTAGAGATATTAAATTTAAAAATTTAAGTGAAAAACCAGCTACCTTTTAACATAAATTCATTAAACTTCTATTGACTTTTTTGATGTCGTTTAATTTAATGGAGAGATCTACTAACTGCAGTTGTAGATTTACCGATTAAATATTATCAGTTTCATTTTACTTTTAGTCCTCTGTTCTCTTCAATTTATTGCATATTTTTTTTAGTATCTTGTAATGTTTATTGATGGTGAATTGACCACGAGAGGTAAAAGGTAAAAAATCCTATAATTTTAGAAGTAAACAGGTCTGTGTCGATGCTTCCCTTTGGCTACAGCCTTTATAAATAAATTGTTTTGTTTAGCGGTCCTGCAGGATATATCTGAATAACTTTCATATTACTTTCATAAAACTCACAACAAAATACAAAACTGTTTACCCGGAAACAAAATCTCGGTACATATATTGGTATCAAGAATACTAGGCTTTTTGTTTATCACTTAACGATTACCCTTAATGTAACACTAGTAACTTTTTCAAGAGAGACAAAACATCCCACTCAAAAGATCTAATGGTCTAGTGCAGCGTTTCTCAACCTTTTTTCCCTTGCGGAACCCTCAAAATATATCCCATGTCTCACGGAACCCTTGCGCTAAAAAATAATAAATACCATTCTTTCTCATCTTATTTTCATCGTAGTTCACGTGGTAAATATTCTATTATTTTTGAATAATTAGATTAAGGAAAAATTATTACTTCTTCGTCAATTTTTTTGGTAATGTTTGTTTATAATACTTTATCAGGGAGATTTCATTCTCACAATAATTCTAAACTTAAAAGTAAAGAATAAATATACAAGTAGCCAACGAACATCATATAGCTACCTACTCAAATGTATGAAAACAAAAAGAAAACAGACAATTGCTGCATCAGTTTATCATTTATTCATCCGTGACTGACAATGTTGAGAAGACATACGAAAATCAAGCCAAAACGTCCTGTGAAGCAATAAATGGGCTAAGAAATTGTTACTTTCAGAACTATTTGATAAAGTGAAACATGCTTCTTTAATGTGAAACCTGTGCCTGTCTTTTGTTACACAAATATTTAATTCGAGGTCGAACTTTAGATAAACACACACGGATTTCATTTTCAACTGAAAGAAGACGATTTCTGTCTTTACTCTTAATACTCGTTAAACAAGAGAAGGCTTGTTCACACATGTAAGACGTTGAAAACTGCAGCAATATTTTACTTGCTTTCCTATGAATAGTAGGAAACTACCGTTATTGTCCCGAAAATCGCTGCATACAACTCGCAGGTAAATCAGTAAGAGAAAATGTGGCTCGAGACCAAAAGTGAAGCGAGCTGATCACGTGACGATTAAATTGCGCGGGGTCACTATAGGTCAAAAAGTCAAAATTCTGGTGAAAAAATTTTACCACACTTAGAAAAAGACTGAAAAAGAGTATTAGCTTATCTCATTTTTTTCGCGGAACCCTTAATGATCGTCTGCGGAACCCTAGGGTTCCGCGGAACCCCGGTTGAGAAACGCTGGTCTAGTGTGTAAGAGTTTGAAGTGATGAATTTAGGTCGAATTCCAAATTGATAAAAAATTTATTCAAGGAAACTACACCAGATAAAAGTAAAAAAACAACCTTTTTGGACTTGAAGTGCTTGAAATCCTTTTGTGATGCTGCCGTGCAACGACGATCAGGCTTTTGTTATTTCGATGGTGACAAGCTGTTTTATTTAGATATTTCTATGTTTGTTACTTGCCAATGTTCTGTTATCTACTCTGGGCACAATTAAATTGTCATTACTTTCAAAGCAAATTAGTACATTCAGACCAGAAAATAATAAAGAAAGGGATGTAAAAAAAACAAAAACCTACGGCACATTGACTATATAGTATGAACAATAAAATCTCAAAAGTATTTATTACGATGCTTGTCAAGCGGTATTCCGCTAAAATGACTTACGAAAACAAAAATTTCGTTTGTTGAACTGCACGTTTCAATCAGTTTATTGTACTTTCTACCTAATCCTCACTTTCAAGGTCAAGCCAGTCTATTTCCATTGCTTCGTCAACAGCTTCTTGAAATGGTTCAAAGATGTTCGAGGGTTTCATATTTGCTTTTTCGGGCTCCACTTTGTTTGATTTTTTTGATCCTTTTTTGCTAAACATGTTTTTAACTAAGGTCTTTCTACAATTGTCCAACAACAATAAAAGCTACAATCATCTGGTACGCCATTGTTCTTACCGTATCATTGCCTTGAATTATTTATGAAAACAGTCTTTATTCGGGCGTTGTAATTTAGCGTTTCCATGACAATCTTTCTCACAAAACAAAAAAAAATTCAAAACCTTATTATCTCTTTTAGCAAGTCACAGCTTGTTTTAAAATTTATTTTTTGACTTAAGGTGAAAACTTAAGTTCCAGAAATTACAACTTCGGGAGCGAAGCAATCAGTTTGCTGATAACCATCAGCTAACATGGGTTTTACATAGATTGTAGAAAAGCGCTAAGATTGATCTCTTAAACTGAAAAAAATTTATGACGAAGACTTTGCTTTTCGAATTTATTGATAGAAAGCTTTGATTTCAATTTTGAAAGATTACGCTTGGGGTATGTTAGACTCATTTTGCTTTCGTTTACAACATAATAATATGTAAAATGCAGTGACGTGCCGTGAAGCTTGTGGTTGGTGAGGCACTAATTTTAAAAATAATGTTAGTACTAATTCTTTTGCTTGCCAAGACCACCAAGCAGGGAAAGTACCATAAAGTGTCTTTCGCAACGACACAACAGAATGACGCGAGTAGGTTTTGAACCGAAACCACGTTAATCACAAGCAAAGCGCTTTAACCACTCGACCACGCTACCGACAAAAAATGTTCTGTTTATAAAAAACTTGGAAAATTTTTAATTTCATTTAACATTAGAATTGCGAAATCTGTTTATTTAGAGACAAATCAGTTCTTTTGGTTTTATAAGTCTTAAGGAATTTGATTATGAATGAGAATCTTCGATTTCACGCGCTTGCTAAAGCTTTCATGATCGGATTCAGGGGGCGGGGGGCAAAAGGGGTTAAATCTTTAAAATTTCCGGCAGTTACCTACTTTTTTGGCACAACCATGACCTCCTACAGTATCTTTAGGAGGTGGCAGAAAAATGTTTAATCGTTGACCCATCACCTCCTAAAGATTCAAAATTTTTTTGGTGTTTCCTAATAAATTTTTTTCGGTGAAGTAAAAAACAATGTCGTTGCATAAAAAAATCAAAATCGTGGAGAGAGGACTAAAACTTTTTTTTAAAATGGAAAACAAAACATTAATTCTCATGCATATTTAATTCAAGACAAATAATGCTTTTGAAGATGGCAAAATATATGCTTTGTTAAAAATGTGTAATTAAAACTGACTGCCCTGAATTTTTTAAAACTCCCTTCAAGAGAGGCGTGTCTTTTGTTAATAATTACTGGCTTAAATTAAATAAAAACTTGGTCAATTTATGTCAAATTACATTATTTCAAATTATTTATACACTTATGCAAGGGAGACATCAGAAATGACTATACAGTCTTCGATGTCTACTACTGCCCTCAGACATAATAAGCATAAGAATACTTTGTAAAAGAACTCTTATGTTCTATTGAAAAAGTACACTTATCCTCTTAAGCATAAGATTACTTTGTAAGACGATGGTTGTCTAAGACAATGGTTTTCAACCGCTGGTCCGCGGACCGGTGGCGGTGCGCATTAGCCTTTCTGCCAGTCCGCATCAGTTTATTCTAATTTTATAATTTAAAGCAGGGGTGTTTAACCCGCGGCCCGCGAAGGAATTTTTAATCAGACACTCCATCAACTTGAATTATTGCAGTGCATTTAAAACACCATAACCTGCGTTGCGTGAGAAATGACAAAGTGTGCCGCAAAAGCTTTCGGAAAGCATTAATTCAGGGACAAAATAAAGTCCACAATCAGAGCAAAGACCTTTTTGTTTTAGAGAACACTTAGTTTTGGGGACGAAAATTGTACAAAATTCTTCAATTCAAAGTGAAGACCTTTTTTTTAAAGAACACCTCTTTCGGAGACAGAAATTTTTGTACAAACTCACATGACAACAACACTTTGATTGCTTCAGCGATTGCGGCCCGTGATAAACTTAGAGACGAAAATTTGGCCCGTGACAAGCAAAAGGTTGGACACCCCTACTTTAAAGAGGCACTACCAGTTCAGAATTAAAACAATGTTAAAAAAATATTAGCAGTAATTATTGCTTTCGCTCAATAACTAAATGAAAGATCAAGGCTTAAAGTAGATTAGCGAAAATGTGTTGTGGTCTGTAGTGACGGAACTGCCAGCATCGTTGGTTGTTAATCGGGTGTAAGCGCAAAAATAAGACAAATTACTAATAAGAATCTGCTGTCATACACATTGCATAATTCATCTTGAAAATTCAGCCGCCCAAAAAATGTAACCTGAATTAAATGACGTTATGATTTGAGCAGTTAAGATTGTCAAATATATTCATAACCGTGTATTGCATTTAAGGGTTTTTGAGGCACTATGTGAGCGCATGGGTTTACAACATCACCATCTCGTCTTTTATGCAGAAGTGATACGGTTTTCGAGAGGACGCGTTCTTGCACTTCTTTTTGATTTAAGAGAAACAAATAAATTTTTACGTGAATAAAACTTCCCTATTATAAAAGAACTTCGATCCGAAAAGATGTGGATAGGCAAACTTGCATACTTAGCAGATATATTCAGCCGCTTGAATGATCGTAATAGTTCTCTTTAAGGTTATTGCATCAACGGTGCAACAAAACTTTTAAAAATAAACTTGTTTTTTTTTGTAACAGATGTTTGCAAAAAGAGAAATTGGTTTGTTTTCAAGTTTGCAAGATTTTGCGGCAAGTACCTCGTTGACACTAAAGTGTTATTTGTTATTGTGAGTCAACACTTAAAAGAATAAGCCATTAATTTTTGTCTATATTTTTCCGAAAATAAGATCCTCAAAAGAAAAAGTGTTACAAATTACAGAGGATATAACGTCGGGCAATCTTAACGCTGCTAAAAAACAATGGCTGATTGAACTCGTTTGCGATACCAAGTTAAAGATTGCCTATAAAAACTTACCACTTTCACAATTTTAGGCTTCACTTAAAAACAAATATATACAACTTAATAACAAAGCAATTAAACTACTGCTACTTTTTTCTATGGCTTATCTAAGTATGTAAGAAAAGCTTTTCGGCTTTATCTCTTATCGAAACCAAGGAGAAAAATTGCGTGGATATTCAAGCTGTACTTCGCCCAGAGGCGCCGGAAAAATTTTTGGCGGGGAAGGTTAAGATTTAAAACAAAAGCACCTTTTTTTGATTGAAAAGAAAAAGTTAAGGCTTCAAAACTAAATAGAATCATCCGAAATTAAAAGTTACGTGATTAGTGTTTCTAGAAATAATAACAAAAAATTTTGATTTAGTAGCAAAGAAATTGTGGCGTTAATCTAATTTTAACAAGCAACACAAGCTGTCCGACTTGGCTGCTCAATACTCACTTATGGCCGACATTAAAGTTTAAAAATAAAAACACCAAGACTAAATGCGTGACATTCTTAGCCCTTTTGAAGGACTGTGTTACATATGTGTGCCTTGATTGTGATTATAACGTAACATTTTAAGAGTCTTGTTCGTTTTGATGTGTTTACGGAAGAACTCGCAGACCTACATGCTCATATTAAGTTAGTTAACAAGGAAAGTACCACGCCTCTGAAAAAAGTAACAAAGATATCAACAGTTTGCAAAGTTTTAAGCAAAAAGCCGACAAGCAAGAAATGCTTTTTGAAAATACTGTACATAAATTGCTTTAAATTGACTGCGGCGTAGCTCTCGTTTCGGCTTTTGCAGAAAGGTGTTTCAGTGTCATAAGAAGAATCAAAACATGGCTTAAAAGCACTATGAGAGATAGCAGTCTCAATAATTAAATGTTGGCAAATATTCATTGAACTAGTTGGACAATATCAATTTACAAGCCATTGCAGATGACTTTGCCAGCAAGCGAAACACTAATAAATTATTTTGGGTTACAGTTACATTAATTGTGCAACGTTTAATAATTGACATCAAACCTCAATCTAAAGGGCCATTCATGCTTATGTAATTACGTTTTTTTTTTTACCCAATTTTTAATAGCTGTTTAAGTTTTTTATTGTTCTATCTATTTTAACCTTTGGTATTCTTGATAGCGTAAATGTTTTAGCCAGCGTTCTGTTGTGGGTAACGAAAGACTATTTACTGATTAGCAGGCTTGTCCATGGGACATATTTTTCTGTCCCATCCCATCCCATTGGAATACAATTCAATAAAAATAATTAAATTTATGAAAATTTAGGTTTAGTGTCTACTAAATAGGACTACATGTACAAAGAAACATGCAAAACGACAAAATTTATTGACTTTGTTAACTTTAAAATTCCAAAAAAAGACTATTTGTATTTATTTATCCAGTGTCCCACCACAAAATAGATAATAGATACAAGTATATAAAGAAAAAACATTTAAAAGGTAAAAAAGTATAAAAACTAAGGTTAGCTCTGACGTAATCAAGTTGCTATGAGATGGCTACTCTCCCATGGAAAATACAAATGTGTGCTGTCCCATCCCATCCCTGCTGATTAGTATGCGAAGAACATTTTGTGATATTCCCAAGCAAGATGCATTCGATCTATATCTAACTGTTTTTGGCTGCCGTGCATGGACGTCGTAATTGTTGAATGCTGTTTTCGAAACTAGCTTGGGTGCTTTTGACAAAATTTTAGCTGTGGTAGCCTATGTTGGATAGCTTTTGGTTTAATAACCAGTTAATACAGTTGTATTTTTTTAATGTCTAGCCTAATTGCTGTAACATAGCCCCCCAATGTACGAACCCCACGTACATTAACGACCAAACCCAAAAATTTCCACTATCCTCCCCAGAGGCCATTTTCCTCGTGGAGCATTTCATCATAAACAAGAACAAAATCGTCAACCTTGTAATTGTCCTTTAGTTTTTGTCATTTAGGTCAAACTTGTAACAGTTGCAAATATTCGTGACTCCAACGACGCCAAAAGTGATCAGCTAAATATTGAATTTGGCGCCAAGGCTTCTTTGAATAATTATCATTACTTGAAAACAAATCAGAAATGTTTCGCATTTCTCTGAGCAGCAATAAATGACGTTGGCTTCCGGGTCCATTGTAACCGGAGTCAACGGTCGCGAGTTCAAAATTGCTTCAATTTCGACCAAAAGTGTTCTCAACCCTTCATCAGTCAAATTTTGGTGAGCCATCAAAATACGCAGGATGCGTCGAACAGACCGAATTTGTCGTTTCCATGCACCGCCCATATGGCTATCATAGGGACAATTAAACTTCTATCGTATACATCGTTGCTTTAAGTAATTTTCCACTGTCAGATTTATTTAAGTTTTGAATCGAATGGCGAAGCTCTTTATCTGCAGCAACAAAATTGGTTCCGTTATCGCTAGTTATTTCCCACGGTTTACCTCTACGACCGATTAATCTTTGCAGAGCATTGATGAAAGAGTCAGCGGACAACGAAGACGCAAGTTCAATATGGACGGCTCTAACAGTCATGCAGGTAAACAAACATCCTCATCGCTTCACCATAGCTCGTCCTTGTTTTACAAACATTGGTCCAAAATAATCCACTCCTGTATAATAAAAAGGGGGTTTATTTGCCGCTAACCTTGAATTTGGAAGATCAGACATAATCTGTTGACCAGCCCTGCATTCCTTCTTTTGCATAAAAGGCATTGTCCTAGCACGTTTCTAACAGTTGCTGCTCCTTTGACTATCCAAAGTTTTTGTCTTATGGTCGCCTAGGTGTGAAACATTCCCACATGGCCGACTCGCTCGTGATAGTCCTGAATAACAAGTTTTGTTACATGACTGTCATTAGGAAGTACAACAGGATGTTTAACTGCAAACGGAATATTTGCTTTTTCGAGTCTTCCTCCCACACGAAGAACACCTTCGAATCTAGTTAGTAAGTTTTTATCAATAATTTTATTCCTTTTTAGATAATTAATTTCTTTGTGAAAGTGATCACGTTGCACGCTTTGAATAATAACATTTTCAGCAGATTCAATTTCGTCAACAGTCAATGGTGCTTTGCACATGCTTCTTTTTAACAAAAGTTCCTTTAGCCTTAAAATCTAAGCAACAGAGCGCTTTAACTTATACCAAGTTGAAAAACGAGAAAACCGTTCTGAAAAAGATTCATGAGTTTTTGAATCTTTGACAGCATTTACATTAAAAACTTGTTTCTTAACAACTGCGAATTCTTCCGGTATAACCGGTAAAGCACAAGGAGCTACAGGCCATAACTTATCCTCAAACGTTAAGAAATCTGGTCCATTAATCCAGCGCGACTGGTTATTAGTTTCGATGCATCTAAACCTCTTGTAGCGGATTTAAATTAGAAGGCACATACCTCCATTGATTCGGATTTGATGTTTCATCAATTTTTGCAAGTCTGTTTGCGACAAAGGTAGGAAAGCGTTTGGAAAAATTGTGGATCATATGAAGAACTGTTGTAGAATCAAAGTCTGTCAAACGTAGTCATCAAGTTTGTTCTTCTCACTTACGCAATACTGAAACAGATTTAATAGGTTCTAGCCGAGATTTACCAATTACAAATTTAATGTGTACACTACTAGACTTGCAAATTCTCAGATACGCTACCACTCCATATCCATCTTCTGAAGCATCACTGAAGATGTGCAGTTCAATTTGATCAGCGTCTTCAAAATTTGAAAAATAACGATCAACTTTTAGCTCACTTAGACAAGTCAAATTTGAAATCCAATTACTCCAACGAATAGCCAGTTGTTCAGGTATGGGTTCATCCCAACCTAATTCGAGCCCGCACAACTCTCGTAAAATCAATTTAGCCTTTAGTATGACTGGAGCTGCAAATCCGAACGGATCGAAAACAGCACTTACTTGGGAGAGAACACCCCTTCTAGTGAGTGGTTTATCTTTTACATTTACATCGATTTGAAAAGTATCTTCTTCAAAGTTCAACGTTACCCCAAGTACTGGATGTAGAATGTTCTTGGCTTCTTATAAATCTAAATAAACTTTCGCTCGCTTTTCTAAAACAAAGTTTGATATTACCCGATCACTGTTGTTTGTTAGATTAAATCCTCACTTCTTCAGCAATTGAGACAGTTCATCGCTCATTCTAATGGCTTCCTCCGCCGAGTCTACAGGCTTAAGACAATAATCCATGTAGAAGTTTTCTAGAACAATAGTAATAACATACTGAGAAAACAAAAGGTATTTTGCTGAAGAGCGTAAGCAGCACAAGCGCCACTCCAAACACGTGCACTTTCATACAATACTTTGCAGGTGGAAGAGTAGTATTGCCAGATGGCCAACACAAAAACTTCAAATACTTCCGATCCTGAGTATCGACTAAGACTTGGTGATACATAGATTCAATATCCGTTACTAGCGTCACTTTTCCCTTTCTAAAACGAGTATTGTTCATTCAATGAAGTATCATTGTAGCGAGCAGCACAATCAAACACAATTCTTACCTTATTAGCCTTCCTTGGATGGGACACAGCGTGATGTGGTAAGTACGAGCAATTGTCATCTTCCAAATCGTGCTCGCTTAAGCGTTCAGCAAAGCCTTTGTCCATTTATCCTTGCATGATTTCTGTGTACAGCGTTTGAAATTTTTCATCTCGAGCAAATCGTCGACGCAAGGACTCTAATCTAAACATAGCTTGTTTAAAATTACTGTTAAATTTAGGACATCCTGGTTTCCACAAAAGTTTCACTTGGTAGTGACCGTTCACCTGCTTTTTCGAGTCATTAAGTAAATCCATGGCATACTTGTCATTACGCGACGTACCTGGTTTCAAATCAGAGTTAGGAATCATATCTAATTTCCACAAGCATTGAACTTGTTCCTGCAGCAACTGATCGGCTTTACTCACAAAATTTATATTCAACGTTTTCTTACTGTAAGCAGACCCACCGATAATCGACCATCACAAAAAAGTCTTAATGGCAAACGGCTCGCTTCGCCTTCCATAACGCTCATCTTGTGTCCAAAATAGTTCCGGGTTATTGATTCCGATTAATAGTTGAACATCCGGGTTACTCAATTTAGGTATTTCAATTCCTCAAAGGTGTTTCCAATTATTTAACTAACTTCTCTTGGTGAGAGAGTACTTCGCTGGCTCTCCAGAAATTCCGAGACGTTGTAGTATACTTGTTCACACAAAGTCGCCGTAGAACCTTGATCTAAGAATGCATAGGTAGTTACAGTTTTATTACCAGCGCGCACTTTTACCGGAGCCACATTTAAAAATGTGCTGTATGATCTTTCTGTCGTGCATCCAGCAGTGATCATTCCAACAGTTCTGTCGACCGATGAAGAATTGCTGGTTGATGGCTGTTTAGTTTTCTCTTTTTCGCACTTGGAACTTCGATGTAGCAATTTATGGTGCTTCCCTTGACATCCTTCTACCCTGCATACTTTAGCCTGACAGCAGAACTTTGCGACATGACCTTGCTTGAAACAATTAAAACATAATCGCTTTTGCTTCATAAATTCATATTTATCATTTAAACTCTTGTTACGAAAAGCGAAGCAATTTTTTAACAAATGATTCTTTGAACACAAATAACAAGTTAGATTACCCTTTGTAACAACTTCAATTGAACTAGTCAAGAACGAGCTTACTCGCTTAGATTTTTGGTAACTCCCGTGCACTCGATTTTGCTTGCCTTGCGAATCCAACGATTTTGTAAATCATAAGGCAAACGCTGACAATTTTGCCAATAGCATCGAAGTTATCTATTCTAGAATGGAGATTTAGTTGCCTAAATGTTAAGTCACATTCTTTTAAATCACGAGCTAGATTAACCAAACCTTTTTTATCATCACGCTTAATAATGGAATCAGAATGTAATTTATCAATAAATGCTCTAGCGATCTGGTTTCTTCGTCCAAAATTGTCCTTCAGCAGAGTTTTAGCATGATTGTAACCTTCATGCGGCTCTAATAATAAACAATGATCGATTACTTTCTTTGCCTCACCTTCACAGTGTTAAACGAGTAGCAGCAACCATTTGTTCGGATCAGTTATCCTAGATTCTACATTAGCTTCAAATGTTTTCACGAAACGAATATAATGCATCGGATTGCCGTTGAACTTTCAAGTTCTATCTTCGGAAAAGCAGGATCTACATACACAGGAACATATACGTTCATGATTAAACGTAGGAGCTTCTCGTACACTAGAAACAAATTGAGTTTCCTTTGCCGATAAAAGTCGTGATGAAGTGGGAATATCTGATTTCAAGGGCTTAGTTTCGGATTCGTACGGTATGTACCCTCCTCGTTCAATTTCTTCCTCTATGACTTGTCGTTCTAGAGAAGTTTCTTCAATTTCATGTCTAGCTTTTAGCAGTTCTAGATTAAATTGCTCTTCTTCTTCTCGCTCTTCTTCGGCGCGTCTACGTTGTCTTTGTTGCTTTCTTTCTAGATCTCTCTTTTCTTCTAGTTGCTTAAGTTTTAATTTAGCAACCTCTTCCTTTGCAACCAACTTGGCTGTTGCCAAGCTACTTGATGTCGATAGAAAACTTCTTTTTGATGTTGCCTTTGAAGCACGAGATCGAAGGGTGTGTGGAACCGAAAGCGCACTTGCTACTTCCTTCTCGGTAAGCTTACCTTGTAAACAATTAGCAATGCGTTCATCAACCTTACATCGAAACTCGTAATGTTTCTTCAAACGAGTCTGAAGCAATTCTTTGCTATCTTCAGAATTTTCTCTTATGACAAGTCTCTCCATTTCTGCAAAAACATCATTCATTAAAGGAATAGTAGCTTTAATTAAACTACTCTCTGCATTGTCCGCCATCAAACAGTCACACTTGGTGTACAACTCTTCAAGTCGCTCTTCTGCTTCTTCAAAACCTTTAGAGGAAATCGACATATTTAGAGTAAATACAAGCACAATACAGAGTCAAATTTTACAACCAAAATGCACGATATCAGTAATGGTAAATCAATTAAATATAATTGAGTTACTGGGATTCTGATCTTTTGAGCAATTAGTTAAATAATGCGTCCTTATTCAAATAGAATGTATTACTAATTGAAACAAAACAAATGATACAAAAAATAAAGACAGATATTTTATAACTCGATATATAAAAATTATATGATTTGGATATAAAAATTAAAGATTGACGATCGACTATTGACGATTGACGATTAACTATTGACGATTGACGATTGACGATTGACGACGATTGACGACGATTGACTATTGACGATTGAAGATTGATGATTGACTACAGAAGATTAACGATATTTAATTAATTTGGTCTCTACGCCAAACCTGCCCAGAACACAAAGAAACAATGCACAGATTTCTATAAACGTTCGAACAGTAGTCTATATATTCATAAGCCTTTACAGAGCTAACAAATACAATCTCTCTCTGTGTCTTTTCCAATAATTAAACTTCAATTTATAAGAAAACAAAAACATTTCAGGCGCAATGAGAGGCAAGTTAAACTTACAGTGTTGGATAACAAAACGTGAAATTAACTGAAACGAAAGTAAACCGGGTTTGAAACTTGCTGTAACACTGCGGCTATCGCAGTGAGTGGTCATGGCAGAGACAACTTAAAGGCTTTTGCAAGATGCAGCACACCTTAAGATTAAGGTTTTGAACTCCAGGTTTATTAAAAAGAGTTGGCATTGGCATTGGCATTAGCATTTGGTTTTATTGAGCAGGCTGGGTTCCGACGCGGGAAGTCAACCGTAGATCAAGTTGTTCTGCTAACCCAGAACATCGAGAATTCTTTTGAGTCTAAAAAAAGGCCGGCGCCGTATTTGTCAATCTGACAGCTGCCTATGACACTGTCTGGCACCGTGGCCTTACCTGCAAGCTGCTGAGACTACTTCCGGATAAGCACATGGTTAAAATAATTATGGAGCTTGTCCGAAATCAAAGTTTCACCCTTACTACCGGTGACAGCAAGCAAAGCAGGCTACGCCGTCTTAAAAACGGCGTTCCTCAGGGAACGGTCTTCGCTCCCTTCCTATTTATCATCTATACGTAGGATCTTCCTTTCATGATTTCCAAAAAGTTTGCTTATGCTGATGATTTAGCATTGTTGCACTCTTCTGGAAACTGGAAGGACTTGAAGGGGACTTTAAGCCAAGACATGTCTACACTTTCAGCGTATCTCCAGACCTGGAGGTTGAAGCTCAATCACACTAAGACTGTGATGGCAGCCTTTCACTTAAATAACCGAGAGGCTAAACGTGGGCTAAAGGTGTACAAAAACGGTAGACTTTTACCGTTCTGTCCAACTCCTACTTATCTTGGGGTAAAACTGGACAAATCGATCACGTTTCGTCACCATTTAGTGGCATTGCGCAAAAAACTATCTTCGCGCGTCACACTGCTGAGGCGCTCGGGATGGGGTGCTGGTGCCAAAACACTACGCACAGCCACCTTATCTCTAGTCCACTCAACAGCTGAGTACTGTGCGCCAGTCTGGTGTCGCAGTGCTCACACTCGCTTCATCGACAATGTCTTTAACGACGCCTTGCGCATGGTTACTGGATGCCTGCGTCCCACTCCAACGGACCACCTACCTGTACTCTCAGGCATCCAGCTAGCTGAGCATCGCCGAATGGGAGCGACACTCCCTTGGCTTACCGTGGATCTCTGGACCCCGACCATATCTTGTATGGTCTTTTAAGTGGGTCCTCAGATACTCGCCAAGTGAGACTAAGATCCAGACGGTCCGTTTGTGCCAGCTGCGCGGAATCTTTTGGACAACCTTGCCAGACTTGGCATCCGCACTTCTGAATGAACAAATGACAAATGGAAAACGGAGTATTGTGAAAATGTTTTCAGGCTCCGTGCCTTTGTGCCCAGGAGCGGTACCAGGCCTGTTGGGATGGGCTTATCCCGAGTAGCTTGGGTTAAGGTCAACCGCCTGCGAACTGGTGTTGGGCAATTCCATTCGTCCATGCACAAATGGGGTCTCGTTCCTTCACCGAATTGTAAGTGCGGCGCCTCTGAGCAAACCGCAGACCATGTACTAACAGCGCGCCCTACACATCGGGCACCACATGGAGTACGAGGTCTGACGGTTTTGTATGACGAAACTCGATGCTGGCTTAATAACATCACTGCCAGCATCTGATTTAGGCAGTGCAGCAGTCCGGGGTAAAAGGATAAACCCTCGGCCCCAGTTCTGTTTGTGTCTGACCTGGAGTGGATACCCTTCAAACGACGACGACGGCATTGGCCGAAAAATTGATCGAATCAAAATAACAAGCAAAATAAAAATTTTCCGAGATACTGGTCTGTCCTTTGCAAACTGAAATTCTATCATGTCAACCAAAATTTCAAATTGCAGCATGATTACCAAAATTTGGTTTTGTTGGCAGTGCCTTTTCAACAAAAAAAGTGCCCTTTTTTAAATTTTGTCCCCCCCTGGCAAAAAAACTCCGGCGCCCCTGGGCACGTCGCTGGTAAAGTACAGCTATACAATTTTTTTGTTTAAGAAAAAAAGATTCAAGCAAGGAACAGAGTCGCTTCATAATTTCTAGCAAAAACATTTTTTCATTCTGATGAGTGCTTTGATCCAAAGTAAGTTTTACGCTGTATTTTTTTGAGAAAAATTCTCGGAAAAGTAAAATGAAGTCAACAACAAACCGGCCATCCTAAGCTTGTTTCGATGAGCTTGGAAAACATATCATTAGGAAAATGCTATTTAAAAATGACTTTTTTGATATTAACTGGCAGTGGAACTACTCTTGATTAACTAGAAGAAGTCACGAAATCGTGTCTTGGTTGGTTTTGTTGTGCAATCTTGTTGGTGTATACATGCGAAATATGAACAGCTTAATAATAGTCATACCTTGAGTAGATTGTATGATTTATTTCGTGAAAGGGTAAATTAGATGACATGAAGGCATTCTTTAATTTGGTGTTTGCAAAGGCTCAGCCGGTTATAATAGTGATATTTTGTACTGGTTAAATATGCAGTCTACCTGACGTATCCGGTCTACTACCTGGTCGAGTAGGCAGTCTACGATCCTCACGAAGTCTCCTATCTGATTTGGTATGAATCATACAAAAAAGAACATTTATTTTGCATACTTAACCGAATATTTAACGAGAAGTTTGTTGGTAGAATGCACTTTTTCACCGAGTCAACTTATGCTAACTTTATTAAATTCTTTTTCTTTTAATAAAAGTTTTTTTACTCGGAGTATATTAAAAGATTTCCGTGTTTAAAACTTTTTTTAGTTTTATTTCACTTGTAACGAAGCGCATTAATTAAAAGTCACCAAAAGTGCATCATAATTCGTTCTAAAAAAGAAATAGTTTTAAATTTCACAAAAATATTTTTTAAACTTTTTAAAAAAAATCAATTTTTTAACATTTTTTACGATTTCATGTTTAAAAACCAATTTATCAAGTTAAAATTTTTTTTCAAATCTTTTAGCATAATATTTGATCGTTTAATTAGATTGTGAAAATGTTTAAAAAGATGTTTATAAAAAAATGCAAATATAAGGTTAAGTTTTTGTGGGATGAAGCAGTCAGTGATCAAAGTTCCTGGTTTTAGCACGAATATTAGGTTGAAAGATCGGTTCTTGTTAAAAACTGTGGTCATTATTATTTTTGTTTATTGGTATTTAAATGATAAATGTTAACCATGCAATTTTAAGTCATTGAAAATATTGAAAATAGTGTTTGGAGTGTTGCTAAATGTTCGCTGTACATTTTACAATTCCATTGCTTTTTAACATTATTATACTATAAGACGTCGTGATTTCGAAATAATTTTGTTTGTTTTATAAAAAATTTGCAAATGGTTTATTAAGTTTTTATAGCGAAGAAATTAAAAAAACTTTGAAAAGTTACTTTAAAAACTACGAAATAATTTGCCCTTAATTCAATGAAAATTTTCGGTGCTGGTTTAGTATGTGATCTACCTACATGTTTTTAGTTTAGTTTGTGATCTACCTAATGATATTTCTTGGGTAGATCACATACTAAACCCGCACCAAATTTTCTTTATCATTTAAAATTTAGAAAAAAAATCTACTCTTTTTTGCCAAATTAGTAGTTGCCCCAGGAAAATAACCCTGTTCGGTCCCAGGTTCTTTTTGGCATAAGATCTTTTCGGCAAAAGTTAAGGTGAGTTGCAGGATTAGGGTTTGTGTTCGGGTTGGGTTTAGATACAACCAACAAAGCTTTTACAATAAGTTACTTCGAAACATTCTACATCCTTGCCTCAACCAAGCAATTAAGTTGCCGACACCATAATATTCTTTCTTCATTATTAATTTTTTTAGTGAATTAGCTTTCTGCTTTGAGCTTTTTTTCAGAAGAAATAACAAAAAAATTTGTTTCTTTGCTAGTGTTCTAATTTTCAATCAATCAATCAACCAAGGCTTTATTTTTGCGTCCGTTACAAAGCAGATAATCATATTAAAATGCACGCATGTGGTCGAAAAAAAAAGGAATCAGCGACAAAACGATATACGTTGAAACATGCGCCAATTCAAGGTTACAAGAGTAATTATTTAAAAATGTATGGTCGCTGACCCTTAACAGCTACACACACTCACACAATATGCACAAAACAAGTAGTAAACAATTATAAACAGAACACGAAAGTAATGTTAATTGAGCATAGAAATGAAGCATCATGCCATCAACCTGTAAGTTAATTTCTAATAATTTCAACCAAAATTAATCGATCAAAATATAATATAAGAAAAATTAAATCGTTTTTTTTTATTATTAGTATTTTTTATTATTTTTTTTTTAGTAACCCGTGTTTAGGGAGGCTCACAGGTGCTACACCTTGCCAAAGGGTGACTTGGAGGAAGTTGAGACAGGGTTTCCTCATTCGTCCCAACTTATCAAAGATAAGCTCACAACCGGATGTAATTTATTCTCATACCCAGGAGATCAGTGACTAAAAGAAATTATAAATACTTGCAGGTTACAACTTGTGAAAAAAGAAAACTAATGAAGTTACAATTCTTTTAAAAGCTGGTCAAATTGTATTTAGCTGTTTTTCTTTATATCATCTTCTATATTTTTATATATCATCTTTATATATCTTCTTATATATTATCTTTATATCATTTTAAATTTAATAACATCATAAAATACTCTATTTATAAAGTTTCTCTTTCAACGTGTGTTTTACTTGTATGAAGAGAAATTATAATAGTCGCTGCAATAAAATATTTTGAATTTATTTTACAACAATATTTGCCGAACTTTTTTCGGTTTTGACAAATTTAAAAAATTATCAGTGCATACCTCGTATCGTTTTTAAATAAAAACGGATGGAAATGAATAATAAAAAAGAAACTAAGCAGGCTATACATCAATATACGTATATATAAAAAATACTACAAATTATAGGTTTTAAACCTATACAGCCCACACGTGTCCTAATTCCAAAGCTTTTGCTATAAGCCTTTTATCCGCACAACCTACAAGTGAAGAAAAAAACATTACTTTCGGTCACGCAACCTTAACTTTATCCAAAAAGTAAATCCTAATAAAGTTTTTTATTGGCCAATTACGTTTAGCTTTATCAAAATTAATTAAAAACAAAAAACTTTTACATCAATTTTGAAACCAAATATCGTTTTTCACCGCATTATTTTCTGGATATAACAAGAAACCAATTAAACAGGGAAAAAAGTTTTTTTGCAAAACAGGACAGTTTTTGAGATGAAAAGACAGCTCAAGAGCAAAAACTGTTTCTCTTGACAAAGTCATTATATTTACAGACTCCTAAATTCCTTCATAACTTGGGGTCTATCTCCCTAAATTTTGGGCTACCAAAAGCTCAGGGGGTCTAGGTTGAAAACTTTTGCCCTAAATTAAAAGGTCAATTTATAGGTAGTTTATGCGATGAAATGTAAGAGTGCCACTTTGATATTAAAAATAACCATTTATAGGTTTATAAGTGGAGCCTTGCATTGAACTTTATTGCATAATTTACTCAGGAGAGTTGGAAGCAGGCTGAAAACCCACCAGACAAATTTTAGTCCCGAATTTTACTCACCTGCCTTTTCAGTTTAATTAACCGCGCTTTGCAAAATCAATGGCAGAGCTTCAAAAAAATGATTTTGATATTGGGCGTCATTGCAAGAAATTTTCAAACTAGATTGTAGCAGCAATTTTCCAAATGTTATCAGTGCACCGGCAAAATCTTTTTGTCATCTTTGCAATAAAGCCAACAATAAACTGAACCTTAGAATAGTTTTTAAATAGGAAAAAAATAAGCCCATTTGAAAATTTTTAAGCTGTTTCGTAAACACATTTATTTGTAAAAATTCTTTTTTCGTTTATTAGCAATTATGTTATAAACATTTTCACAAAATAATAGACATTACTTTTGTTAGGTTCTGTGCAATACCAGAAATACAAGATTGCTTGCCTACTTCGCCTGGAGAAAGTTTCAATAAAACGTTATTTCAAATAAGCTATCCATCAGTCGCCACTATATCAGTGAGCACTAATTCCACAGCCACAATCTATCTTGTCGCTATACCAGATGCTCTTGAAGCATCCAGTGATTAGCTAACAAACACAACTCAAGTTACACTACTGTAGTTCAATCATGGTTTAATCAGCTGTCGTACCAAGTCGTTATAAGTAACAGTTGCATTTGCACGAACTGTTAAGCAGTGATGGATATTTAAAATTAGGGGCCCCAGGCAAAATCCTAATCAGGATTTCCAAAAATTGGTGTTCTTAAAAAAAAATCTTTGATCTCGTATTTCCCTATTTTTCTCCCAAAATCATCGTGATCTCTAAAAAAAAAGGTCTTCACTTCGAATCAAACTCGTATTTCCCATTTTTTGTCCCAACTTCATCGTGATCTTTAAAAAAAAGGTCCTCAGATGAATTCGTTTTGAGATTTTCCACTTTTCGTAACAATTTCATAGTGATTAAAATAAAATGTACTGCAAAATGAAACTATATGCGGTATTTTCAAAAAGGGGGCCCGAGGCAACTGCCTCACTTGCCTCACCCAATATCCACTACTGCTGTTAATCTACTTTGCCAAGCCTCAACTTAGCTGCACTTGACTTTGCAAGACGAAAAGAAAAAATAAAAATATTGATCTTCCATCGTGTTTTATAAATTGAGTTTATATTTATCGTATAAAAATAAATTCCATCAGAAGCGACCATCACTGTGCTCTGCAGCTTTTTTTCACTTTATTAACAAATAACAATTGCCAAAGGGCGTTTTTACGGCTTATATTGTACCCTCATAGTTATAAAAGCCAACACAACGCGAACGCTCTCGGGAGCTTCGCACGGTAGACGTTAGTCTATCAAACTCAGCTCTCTGTACTAAAAGTTAGTTTAACGCTGCTATAGTATTCTATTCTATTTTTAGTATTCTATCTCTCAGGGGCATTGTCAGGTTTTAAAAATCCTATCGCAGCCAAACATCATTAGGAGACTTTTTTGAAGGACTTGAAAGTCAAAAGAAAACGAAAAAAATCTTTTTTTCCTATTAAAGATTAAAAAGTCGTTCCTTTAAAAGTCGATTGGCGGTACAAAACTTTAAGATACTTTTAAAAAAGCATTTTCATTCTTCGAAAACTTTTCATTTGACACTCGCTGAGAGGAGCGGTCAGAATGAACAAAGAGCGATCGGATCGTGCTTATAAAGAAAAATGTTAGTGTGTCTGATTGGTCTGGTGATTCCTTCCGACAACTATCTGATGAAAAGTTTTCAAAAAATGTACATGCTTTTTAAAACTATCTTAAAGTCGTTCCTTTGAAAAGTATATGATAAATAAACAACAATGCAGCATTTATTAGTCTAATTTCGGAAACAGTTTTTATGTCGTTTTTTTATCATTTACTTGATTCATTTGACATGTTCGAAAGAATGATTTAATAAGGCCGATATTTATTTTTATTTTGGTCTTAAACGTCTAAAAAAGTGAAACCGAAGTTTTTTTTACGAAGCTATTTTGTTTTTATTCAGGTATTTCTTATACAAGTCTAATTTACATTTAAACTTGAGTTTCGACTTGAAGCGACGTAAAATTTTCAGCAAAGCAATTGTTGAAAAAAATTTTTATTAACAAAAGGGATTTATGGAATCACTTCGATTGCTCGTAAAAAACTAAATCAAATATTGTTTAAACATTCTTATTTATTTAGTGATAATTTAAAGTGGTAATGCTGTAGAATTGTGAAGAGATTAGTTAGTTTTGTTGGTCAGAAAATTTAAATCTTTTTTAACCCTCCATACACAACAAGAGATTTTGTAGACAAAAAACCGGTGTTCATGTAGCAAAGTAGATTCTTGATGTGTAGATGACCAACCAAAGCCGCTTCTGAATTCGCTTGTTAGCAAATCAACTAAATCAGTGGTTCTCAACCGCTGGTCCGCGGACCGGCACCGGTCTAGCCTTTTTGTCGGTCCCAACAATGTATTCCAATTTTATACTTTAAAGAGGCGCTGCTAGTTCAGAATTAAACACTGTCAAAAGAATATTAACAGTAATTAATGATTTCGCTCAATAACTAAATGCAAGATCAAGGCTTAAAGCAGACTATCGAAAATGTGTAGTAATGTGTACTGACGGAGTGCCAGCATGGTTGGTTGTCATTCAGGTTTAAGCGCAAAAATGAGAAAAGTTACAAAAAAAATCTGCTGTCATACACATTGCATAATTGACCTTGAAAATTTAGCTGCCCAGAAATTGTCACCTAAATTATATGACGTTATGATCGAAGCAGTTAAAATTATAAAATATATTCTTAACCATGTAATAAGTTTTAATTCCATTTAGTTTTAATACTTTAAGTAGATTTGTTTTATCCAACCAAAAAAGGGTACCTTTGTTTCAAATTTTACCCCTCCCATCAGAAGTTTTTTCCGGCGACCCTGAGCGAGGTACAAGCGTACAAGCGACAGTACCCTGAGCTTGAATATCACGCAATTTTTCTACTTGGTTTTGAAAAGCTTTTCTCACATAGATAAGTCGTAGAAAAAAGCAGCAGCAGTTTAATTGTTTTGTCATTATATAAATTCGTTTCTAAGTAAAATCCCAAATTGTATAAGGGTTTGTTTTTATGTTTAATTTTTAACTTGATATCGCAAACGAGTCAATCAGCAATTTTTTTCAGCAGCGTTAAGATTACGTCAATTTATGTTCTCTGTAAAGAAAATAACCATCAAAAATTTTCCTTTTGAGAATCTAATTTTTGGAAAAATATTGACAAAAGTTAATGACTAACTCTTTTAAGTGTTGGCTCAGAATAGCAAATAACTTTTTAATGTCAACAGAAAACTTGCCGCAAAATCTTGCCAACTTGTAGACAATTAAACGTTGGTTTTTTGCAAACGCAATACAAAAATTCAATTTCTTTTTTAAAGCTACAGTTTTGTTGCACACTGTAAATTTATTGATATAATAACGCTGAAGAGAACTATTAAGGCCATTCAAGCGACTGAACACATCCGCTAACTCTGCAAGTTTGCCTATCCACATCTTATCTTATAAAAATTCTTTTAATTTATTTGCTTCTTTCCTTAACTCAAAAAAACGTGCAAGAACGTGTCTTCTCGAAAGCCATATCATTTGTGCATGAAAGATGAAATGGTGTCCTTGCAAAGCCATACTCTTACACAATGCCTCCAAAAGCCTTAAATGAGATACAGTACTTTCTCGATTTTTCGTACCTCGTTTATCCGGCCGTTATATTTTGTACAATGTATTTTGGTACATCACAGAAGTAGTGCATACCACAGAACACTATTTCAATATTATTTCAAACTCTACTGAGAAAACATGAATCTACTCACAAACAATCCAACATTAATTCATTTTTTAGTGCAGTGATCTATACAATAAACTCGTATACGATACTGTATACTTTTGTTGGTTTGACTACAAGAATTTAATTAACCATTTTTTTTGCTTATTTGTTCATACTTTTGAAAGTAATGACCCAACTAGACCGGATAATCGAGGAAGTACTGTATTCCGTCTCCAATATAGTAGATAATCTTAACTGCTCCGATCATAAAGTTACTTAATTCATGTAACAGTTTCTGGGCAGCTAAATGTTTAAAGTGAGTTATGCAATTTATAGACAGCAGATTTTTGCTAACATCTTTTATTATTTTTTGCAGTTACACCCGAATGGCAACCAACCTAGCTGGCAGCTCCGTCAGTACACACCCGTACACATTTCCCCAATCTAAGCCTTGATCTTGCATTTGCATGTAGTTAGTACTGTTAATCTTCAGTCAACAATTACTGTTAATATTCTTCTGACACAGTTTTACATCTGAATAGCGCTTCCTTAAAGTATAAAATTGTAATAAATAGTTGCGGAACGGCAGAAAAGCTAATGCAGATCGGCGGTTGAGAATTAGGGTTTATAATTTTTAGGACTTTTTATTATTCCGGGATTGCAAAATGTACCACGGAAATGGCAAAATGTCACGCAATTCTGTTTGAAAAATTTACTGAACACAAGAAAAAATAGGTCTTCACCAACAATTAGTATCCAATTTCTCCGTTTTTGTCCTGAATGGCAGGTGAAGACTAAAAAAAGGTCTTATTTCCCAATTTCTATCCTTTGCACAATACGTACGTAGCAATCGACCAACGTATTGAGTACTCCTGCTTTAAAATCATTACTTCAACTCAAATGCAAAAACCGGGATTTTCCGGGAAGTTTTTCCGGAATCCCAGAAATTTAAAACTTATAAATCGTACGGGTTCCCGGGACATACACCCTATAGAAAACCAATAAAGTAAATGATGATTTCCTGCTTGAACATGTTGTTCTAAAAGCAATGTTTTTTCACACACTTTATTGGAAGTCAAATCAATAATTAATTTGCAACGGAAAAGAAATTTGACATTTTGTCGCATCTTTGTCATCAAGCCACATACATATTTTTTGTAATCGAAAAATTTTGGTCAATTATTGCTATGTTTCCAGCAAACAAAATACCAACTTGACTAGTTCTTGAATGTCTGCGATGCACAGTGTATGTTTATGTTGATAATTAACTATAGATTTTCTACTGAAAAATGATCTGGCTTATAATCGCAGTTTCATGGTAATTATTTTCTTAGGAAAATTTAGGTTCGAAACGATTCAAAAACAAATCAAAAATTTGATCGAAAATTCATGAACTTTACACAAAAGAGCAATGTGATGACGACCGAAAGTTTACGTTTTTGCTGTTTTAGCTGGCGCAACTTGTGAGAGGTGTAAACATTTTTGAAGAAAAACAGGCTCCAAGAAAGAAGATCTTGCTGGTCGAAGGTTTATGCTGTTTTAATTTTAATTTTCAAAAAAGTTGTTAGCTTTTTTTATTAGATAACACTTAAAACTTGTTTTGGACATCTTGGACATCGCTAAAGCGAAAAACACGTAGAACTCCGCAGCAAAACATAAGCACACTGTTTTTTTTTCAACTATAAACAAGAAGTTGACAAATCTAAAGGTTTTTGTCGATTGACGCAATATCTCAGAAACAGTGGCGTACCGAGGATTTTTTGAGAGGGGGGGCATACGGCCACAACCAAATATGCTTAGTGGAAAAAATTATTCAAGTGGTAGGGTTAGGGTCAAAAAAGTTTGAGAAACACTGAGCTAGATGCAAGTGCAGTTCTTAATAAAAATTAAAAAGAATTACGCAACTGATTCGAGTGCGAAGATTGAGTTCAATACCCGGGTTGGCTAAGCGTGGGAAACGAATTTGAATGGAAGGTTTGGTTATCGCTTTATTTAAAAAAGTATTGTTCTTATTATTCTTATTTTGTTCAATGAGGATTCTATAAACGTGTCTCACTTTAAGAAAAACATTTTACTTACTCGTACGGCTTTAGTTTTACTATGAAAAAGAGTTTTGACATTAAGCACAGATTTTAGTTCACCCACATAAAGATTGCAAAATGCGATAAGGCCGTGACGTCAACAAGTCAAAAAAACATCAAATGAACCTAGTTATGACCCGAATCAAAAATTAATCAATCTAGAGTTATAATGAATTATTCATTTTCATATTTGGCAATAGAAATATTCATTTCCATACCTGTCTGAAAATTGACTAAGATCAATGTTGTGTTATTAGTGAAAAACTTGATTAAAGCTGTTATTGTACTTAAAATGAATTCGATATTTTCCATAAGAAAGCACACCTTTTTAGTGCCCTGGATAAAAATTTAATTGTAGAAGTAAACAGTAAATCTTTGGTTGATTTTTTTTCAAAGTTCAGAATTTGTTTGTAAAATTGAGTTAAAAACCTAAAAAATCACAAAGTTGAAAATTCAGATTGGTGAAATTGATAAAGCTTGGAAGAAAAAAATAACCTTACCGTACATATGAAGCCTTTGTTTTTTGCTCCTATTTTTGAAAATCCATTATAATAATTAATTCATACAATGAAATACAAACAATTGGTTTGTTAAGTTTTCAATGCGTAGTATAATAACAAGATTTGATTATTTGTTTATTTCGTGCTGGCTTGGCATTACTTTGACTTTTTTTTTATACTTGTTCCATTGGTGTCTCCAGGACTTTGTCGCTACTCGGACTCGTATTTGATACTGATGCAACAAGTTGCAAATCCACGACAACTAGATAGTAGATTATCACTGTAGGCTAAAGATACTGGCTAAAATTTTGTAGTAAATTAAAATATATGGTGGCGAAAACTATAAACTGTTATTAATTATTCATTCGGACTCTTCGGGATGAGCGCGATTAGCCCGAGTGCCGGAGTCTCGGAGTCACTACTGACCAACGTTCCCTCTAAGAGCTTGCTTAGTGTGCGCGGAATGAAAGGCCGTGTGAGCAGTGGTGGATATTCAAATTAAGGGACCCGAGGCAAGGATTTTCACAAATTGATGTTCAGTAAAAAAGAAAAAAATTTTAATCTCGTCTTTCAGTTTTCTCTCCTAAATCAAGGTGTTCTCTAAAAAAAAAAGGTCTTCACTTCAATTTCATCTCTGGTTCCCCTATTTTGTTCCCGAAATTAAGGCGTTCTTTAAAATTTTTCACCTAGAATCGATCTCTCTATTTCTCAATTTTTGTCCTGACTTATCGAGGTTTCGTGCTATTTTCGAGGTGAAGACCTCTTTTTTTTTTTTTTTGGAGAAGACCTTGATTTTGGGAACAAAATAGGGAAGTCAGAGATGAAATCGAAGTGAAAACCTTTTTTCAGTGATTACCATAATTTTTGGAGTAGAAACTGAAAAATGAGATGAAAGCTATTTGAATATCCATCACTCTGTAAAGCTTGCTTCTGATTGAAAGCACGTATTTAGCTTGTCTTGCCAATACTTATGCAGTGCGCGGCAGAACGAAAGTACTTCGCGGCCTCGCAGCCGCGCAGGTATTCAATAATAATTCTATGTGTCCCCTTTTTTTCTGAAAAAAAAACGTGATTATTTAAAAATCGTGCGTGGTTTATATAAAATCTTGTTTTTGTGATTTAGTCCGTATTTGGTAGAAAAATAAAAGGCACCTGGCTGCTCTCAAAATTAGTATTCAATTGGGCTTCCTTGTAAATGCTTCCGGATGCATATTCTTACACAATTTTTCTTTATTTAAAAAATCCTATGATATAATTTGTCGTACTTTAAAATATCGTTGTGATGTGTATAACAAAAACAAACTTAAAAAAACTTTTTTACAAAGATTGGGTCTACTCCGTATCAGAACTAAACATTGCCTAGTTAAAATACTTGGTATTTAAGTGGACCATAGACCAAGAACAAGAACGTTTCTTTTTACTCTTATAAAATGATGCCCAAAACCGTCAAATCTCGCGTTACCTTGGTGTCTCTTGCAAAAAAGTTGGTAAATATACGAGTCGTATATAGTTTGCAGTATCACAAAAGCAATTCAATAAAGCAAAAACCATTCTGCGCTGGAATGAATTTAAACGTTCAACGCCAGTGTCGAACCCATTAAATTTTTACGACGCTGTTTTGAGTAAATATATTACAACTGTTAGCTACTGTATATTCTAGCGAAAATTGATCACCCATTCAACTAGGATGTAAGTATCTAGTTATACTGCAGTATGTGAATAAGGAAAATCTCAACATGTCGAGTTGGTGCTCTACGACCGTAGTGCACAGGTCCGCAGTTTAACGCTTCACGTTGACATGGAATCAATCGTTAAGTCTCGTATTTTCGAAAGTAGGATCGCTTACGAAAAGCAAACACTCATTCGTTAGTTCAACCAAAACAATGGCGCCCAGTTTTCAAACCCCGTAATGAATTTGTTAAAGATAAAAGTTGCACTTTTCTTGGCAAGTTACTTGCAAGTTCCGGAAGTTGTTTATTTGATATTGATCATCGAAGGTTTCTCGGTCAGCAAAACGAACTTTAAATCTTAAATGCTCTTAAACCAAAAAGTAAAATTTTCTTAATAAGAAGTTTTGTCTGAGTGTTTTTAAAACGAAACATGAATTAAAAAACAACCAGCATGCACGTTTTTCGTGATTGATATAAAAAAGAAGAATGTCAAACTAATTCAAAATACAAAGAGCAACAAAATAACAATTACTGCAATGGTTTAAAGCAGTGGTCCCCAAACTTTTCGAGCAGGGGGCCGTGTATTGATATTTTTTGGATTTCCTCGGGCCAAAGCTGGAGACTAAAAAAAAAGGATCTTCACTTCGATTCGATCTCTGATTTCGCTATTTTTCTCCCAAAATTATAGTGATCTCTAAAAAAAAAAGTCTTCACTTCGATTCGATCTCTAATTTCACTATTTTTCTCCCAAAATTCCCGACATAATTCTATCCAACTGTGGCTCAGAGTGAGTGCATATATTTTTTAAAAGAGCTCCGCGGGCCGGATAAAAAGTCTTCGTGGCCGCGTAGTTTGGGACCACTGGTTTAAATGGTAAATGTTTTTACGGAATCTGGTATAAGCAATTACACTCATTCATTCCAGTTGAAAACCAATTTTTTTACGACACAAGAGTAACTTTTGATCTTACTTTTACACAAAACACTTATTCGCAACACTTATTCAAAAATTGATTAAGCAAGCATTACGTGACTAATTTTTTCTATTAGATACATCGGAAACTAATTCATTTGTGGTGTAGCTTGACGGGTGCAAAACTGTCAACGCTTGCAAATCCTTAACCAAAAGTTTGCAAATTCCTATTAATTTCAACAACCCGAATAACGATCGGTGCTTCAGTGTCAACAGCGTGGAATGTTTGATTTTCCAAGAAAATAAATTTCATTTTCTCTACTACCAAAGACGTGCCGTCAGGGGAGGTAAGTGAGACAGTGCCTTACCTGTGGAAATCAAATAAAGTAGAAACAATATATTGAAGCCATAGTCTTTGCAAAATAGATGTAACTTGCTATTAGTTGAAAAAAATTAGTAAAAATTGTACTGTATTTGTAGCAGTGTAATTAGTTTTGCTTTTTAACCTTAATTTTTGACCGTTTAAGCATTGTATTTTCAGCGCTTTAATCATTTTGTCAAGCGTTCTTGTCTACAAAATCGCTAATACACGCTAGTGAGGCAGCTACAACAGTGATTCTCAACCGCCGGTCCACATTAGCTTTTCTGCCGGTACGCAGCAATTTATTCCCATTTTATACTTTAAGGGGGCCCGACGAGTTCAGAAGTAGAACAGTTTTAGAAGAATATTAACAGTAGTTAATAATTTTTCTTAATAACTAAATGCTGGATCAAGGCTGAGATTGGGGAAAATATGTATGGTTGTGTACTGACCAAGCTGCCAGCATGGCTGGTTTTCATTTGGGTGCAACCGCAAAAATAAAAAAAGTTGCAAACAAAAATCTACTGCCTACGCGTTGCACAATTCGCTGTGAACATTTAGCTGCCCAGAAACTGTCACCTGAATTAAATGACACTATGATCCGACCACTTAAGATTATCAATTACTCGTGACCGAGTATTGCATTTAAGGCTTCTTGAGGCACTGTGTGTAAGTATGGCTGCGCAAAATTGCCATCTCATCTTTCATGCAGAAGTACATGTAATATGGCTTTTGAGAGAATGCGTTCTTGCACGTCTTTTTGAGTTGAGGGAAGAAGCAAATCAATTTTTTCGTGAATGAACATTCCCATTAAAAGAATTTTTATTCGATAAAATATGGATAAGCAAACTTGCATATTTAGCGGATATATTTAGCTGCTTGAATGACCTTAATAGCTCTCTTCAAGGTTATTGCATCAATATCCTTTTAGTGAGCAACACAACTAATGGTTTCAAAAGAAGTGGTGTAGATAATTATCCGAAAAGACTAAGCAGAAAAAAATAAAAATTCCACGATGTAACTTTTTGTAAAATTTGGAATTATAACCAAAAATCTATAATTTCAAACTTAAATTCGGAATAGTAAAGATGGATAGTATCAGAATTGTCATAAAAGAAACAATCAGAAATCAGTACTAAACAAGAAAGAAAATTTTGAAAGCTTGGTTTTGAAGAAATTATATTGAAAAGTACCTTGCACTTTCTTGTAAATTTTCTGCCCCACTGTGTTCCCCCACTTCTGGTGCCTCTGGCTTCGCCATTCAAAAACTTCAATGGAGCCACGTTTACTACATAGTATAATAAGAAGGTAGCAGCAAATTTCACATTAAATAGAGTTCTTTTGATGCTAAATGCTTACTTTTGTTTTAATAAAATTTTTTTTATCGATTTATTGCGTTTATTACAATTTTTTCAAACATTAAAAAGATCACCGGGCCGCGAAATTTTTTAAAAATGTTACCGGTCCGCAGGCTTACAAAGGTTGAGAGCCACTGAGCTAGAAGATTGCTTTCCTTCACATAAAAAAATAAAACAATATAGCGCTTTTTTCTTTTTTGGTCAAAATATTTGTTGAAATGACAGAGATTTGAGGCATGCCGCAAATGTGACTTAATAGAGAAAAAGACTTTTTCTTACTCCCGACATTACTTGAAACAAGATAAATCGGTTTGTTTTCAGTAAGTTGGAATACACGCATTGTGCAACTGCAAAGCAATAAATTTATTCAAATATTAGAAATGGAAGATCATTTAGTATCTAAGATAAGAAATTTTTTAACATTAAGCTTTTTAATCTTTTAATCTCTAATTAGGTAAATATTTTTGATTCAGTGTTTGAACCTCAATTTTTGGCAGCATTTTTATATTTACAGTATAATATTAACATACATTTCTAACTAACACTAAATCATAAACTATCCCTTACCTTAACTTGTAAAAACTGATAGTAAAATGTCTTACTTCCAATGTGAAGACAATTGAAACTAATGAAACAATTGCTATTGTGAACGACAATAGCCCTTCCAACTTTTAGTTTGAAAATGTAGAATATCCGGCTGTATCTTAGACCAGTGGTTTTCAAACTTTTTTTGCTCAAGGCACACTTGTCAACATAAATTTCAAACGCGGCACACTCGGACCTCAGCCAAATTGCTTTTCAACTAACTAGGCTAAAACACTATTCTTGCAAAAAACTGTTTGCGGCACATTTTTGAAACCTATCAAAAAGCGCGGGACTTTTAGACCGTTTATATTAATTTTTGTTCCCAAAATCAGGCGATCTCTAAAAAAAAAGTCTTCACTTCGATTTGATCTGGTATTTTCCTTATTTTTCCCAAAATGATAGTAATCTCGAAAAAAAAAAGGGTTTTCACTTGGCGGTTTGGACTACCCTGCTTCCTTCCCAAAATTGGTTCCTTCTAAAAAAAAACGCGTTTTCGTTCCGAATCTCACTTATTTCATATACCAGAACCGCAAAATTCGACGTCCCTAAATAATTTTTTTCCGAAATCTTTCGCGGCACACCTGGAAGCCTCTCACGGCACATAGTTTGAAAACACGATCTTAGACGACCGTCATCTTACAAAGTACTTTTATGCTGAAGAGGATAAGTGTACTTTTACAATAGCACAAAGTACTCTTATGCTTTATGCTTCTTTTACAAAGTACTGTTATGCTTATTATGTCTGAGTGTGGCAGTGGACATCGAAGACTGTATAGTCATTTTTGCTGTCTCCATTGCATAGTGTATAAATAATTTGAAATAATGTGAATTGACATGAATTGACATGAATTGACTAAGTTTTTATTTAATTTAACCCAGTAATTCTTAAAAAATATACGCCTCTCTTGAAAAGAGTTTTAAAAAATTCAGGAGTCAGTTTTAAGCACATGTTTTTAATAATGCATATACTTTGCTAACTTCAAAAATATTTTTTGTCTCTAATTAAATGTACATGAGAATTGAAGTTTCGTCTTCCATTTCAAGAAAATACTTTTTAGTCCTCTCATAACGATTTTGATTTTTTTGTACTATGACGTTGTTTTTACTTCACCAAAAGAAATTTATTAGGAGACCCCGAAGAATTTTTTAAATCTTTAGGAGATCATAGTTGTTCCAAAAAAAAGTAAGTTATTCGCCTAAAAATTTAATAATTTAACCCCCCCCCGGGATCCAATTACAAAAGCTTTTGCCAGCACGTGAAATTCAAGGCTCTCGCTTAAAGTCAAATTTATTAAAATTTAAAACCTAAAGAACTGATTTGTCTCTAAACAAACAGATTTCGCAATTCTAATGTTAAAAAAACTGAAAAATTTGCACGTTTTTCATAAACAGAACAGTTTTATTGGCGGCAGCGTGGTCTAGTGATTAAAGCGCCGTGCTTGTGATTAACATTTTTTCGGTTCAAAACCTACTCGCGCGATTCTGTTGTATCCTTGGGAAGACACTTTACGGCACTTTCCCCTGCTTGGTGGTCTTGGCAAGTAACATAATTGGCATTAATAGTATTTTAAAAAATTAATGTTTTACGAACCACAAGCTTCACGGCACGTCACTGTCCACCACTCATTAAAAGATTCAGTCCGTTTTGTATCTAAAAGTTATCACCTGGACATATTGTTTACTAAGGTTTTTTTGAAATAAAGTTCTTGATCTAATCTAGAGAAGTTCCCCCTCTTCGCATTAATCTTCGCATTTTATGCCCTTATGTGTTTTAATCATTCCTGTAAAGTGGTATAACTTCTAATAATTAAATTTTGTTTCTACACTACATGTGTACTTTGACTCACAGACTCTTAGAATCTTGTTTTTTTTCAAAATCAACCAACATAGAGCAATTAAAAAAACTGAATTCCAGGCATTGCTGCTGTCACTGGAATTCGCATTCCGTGTCAGTGTAGTGTTTATCAATTAAAGTTGTCTATTCTCGAAAGATATTTTTTCTAACAACGAAAGCGTACTAAGCACAGACATTAAAACAGGGTTCAAATCACAAAAACTGGATTGAGAAACAGAAAGAGAAAGAGAGAGACAGACAGACAGAGAGAGAGACAGAGAGACAGAGAGAGAGAGAGAGAGAGAGAGAGAGACAGAAAGACACAGAGAGAAAGAGAAAGAGAGAGAGAGAAAGATAGAGAGAGAGAGAGAGAGAGAGAGAGAGAGAAAAAAAGAGACAGAAAGATTAATTCCTAGACATTTATTTGTGTGATATGCAAACGTCTTAGAACTGGACGTAGGCCGTCTTTGATATTTGCCACGATATTTCCTTAATTAGTTTTAGAAATAAAATGGCTAGCCAAAGAAAAACAAAAGGTTTGACAACAATTTGTTGGGACTAATCAACATTACTGCCAGCAACTAATTTGCACAATACAGCAGCTTGAGATAAGAAAAGATAGATTTTTAATCCCGTTTCTGTTTTTACAAATAAGATTTAATTTTTTTACCTTGTCAAATTTTTTAAAAATGCTACTACACCAAATCCCACTTTTCGTACAAAACGATTAAATTAAAAAAAGGTTTAACAAGCGGTAGCTCATAGAATCATCGCACAAAAGTCCCATTATTGTGGTGATTGTAGCCACGATGGTACAAATAAGTTATAAGTTACAGTAAATCTGCTTATGGTAGTCCTTTAACCATTTAATTTCAAAAAATAAAATTTAAAAATGTTAATTGCATAGATAAAATTAACTTAAAACAAAGTGTTTTTAAAAAGTTTTTCTAAAAAATTTTTGCTTCGTTGAAAACAAATCTATCTTCAACAAATATTAATAGGAATTTTTATAAAAATTTTTTATAAGTTTATGAGGTTTGAGAGTAAATTTTTTTTGAACTGGCAAGTATAATTTTAAATTGTTTTTCTGATTTTTGGGCCTATGGTTCAGAACAGTAGTTCAATAACCAATTTGTTTTGTCAAGAGTTCATCAACAACAAAAACATGCCATGAGTTTTTAAAAATAAAAAAAACTAAAATGCAAACTTTCCTGAACAAGCAGCTAAAATTTTATTAGATAGCCTTACTATATATCAAAGTTATTAGATGTGTTATCTTAGTTGATGAAAATTTTTTAAATACGTATTACTTATTGATATTTAAGCATTAAATTAACTTTTGTCAGTCAGCTCAAATAATAAAGTAGCCTACATTAATTTGCATTGTAGTTAGATCACAAACGTGAATACGATTCATTCGTGATTACAAATTGAAATAAACATGAAATTTAAATTATCAAATTGCTAAACAAAAAGCTCATATTGAATTACCTAAAAAACTTTTAAAATTAATAATTTTTTTTGATAAAAAATCAGAACGACAATTTTTGGAAAAGAGCAACTAATTTTTTAGTTTTAAAAAAACTTGCAAAAACTTTAAAAAATTGATGAAAAGCTTCAACTGTAATAAAATAATTTAAATAGAAAAATCAAACATGTAAAACCGAACAGAATAATAATTCCTGCAGTTTTATTTGATCAATTTGAAGTTAATAATGCTTGTAAAATTAAACTTTATTTGTGAAAACACAAATAACCGTGTTTTGAATTAATATGTAAGTATGCAAACAACAAGCGCTAAAATTTAGATAAAATCTGGGTAACTTTGTTCAGTTTGAAAAAATCGTTACCAGTACAATGCTTTCTCGATTATCAGGTTTAGTTGGATCTTTACTTTCAAAAATATAAACGAATAAGCAAAAAAACGGTTTATTGAATTTTTAAAGTCAAACCAACAAAAGTATACAGTATCGTATATGTTTATTGTCTAGAATCTAGATCTACTCTGTACTAAAAAATGAATTAATTTTGAATTGTTCGAGAGTTGATTCATGTTTTCTCAGTAGATTTTAAAATAATTTTTAAATAATGTACTGTGGTATGCACTACTTCTGTGATGAACCAAAATACGTTATACAAAATATAGCGGCCGGATAGTTGAATGCCGGATAAACAAGGCACGGATAATTGTGGAAACGCTGTATTTGATATACCTGGAATCTTTGTTTGTCTCATAGACTTTCCGAGAATAACTGTATTATGTAATTAGTTTTGTTATTATTGTTCTGTTTTTTGAAAATTATGAAAAAAAAATTACATCTCAAGGCTTTGCAACGCAAGCAATTCATTAACTAAATTACTTTAGACTTTATTTAGATTTTTTTTTCAAGAGGGTAAAGGCTCCAGGGTTAGTGACGTTTGCAGACAGTTGATATTGCGCAAAAAAGGCACTTTTACATTTTCTGTGAACGTGGTTAAATTCTTTCTTCTAACATCTTGCTTCTGAAATCAGAGCTTCTTATTTTAATAGATGTTAATATCTATTTATGATATCTAACTTAGCTGTAAATTAATAAGCACTTGCGCAAAAAAAGATATCACGTGAACGATTTCTTGCACCCTCATCACTAAGACGCCAGCCCGTACTTAACATTTGACGTTTTTTAACTCTGATTTGACATTTTAAAAGTTTTTTAAAACGTCATACGGTAGTTAGTCTCTAATCGCTTCATCGTCCTGATTGGTATCACCAGCAGACCGTAGTTAATTGCTGATTTCCGTAGGTTCTGCTAAAGAGCTTCTTTAACCAGCAAAGATACGAAAGGCAACGGACGGTTTACGTAATGCAATCAATTGAAAAGCACCGAAAAAGAAGTAAATTCTATTAAACTTTTACCTTTTCAAGCACTTGAATATATTTTGCCTTTTTTTAAAGTTATTTTGTGATTTTGAACAGAATTTCTACCGATTTTTACTCGTGAGGTTTATGAAAACGGGTAATTACTAAACAATCTGTTCGTAATTGTGAAAATGACAAAAAAGTCTAATCACTCATCGCACCATTAAGAATTACGTTTGATTTAACTTTGTTAAATACTAACTCCTTTTTGAATAATTCAATTCTTAAAACTAAAAAGTTTTTTAATGTTTTATAGATAATCGATGTAATTTAGAGAACGTTAGCATGTGCCTCAGGGAAGAGCGAACGAAGTAATAATAACGATCTTCTATATTGGGAAGCCAACTATGTTACAGGTCAATTTCATTCTCATTTTACAACAATAGACATTTTAATACCGTAGACAAAAACTCAAAAATATTTTTTTTACTTACAATTAATTCTCGGAAACTTAGAAATAATATGATACACAGACAACTATTCAATAGATTACCTATTTTGCACTTATGAGAACGAGAAAAGACTTCACAAAAAAACAGGCATTTAAATTTGCTTTTATCTTTTGCAAATATTGATCAGTTTTTTTTTAATTTTGAGAACTACTATGTTTATGTTCAGACAGCAAAAACGTTTTTTGTTAAAGCTATTTGTTTCATGTTTTTTTTCAATTAATTGTTTTTATGTTCATGGGTTTACAAAATATTTTTAAAAGTAAATATTATTGTTATTATTGAAAGCAATCTTTTGCCACAAGGATGCATAATCGAAAAAACCCGATGTTTGAAATGTTGGGTTTTTTAAATTCAAAGTTATTTCCTTATCAGTGAATATGTGATGGAAGGTATTGATGATGAAGAATGGTGAAGGTTCAGTTAATATTTGTGCCATGAGGTCCATGGAGGTTGTTGAAAACAACATCTGAACTGGACCATTAAGCTTGAAATAAATGTGTCTGATTGACTCCAGTAATGCCTAACAGGTCAAGGTTTGAACCCTCAGCACAACCACTATAAAAAAAAGTCAGGCAAAAATTTTTTGAAGAATAATAATTTTTAACGTAAAAATAATTGTTGCTTTTGACGTTAGCACGGGTACAATAGTTCAAAGAAAATTTATTTTTTAACGGTTGTGATTACTCCAGGCATTTTCAACAATCTTTATTGACTTAAAAAAATAATAAACAGTACGTACAAAAAATAAATAAAAAAAAACAGAAAAAATATTTATGCACAAACGATTTTGTTCATTTTATTTTATTGATTTTGTTATTCTCGATCATTATTAAAAAGTTCGGACTAAAAAATGATAAATACTAAAAAAGATCAAGAAAAGGAGGAACCAGCACAAAGTTAGACGTAGTAGTATGGTGGATCATGTGAAGTATTTGAGAATGAAAAAATAATTTTGCTTTTATTCTAAGTTTGGCTTTTGACCGAAGATTTGAAGGGAAATACATAAAAAAAACTTTTAAGACGTAGTTGTCTAAGCTAAGAAAAATACTGTAGAACGAATCTTTTGTGAAATATTCTTTAGATTAAACTTTTAAAATCTCAGTATTAGTGAACCGAAACGAAAACATTAGAACACATTACCTCATCTTTTTTTCATGACACTTAATAACTGGAAATTGCAGTTCAAATGTTTATCAAGCTATTTATTCCTGAAATGTCGAGCTGGCGTCCTTTCAAAAATACGTAATTCAAAAAAAATTTCCAACTTACTGAAAACAAAATGCGAGCAAAGATCTAAAGAACTTTGAAATTTCATATGAACATAGTTACGGACTTCAAATGTTTTATAAACAGAATAAATTTTCATATTATGCTAATTTGAAATTGTTACGCAAACAAGTTACAAAGTGTCATATGTCGACACCGAAGCAGTGTTGCCATAAATATAAAATGAGTAGGATGATGTTCAGTTAGGTAGAAAGTTACTCAAATAATTTTTTTTAGAATCGAAATTAAATTTTATGATTTCCTTTTGATGAATATTAAAACTATTGAAAATAAACGAGTATAGACTATTTTTAATAGTAGCAACACTTTAGGATTTTGTGAATACAATTTTGAAAAAAATAATTCATGTATTTTAAATCACAATGAAAAAGTAGACTTTAGTATGACAACCGGCTATTTCAATAATAAAACATAAAATTGTTTGAAGTTTAATTACCAGATTTAATTTCAATAAAAAAAAAAAAATGTAAACTGCTGTGATTATTAGATTTTGGTTGAAATAGTTTTGAAGTGCTGTAAGGTAATCTGAAAGAGTAAATCAAACTTTCTTTCAAAATATATTTGTTTATATCATTGCTCATCATTTTATATGATTTGAGCACTCTTGGCATCACTGGGCTTTGATTTTACTTGTGGCTTAAAAACCACAAGTAAAAGATTAGCCACAAGGTACAAATTGGTGTGCCTTGTTCTTTCTCAGCATAACTTCACTGGACTGATGAGACCCGAAAGGTCGAAACAGTACTGTCTCCAGTTACTTATGCTCCCTGCTCTTGCAGGTTGAGCACTCTGGCTGAGAAGACAGTGATGCTGTTGCGCTATGCATTGCTCATCATTTTATATGATTTGAGCACTCTTGGCATCACTGGGCTTTGATTTTACTTGTGGCTTAAAAACCACAAGTAAAAGATTAGCCACAAGGTACAAATTGGTATGCCTTGTTCTTTCTCAGCATAACTTCACTGGACTGATGAGACCCGAAAGGTCGAAACAGTACTGTCTCCAGTTGTTTATATATTTATATATTTATTTATTCAAAATATATTTATATAATTTATTCATCTATTATTTAGAATTCAGTTACAGAATATATTTATTCTATACTTATAAATATATTAAACTTCCGGTGTGCCTTGGGTAAAAAAGTTCTCTTACAAAAAGGAAACAACATTCACTCGAAAAATAAACCTCTCCATAACGTCGATTATTGTTAATATATTTATAAAATATATAGATTATTCAAAAATGGAATTTTTCAAAATTTTTTGGTCAGTGCTCATCAGGAAAGTGCTCAATGACGTCGGGTCAGAGCGGTTAGATAATTAACTTACAGACCACAAAATTTTTTAATTTAACATTAATTTTATTTGCCCCAACAGACTGTTTCGCCTGCCTGGGCTCGTCAGGGGGCGGTTAAAAATCTGAAAAACAAAATAAACAAATAAATAAAAATACAGTTTAAACGAAGCGCTTGAATTCCGGCGAAAAAGCGTAAAACAACAACAAGAGAAAAACTACGGTTGTAAGGTTAATCAATAAATGAATTTTATTGCCAAAGAAAAAGTGTTTTTTACGTAGCTTGCTCTATTGTTTGAAAATAATGGGTAAATATAAAAAGTTTGCATTAAAATGCGTTAAAATTAGATTAAATAGTCTGCAAATTGGAAATACGATAAAAAGATGCTAAAGAAATGCGTTTAAAATGACAATTATTAGGATATGAATTAAAAATTAAAACAGTAAATTTTTTTACAGGGTATAATTTAAGAATATTTTTAGTTCGATAAGTATGCAGTGTAGAGATGGATTGATTTATTTGCTGATCAAGTAAGTGTAAACGGTAACCTTTTTGACGTAACAATGGGCTCATACGATGGGGCAGAAATATGTGAATTAGTTGGACTGTATCTTTTACACAAACTTAATAAAACCATAAAAAATCAACACCTGGGACTATACAGAGACGATGGCCTGGCAATAATAAATAGTAAATCAGGACCAGTCATCGAAAGAATCAAGAAAATCATATTAACAATTTTTCAAAACAACGGCCTCAAGATAACAACAGAATCCAATCTTTTACAAACTGATTTTTTATATATCACCCTAAATTTAACTACAGGTAAATACTGGCCATACCGCAAACCCGGAGACATACCCCTTTATATAAATGCAAAACCGAATCACCCCCCAATATAAAAAAACAATTACCCAAAATGATCTCATCACGCTTATCTAGAAATTCATACAGCTTACAAGAATTTGATAAAACAATCCCAGAATATCAACTAGCCCTTGAAAAAAGCGGATACAGAGAAAAATTAACTTATGTAAAAGAAGAACCAAAACAAACAGATCAATTCAACTCAACCTCAAAAAACCGATCAAGAAACAGAACAAGAAAGATTATTTGGTTCAATCCTCCTTTCAATGATGAAGTCACCACTAATATTGGCAAAGAATTTTTTACCCTTCTCAATAAACACTTTCCACCCAGCAACAAATACCACAAAATTTTTAACAAAAACAACATAAAACTGAGCTATAGTTGCATGCCAAATATGAAATCTATGATAAATAAGCAAAACACTTCACGCCTGAACAACTTGGACAACAAAGTAGACGCCAAACAATGCAATTGCAGATCAGATAAAAACTGCCAACTTAACGGAAAATGTTGCAGAAACTCAGTAGTTTACAAAGCCTCCCTAAAAACTGATGAAACTGACAAGTTTTATTACGGCAGCTGCGAAACATCATTTAAACTCCGATACAATAACCATAACCAATCTTTTAAAGACAGTAGAAAAATTAACTCCACCGAACTATCTAAAGCCGTTTGGAAATTAAAACAATCAGGACTATCGCCAGAAATAAGATGGAAAATCGTACAACACGCAACTCCATACCAATGTGGTTCAAAAACATGCAACTTATGCTTATCAGAAAAATTACAAATATTCCAGGCTGACCCAAATAAATTACTGAATAAACGCTTGGAGTTGGTCTCAAAATGTCGACATCGAAGTAAATTTAAATTACGAAGTTTTAATTACGCTGGCAGTTAATAAATATATTTACAAACTCGGTTTACCTTATTTTTACATCGCACCTTTATCCACTTACTTGATCAGCAAATAAATCAATCTCTACACTACATACTTATCGAACTAAAAATATTCTTAAATTATACCCTGTAAAAAAATTTACTGTTTTAATTTTTAATTCATATCCTAATAATTGTCATTTTAAACGCATTTCTTTAGCATCTTTTTATCGTATTTCCAATGTGCAGACTATTTAATCTAATTTTAACGCATTTTAATGCAAACTTTTTATATTTACCCATTATTTTCAAACAATAGAGCAAGCTACGTAAAAAACACTTTTTCTTTGGCAATAAAATTCATTTATTGATTAACCTTACAACCGTAGTTTTTCTCTTGTTGTTGTTTTACGCTTTTTCGCCGGAATTCAAGCGCTTCGTTTAAACTGTATTTTTATTTATTTGTTTATTTTGTTTTTCAGATTTTTAACCGCCCCCTGACGAGCCCAGGCAGGCGAAACAGTCTGTTGGGGCAAATAAAATTAATGTTAAATTAAAAAATTTTGTGGTCTGTAAGTTAATTATATAGATTATTCAAAATATATTTATAAAATTTGGAAACACTTCTATACAGTATAATTTATTTATATGTTTATTTAGAATTAAGTCACAATAATCAAAATCATTCACTTTCAGTGACGTACCGAGGATTTTTGAAAAGGAGGTGGGCAAGCAAACACAATCAATTATGCTTAGTCAAAAATTTTTTTTCAAGTCTCTGATTTCTGGATTTTTGTCGCAAAAATTTGGTGATCTCTAAAAAAGAAGAAAAGAAGGTCTTCACTGATAATCTGTCTCTGATTCTCGTATTAGTAATCTCCAAGGGGGAGGGGCATGGCACGATGCCCCCTAGATACGTTACTGTTCACGCTTGATCATTTTTTATGCGTTTTGATTTTAACTTAAACAAAAAAATTGACAAAACTTAAAAGTTGATGTAGTATTATTTACAAAAAAGTTTTTACAAATACTATGCAAATATCGCTTTGAAAATGTAAGTTTTATTTTCGAAACTAATTTCTGTCTCTCTTGCTATTTATTGTTTTGTTAAAGATCTAAATATATCCAAAAATATCTGCAACTATACTTTTTTTGCTTGAGGAATTTCAACAAAGCTTAAAAGAACAAAACAATAATTTACGTTACAAAGAAGTTTATTTTTCGAGTAAATGTTGTTTCCTTTTTGTAAGAGAACGTTTTTACCCAAGGCACAAAGGGAGTTTAAATTTTAAGCTGAAATAAAAATGTGAAATAGATTTTGCATTTCACTATAAAGACTTTCATAGTTTTATCACAACATCAGTATCGTATTAATTTAAATTATTCATAAAGTATGGCAAAGATAAAAGCGAAAATTTTGAATAAACGTCAAGAAAAATCTAAGGTTTTAAGTAAGCATTAACGAGTTTTGCATCACTTTTGAAATACATGTAATTATACACTTTTCAAAATTTTGTTTGTACTTGCTGTCTTAACAAAAAGCGAAATATTTATAAACCCGTGCAGCAAAAATTATTTCGCTCAAAAAAAAATTAACTTAATGGTTATTTATAACAAAAAAAGCTTTTGGGCAAAAATGCATTGAAATCCTATTCAATGTAAGCGAAATTGATGTAAATCTTTTAACAGCATTTTTTCTGCTTTTCCTTTTTTCGATGCGCTCCTCGTCACGTTTGCTGTGATAAGAATGAGTAAAAAGAAAAAAAGAGCAGAATCAGTAGAAATTGAAGCAGATTTACTTTGCATTCGCAATATGCTTGGGGCAGGTAGACAAAAACATGCAAAAGCTAAGGTAAAAGTAATTTTTGACTGCTTTCTATGAAAGTTTTGAATTGAGCTATCTATGGTGTGACAAAGAATGTAGAAAAGTTGATGAAAAATTAATATTTGTTATAACAATAGAAAAGAGCTAGAGTTATTTCAATTTCTATTTTTTTACAGGTTTAATGTTTTACATGAAAACTAACTAAAGAAAAAATTTTTATAAAAATTACAATGGTAAATCTTTCTGATATAAGCCAATTTAACGGTAAGAGTAAACTAAATTGTTGTTTAGACTTTTTATTGTTTGTACTATTTTTAAGGAAACAATACGAAAAAATCAATTTTAAATAATATTTCAATCATACTAGCCTGGTTAATTCAACTAGATTTTCTTGACAAATTATTTAATGAAGTAAGTTTTTGGCAGTTTTTAGTTATTATTGTTATTGTTCCGCTATGAAGAAAAAATATTCTCCGATCATTTTTACTTGCCAAACTTTGTCAAACAGCTTTAAATAAAAGTCATATTACCCTAAAACAAAGAAACTTAGCCTGCTTAGGAACATTTACGAAATTTTTTGAGGTTATTCTTTGTAATTTTTTCTTCTGCTTTTCTGCAACCAGGAAAGAAAATGGATACGCAAAATTGAATCAATAAATTGAATAATACTTTGTAATCTAATTAAAAGTAAAAAATTTGTTGCAGTTTTTTTAAGTATTTTAAAATTCTTTTTTCAGTTTCAGATTATCCTGTTGGAGAGGAGACATTCAATGGCAATCAAGGTACTATGGTTTAAGACACTAATTAGCATAAGTACAGTATATAAGCCCGTTTTCACTACAAGCATAGAATGGAACATTCTTTGTTTATTTTGCTGATTTTTTTTCTTCTTTCTGCGCTTAAGCACTAAGCGAAACAAAAAAACTAATAACAGAAACAAAGAATACTCCATTCCACGCTCGTAGTGGAAATGAGCCCTAAAACCTAATTTCTATTTATTTTTATAAACTTAAAAATGTTGAATAGAGATTTATTGCAATGTTTTCATTTTAAGCACGATGCCACAGTTGCTTCGGCTAAAAACAACTTCGTACAATTTAGTATTTTAATAAAAACTTCAAGTACTGTATCAAACACGTTTTCAAAATCCAAAAAGTGAAGTTGCCAAAGCTAGAAGAAAAACAATGATTAGAGTGATATAATTTGGCAAAAAATTGGCCAAACTATTCATAACAATTTAAAGGCTAATGTTTCCAGAATTCAACTAAGATTTATTAAATTCTAGACAACCGGTTTTTTTATTTTTGTTTGGGTCGTGTATTTTGAGATTTTCACGTGTCATTGAAACGTTTTTGTTTGAAGATAAAAAATAATTCAACGTTTACCGTTAGCTGCTTTAATATTTCTTGAAGAAAATTGATGAAGAAATTTCGAGAGAAATCAACACGATATCATTTGTAATGTTAGTATTTTGTCATTGTCAAATCGATAGGTGTACATCAATTACATCATACGCGCTGATGACTAGTTTTGCGATTATTTGGATGTCAGCGAAAACATCAAAATCGTCGTAGCTCTTGTGGTGATTGTGTAATTTTCTGCTGGGTTGATGTAATTTAGCATTTGCTTCCTGTATTGCATTGAAGTTGATTGACATGATGAGTTTTTGCAAGCGCAGAAAAAATCACATTTGTCGTTTTCAAATCAGTGTCTAATTAAAAAAAAGTATTTATCAAAGCACTTCAAAATTGAACAAGTATATTGTAGTTGCTGAGATAGCTTCATCATTGAGAGCTTACAAAAATACGCTAAGAAAATAAAATATTTTTAAACATGAGAAATTTATTTAGAATCAAAAAAAGAAGTCAATTTCTTTGACTTTTTACTTATTTTTTTAAACATCTTTTTTAAATAAAACGCTCAGTAATAAATACAAATGATTTTATGAACATGTAAGTTTTCCAGTACCATCTACTATTTGCTGTTTCATTGTGTTTGTCTTTCTCTGATGGCCAAAAATCAATTTGAGATTTTTAATGATTCGAACAATTTTCTGAGAAAATGAAAGTGTAATAAAATTTAGTTTTAATTTTGTTTAAAAGTTTTGTTTTTGACAAAAAACTTTAAAATTATTTCGTATTTTAAATCAAATTAAACCTTAAATTTTCTTTTAAAAAAATGTTGTTTCAGTAATAAAAATGGTAAGCGAGAATAATTAAAACGTATTGTTGGGAATTTTAATCAGTTTTTTAAACATTTGCTGTTTATTCATTAATAAGAATTTCAAGTAAAATTTTCTTGAAAAAGATTTTTTATTTTAAAATGCAAAAAATATTTGGTCTGATGTTTATAAAACACACTTGTATTTTGTTTCGACTTTTTTACAATTTTTTGCGAAACATTAAAAAAAATAGCTTGTAACTACGGTTTGAATCTAATTGAAGACATAATTTTACACTGTATAAAAAGTAATATTTTATATTGATTTACGACTTTTAAAGAATTGGTTCTTGACAGAAGCAACTTTTTTTAAACAGTTTGTTTTATGATTTTAGATTTCAAAGCATTCTATGATTTGATGGCATAATCTCGTTACAAAAAATCTGGGTAAAAATTTTGTCAATAGAACTTGTCACATTTTCATGAAAATGTTTGACAGAACAATTATCATGAAATTGATCCAAACAAAGAAAGATTTAAGTGTCTAAAAAGTTTCATTAAGTTGCTGTTTTGAAAAAAACCGAATTAAATCCCATAATACTGTATTATTATAAGTTATCTTAGTAACTCTATTTTAGATTTTCTATAGTAAAGTTTTCTTTTTGCCTCCGCCAATTAAAGTTAACAACTTTTTGATATCCTGCAACTTAACCGAAGACAATGCAACTTACTGTAACATGACGTAAGAAAGGGAACAACTAGACAGTGACTGACCAGCGCTCATTTTACAACCACCTTGCAAATGCCAAATCAAATATATTCGATTGATCTTTTAACCAATTTAGCTATATCCGGATAAAAGCTTAACTTTAAACCAAGGCTCCCCAATAAGTAAGAAAAAACAGAACAAACAAGTTTGATTAACGAAAAATAAAAATTAAAGTAATCACGGATCAAATTTACTCTACAGAGATCCGCAATCGCTGTACATTTAGTCCTGTTCAAATTTTATAAATTTTGTCGGTTTTATTAAAAAATAGAGTTTCAAATCCGATTTGACACAGGATATTGAAAAGTTCGAGTCACTTCGAGGTTCTTTGATGAGAATAATGTAGCACAACCCGGGATAGAACACTTGCATTTTTTAAACATTGGGCAGCTTAATGTAACAAGTTGCCAGTGAGATTTACTTTAACCTGGACTTTAATGTAGTATTGCTTGTATGAAAAAACTTGCTTCAATAAAATATTCGAAAGCTAGTACATAAAGTTATGTTTAGATAGTGAGTTTTTTGAAAGGCATTTATTTTGTATTATACACGTACAAACTAGAACTTACTTTAAGAAAACTTCTTAAACAAAAAAAAGGAATAAACACCTTTTAATTAAATTATTGTAAAAAGTATCAGTTGCCGTAGAAAGTGATTGTTGTAGACTTTTAGGACAATCTGCATGGGTTACTTTGTCCTTAGCAACCAATCTACAGGTAAAAACACCTCAAAATGAAAGTAGGGGTTTAATGTAATACAAATTTGAATTATCTTTTCTCTTGAAAATGGCTTACCGGCGTTACTAATAAACTTTTGAGAATAATACTTAATTAATAAATCATAAAACCTTTTAGTTTCGGTGGTAGAAAGCTTGCAAAATGTAAAATTAAAAAAACTTTTGTTTTAATGAATGGTAAAAACAACTTTCGAAGTCTTTCTAAAACTAAAGGCAGTACTAAGTTGTCTATAAATACATCCAGACGCAGACATGCTGCTATGCTTTAAAAAACAATTGTTGGTTTTGTAAGTATTGATGAAACAAACGATTTTACAAAAATGCATTAACACATCTAAAAAAATTCTTAACTATTTATGTTCATGTAATATGGTGTATGCAAATTTGGACGCTGAGACGGTTTACATAAACGCTTTATCTTCATTCTACGTTTTTAAGTTCTCATAACACATATAAGAGGCTTGGAAAAAAGTCAATCCCGTTTAAACAAAATAAAAAAGCCATCAAGATTAAATAAAAAAAGTTTTGTTTTTTGTTGCTCTAACTCAGGGGTGGGGAACCTGATCGCACTCGCGGGCCGCATTACAAAATCAAAAATTAGGTGCGGAGAGCATACAATTGTTTCGGGCAATACAGCTTTTCCCAAATTTTATTGACGGTTTTTTAAAGTCTGATAATGTTGCATTGCTAGAATTATGACGTAGTGCGACAAAAAGTCCCAAAAAGTTAATGATACATTGAAAAAGGTCATCACTTTGAAAACATTTCTAAATTCACCATTTTTTCTTCGAAAAAACTAGTGATGACTAAAAAACAGGGCACACCGGGTGCGAAGGATTGGTTTATTCTAAAGCTGTGGTTCTCAACCAGTGTTACTAAGGTAAAGCAAAATTTTTAGATGGTACGCGCTAGCAAAAAGGTTGAGAACCACGGTTTTAAAGCCTTTTGGATATGCTTCTTCCCAATCAGACGCAGGCCACACTGAAATGTTTTGCGAGCCGCAGATTCCCCACCCCTCCTCTAATTGGTGCAGAAGCACCGGCCCCAGCCATTAACATTGTAGTTAACAAAAAAACTTTTTCAGAGCATTGTGATAGTTTACATCCACCAAATCCCGTCTTTGGTTCAATCATGGTTGCCCTGGTTGTGATTGGTCTGATCGGCAACAGTTTGGTTTTTTTCACAATACTTGTTCTTCATGAATACAAGAAATCGGTGACAAACTGGTCAGTAAAATCTTTGAAAAAGCATGAATGTATTAATAAGATATAGCATGTTATTGACATCATATGTCATTCTATAAATGTTTAATAACTTTTTTGAAAAATATAAAAAAAAGTTTTGGACTCAAATTTTTGCTGTGATAACTCGCAGTTGGTGATTCGGATATTTCTCAAAAACACAAATTTGTGGAAATTAATATTCATCCTCATTGCAATCAATTTTTTTCTTATATTGCCGCACATTTCCGTTCAGATGTCGATCGTTAATCTATGGCAAAAAAAGTTAAAAATAGCTGGTTTATTTTCGTCCTTTCGGGAACGCAGCGCAAAATTTAAAAACAAATGTTCCTTTGCGTAACGTTGCAAGAATCTAATCGACTTTGTTCGATCGCTTCACGACTTGCATCGGCGACTTTAAACACTTCTATTTATAGATCAATTCAGTGCTAAAAACATTACGAGTAAAGGCCACACATTGAACATTTTTTTACATGGGGTTATTGATAACAAAGGGATTTAAAGAAATATTTAACTCGACTTTTCAATACAGAGCAAAAATTTTTAAGTTTTTGAGACTACGTGTTAATTGACAACCTTTTGTAAAACTTTATATTGGCAAATTGTCAGGTGAGTCAGACAATTAATCTACTGACACACGTCATATGACTGAGGTAATATAAAATTTTTTTGTATATCTAATAACATTATTTTAAAAAACTTATTCGAACTCACCAGGTATATCCTGCAACTGACCTTAGCGGACACACTCTTCCTACTCATGCTTCCTTTTACTGCACACAGCGAAGTCGTCGGGAAATGGGAATTTTCTTTAAGTTTGTGCAAGTTCAAGGAGGCCGTGATATTCATTAACTACTACGCAAGCATCTACTTTTTGGTGGTGAGTGACCTGTATGACTAACGTGATTGATGTTTAGGAGTAAAAGATTATTAATTTTTTTAGTCTGGCCTTCACGAAAAATTCATTTATTTGCTGCTCCCTTATACACGAACAAAGAAGTCGCACTATATTTTATTAACGTTTTTGGAATGGTTTAGCTGAGCTTCCCAAATTCAATTGATCTTAAATTTAAAAGCGTTCACCTTAAACCGATTACAACATCGTTTGGAACAGCAAGATCTTCTTCTTTCGGCTTTATTCTCAACAAAGGATTCACTACAGCAGATTGCTCTAATCTTCGATCTGCATGAGCACTTGCATTTGCGATTTCGCTTCCTGACGGCCACCAATGTTGCCAACGAGTTGCGTTTTGAATGCAAGGCTTTTGCCCTGAAGTCCAGAACGCTGCCCACTACACGACGGTGGCTGTTGTTACACCTAGACCAAAATATGTAAATGATGTTGCTCTTTCTACTTATGATAGGACGATTCTTGCTGATGATATAAGATGAAAAAAGATAATTAAGCGTTTTTCCAGTTAAGAAATTAAGCCCAATTAAGTCATTCTATCTGATCGAAAGGAGCTAAATCAACATTCGCCGCAAGTGTCACAAACTGTAAAAAAGCTGCAGCGGCTTTATACAGTACAGTCTTGATTTCTGTAAAATCTTTCATTATTTTCATTCGGTAAGACATAAAGTTGAGCTTTTGGTTTTCTTTTTAATTGTTCTTAGAATGCAAAATCCTGCAATGCCGAATAAATATGCTGCAAAAAGCCTTTTGCTTTCTCGTATAATTATTTTTTTCACTTCTAATAAAATAAATAGACGAATTATGAAATAGTTTTAAATTAGTTTGGACAGAGCTTTAAAATAAAATACTGTTATTATTGCCGTAATCCGTCTGCACCATGATCTATCACACATGCTTCTCATCATATCGCTTTTTGCCAGAAAAAATAAATTAAATAAAGCATTTAATGTCAAATTTTCACACACCCAGCTCAGAGAAGTTCAAGAGCTGTACATTCAAGTTCGCATCGTTTCTATGTAAATGCTTTGGCATAATTCACTTTTTGTAATACCGTAGTTTAAAAATATTAAAACTAGTTTAGCGTTGCTATGTGTTAGGCCTACTGATCTCAACTACATTCTAGTAGAAATCTATTTGCTGGTGGAAGTCGAAATAAAAATGAAATGTATGAACGCAAATTATGTTTGAGAGAAAAACTATATTGCCTTCATTCACTTTTAAATGGGTCGGTTTATTTAATAGAATTAGTAAAAAAATAAAAATGAACTCTTTTAGTATACATTTGTTTAAGCCGAAACGTGTCACGAATTTGCGGTGCCTATCCCTGCAACAATGCCTTAGGGTAATACTGTTGTTGGGGTAGTAAAACCCCACTGTTTTTTATATAAAGCCTTAGACAGCATTACGAAGTACTTCAGTTTTTGCCTGATTCGTGTATGTGACCCAGACCACTGTTAGAAATGCTGACCAATATTCTAACTGGGTTGAAAAAAAATAATGATTAAACAGCATACAAGAAGCCACGCAATAAAAACAGCAATCAGTTGTTCCGACTACAATTTATTGATTGAAAGTAATTAAATGTCTGCCGCGTACAGTGAATTACAGGCCGAGATTTAGTAAATCATAATAGTTATGCCGAGTTTTACGACTCCAGCTCAGACGTAGCCCGATAAAATCATTTTGCGTAAATAATTGTTGCTGAAAAACTGACAACTTCCGCGTAAATCAATTCGACCAAGCATAATTGTGTATACGCTATATATCGCCAATCCGTCATTCATGCGGCTGATTGTCGAAAGCTGACAAGAAAAAAGCTCTTATTATTGACCAATAGTAATAACGTGTAATCACTGGTAACGTCCACGTACGGAAAGGTTTACAAACAGCTAAATGTAATCTCAACATACACCAATGTTGTAGTCAATATTCTATTAGGTTCAATGAATAGTTGGTTTAGAAAAGGAAGATTTAAAATATTAGATGCACTTATCAAAATATTGCTAACTATGAGTGATGTGTCAAGCTTTGTTAAGCATTTCGCTTTTGTTTTTATTTACCGTATTCGGCAATTTTAACATTTCATAATTTAAGATTCGCATTCAGTCGACGGTTATTCGTGATTGTGACAGACGCCTAAAAATAAAACCGGAAACAATAGAATAAACTTTGGTAATTTTTACAATTCATTTCTTCATAACGTTTTAATTTTAAAAAACGCTTTCGTCTGTGATTCGTTATTACAAATGCAATCACAAGATTTAACCATAGAAATTTGAATAGAAAATAATTGTAGAAAAAAACTAATTTTAATTATTAATTGTATTGATCAAGTAATTGTAGTCTTATTTGTTTGATTGTGAACCGTATTTAAAACGTTTATTGTACACGTTTTTGCATAAAAAAAAAAGAAACACACAAACTCGGTCATTTACTAAATACGTTATGAGTAGCATTCTGTCCCACTGCTACCAATAGCAACCAGCTAATCAAGACCACGGATGTAGGTTATCTTATATTGAAGCGTGAAATGTTTAAACAAAAAATGAAAACCAGCACTATAAAAAAAACAAAAACTACCAGTTCTTTTTGTATGGCTTAAGTTTAGATGCGCAAGCTACGCGATTCAAATAGATAAATTCAAGTTAAACTGACTTTCAAGAACCAGTTCTATGAGAGACACGTTTCTCTTTTTTATTGCTCTTTGACTACTGCGACTGCTTTAGAATAAACAATAATCACTATTAGCCAAAAGTTTTTCTGATTGAGTATCAAAGTTTATGTAATTAGCTCCAAAACCTTTTTTACCATTAAAAAAAACAAAAGCAACTATTTTGAACGGGCAGTTGCCAGCATGTTTCAGGAAATCCTATTTTGACCTTAATAGAGTTCAAAATTGAAGTCAAAATTTGTCCTTTAATAGCGTCCTTTTAAATACTTTTTTATGACTACGTTTAAAACCCATTAATTGCTTTAACTGCATCTAGAGTAAAAGCTTTAGTCTTAATTTCGGATATAAATTACATTACTTCACTTTTATTAACTTTTTTGCTTTTTTTAATAATGCTTGATCTTAAAACTTGAAACAATTTACTGTATATTCTTTCGTATTTTTAGATTCTTTTTTTTTTAAAGATACCTAAAAAGTTTTTGTCAATTTTAATGTTATTTTTAATTTCAAATATAATTGTTAATCTTATAAAAAACCTGTTCATATCGGCTTTGCTTTTAATTTTGTTTATTTCATATATATTACAAAATATTTTGTTAATTTTTTCATGCTACAAATTCGTGCAGCGTGCAAGCTTCAAATGGTAACCTTGTCAGGAGAACGCAAATCGGCCATTTTGTCCTTTAAGAACAAACTTGTGACACAAAAACGAACACGAAAACTTAAGTAACAGTAGAAAATAATCTTTTCAGCACGTGATTTCCTACGGAATCAGTTTAAAAATTTTTTAAGCCATCTGACGTAAAAACCCCTCCTCAACCAGGACCAAATGACGCACCGCCGCTTTGATTACGATGCAGAATCTATTTTATTATATTTCATTTAAGTTCGAAGGTTTATTTGATCAAAATCTTTAAACAAAACGATAATCAAACTGTCAGCTTAAATTGAGACTCTAACAGAAAAAACAGAACAAAAAACAACAGTGATTCACAATAGAGACCTATTGCCTATGTCAAGCAGAAGTTGCCTAAAACTTCTGCTGTAGTTTCATCCCTTCATCCCTTTTGAGAAAATAGATTTTTTATTCGAAGGATTAGTGCATGGAGAGGATACTACAGATAGACCAAGAAGTTGGGTAAGTCTCAGAGAAAATGAGCAAAATCTATCAAATTTAGAAACAATAAACTACTAATTCGATTAAAACTCAATTAGCAACAACAACTATAGCTGAAAACTATTGATTGAAGTTAAAATAAAAAGTTGAAAAATTTGGATTTTGAGCAAGCGTAAAGTACCAGTTGGAATGGGTCCACAATACTATTTTTAAATGAAAAATGCTAGTTATGAACCCATGGGAAAAGGTCAGAGTTTGCTTGTTTGGCATCCAAAAAATGTTTTTGATGTGATTTGGTTTTAATGAAATAACAATCACTGATTCGCGCCAAAATTTACCACGTAATTACAAACATGTCAAAACTTATTATAATATAACGCAAATCCGGGTTTTTCGTTCAGTTATAACTTAATATTAAAGAATATTTGTTAAATTCTTTAAAACTCAATATTATAACAGTGTCATTGCAAATTATGCATAAAGCTTTTCACGGCTGTCAGAGATTTCAAGCTTTCATCGCACATCATAAAAACAAATACATGTAAATGTCTTTCTGTGCGCCATTAAAAGCTAATTATCGCAAGTGCGATGGAGTAAGCAGCAACATCTAATTTTCTTTAACACGGCCTTGCAAAGTTAAGTCATTTTAAATGAATCGGGTTGCGATTGTTGTAAGCTTGTCAATTTTTATGCAACAAACTTTTTAAATGTTTTCCACGGGTTACTGAGGTTACTGAGATTTTATACAGTTTTCAAGTTTTTGTTAATCTAATATAGTAAATCATAGCACTCCTTGCTGTTGAACAACATGTCTCTTTTCGATACACCACGTACAGAGTAAGTAATTCTCAAGTCTGATTTCAACACACAATCAGGAAGGGAGCAAATTTTTAAATACATTTTAAATGTTTCCTATTTTTTCAATCTGTGTTGATAGTACAATGGTTAAAAAGTCTTGTTTTCGTAGAAGCAATGCTTTTGACTCTTTATTCAAAACATGTCTGCATGAAATATATTGATGCCGTATCCGTAGCACTTGAAGTACTGTAAAACTACTTGATTTACGAGTTAATCAAATTTAACAAAAACTTCAATAAGAATATGACAGTTTTAAAGCATAAAGTTAGTTTGAAACTGTTATGCTTTTATAGAAGTTTTTGTTAAATTGACTTAAGTCATAGATTAGCCGAGTTAGCTTGTTAGAAGCAAGATACGTAGCATAACATTTTGGCTTAAATAAACTTGCTTTGATAATACAATGCTGACAAATCAGACAAATTGCCCTCTAGTTTATTAATCGATTTTGTCGTCAAGCATTGCCATTCAATTAACTTTTGTACATTGTAAGCAAATGCTACTAATGCGAGAAAAAATATTAAAATATGAGAGATAAAATTTATTATAAAAAGGATTTATAACATCAAAAAATGGAATAAAGAAAAACGATTTTCCAGCAAAAAAGCAACATAAAGATCAGCACGTTGTACCAATACTCGGTTTCAGTACAAGCCGCATTAAAATCTTACTGTTGGGGGATTAATTATCAAACACGTTGATTCATATTAAAAATTTTATTTTGTAGCTTGACCTTTGGCAATAATCAGCTTGAACAATTGAAGCTGGAAAAAAAAGATCATTTAGTTATTCTATTTGTCAAATTCGAAGCAGGCAGAATCCAACAATTTGTTTCGTTTTAAACTTGCACAGTTTCCTGCTGAAAACATTTATTTGGCTTTACTTACCATAACATGTTAAGAAAAGTTTTTTTGCTGCACTTTTTTATATTTAGAATTGAAGTGGTTCTTGAAATGTGATTGGTTCCATCAGGTGCTGCAATCTAATTAGCACGGATCAAATTTTATTTTAAAAATAGGATTACTTTCAATCAACACGAACGTGGCAATGTGGCATGCTGACAATTTTAACAAATGAACCTTGTACGACAAAATACTTCAAGTGATTCGATTTTGTATTGTTCATCTAGAGATATTAAACCGAAGAGCGAAAGGATGCTTAACTAAGTGCAAGCACACCATTTATAACGTAGGCTTACTCCGTCAGATCGATCAGGCTCAGGTTGTGTCGTAAAGTTGAAGCATTCAAAATTTTTTTGGGCTTACTTTATGAAATATTTTTTTCAGAAGTAGCAAATAGAGTTACAATTTTAGAGTTACATAATAGATCGAATTCGAAAAAGCGAAAGAGACAAAGTTTTCATCTTTGAAACATTTTATACTATCGTAACTTTTGATTATTTTTTTACATTGGTCCGTAAAAGTTAAAAAGTTTTTTATTAAAATTCTTATTGCGCAATTCACTTTAGAAAATTTCATTAATCTTTTAAAAACTCAATCGGCAATTAGTTCGTTACACAATTCGGACTACGTGATACTTAGGCGCAAGAAAAAAAATCTGAAAAAGAGTTTGGGACTAATGAGATTTCAGCGCGTTTAATACTCAATCGGCAAGAGCGGCTGGCCGAACACTCTAAAAAAATCGATTAGCTGTTTTTAATGAAGCTTCTCGTTTTCACTGGTCACGCCGCGCGCTCTTTCGATCTTATGTTTAGATTTCAACAAAAACTTTTTGTGGACCGCAACGGAAAACTAAACGTGCTTAACTGCGGTGACGTCAGAAAAAGATTCTTTGTCTGGCGGAACACGATTTGATTTCGCAAAAAGCGTGCTCTTCGATCGCTGCTAATTGTTTCTAAGAAACCGAAAAAATGCCACCTCACTATTGTGTTCTTCAAATTCTGTTTGTTAAGTGAACGATTGTCTTTGTTCAATCCCTAATGACATCAGGAGAAACTAGTTTTATATTTATCGGAAACGGTCTTGTGTTAAAAAAAAGCAACTATGAAATTACTTTCAAAAACTATGTTACAACTTCAAATGTAATTACTTGGTGTCATCATATTTTTAAAATCTTTTTCTTGCTTTTTACTCGAGTTTTACAACAATCAAATTGCTGCGGGCTGATTGCTTTATAAAGTTGCATTTCATTAAAATAAATTTTTTTTTAAAAATACTGTAAATAGTTATACCAACAATTCACATTTGATTAGAAATGGCTGTATAAGGTCACTTTAAAAAACAGATTTATTAAATACACTATATTTGTTAATTCTTACGAATGTATCAATAAGATCTACAATTGTTTTTCAGATTATGAGTTTCGACCGCTACCTAGCGGTGACGAAAGCGTTCGACTCCAGAAAGTGGTTAAGTTCTCTGCGAAGTGCTACGGCTTCCTACGTCATCAGTGCGGTTGGCTGGATTCTAAGCGCATTGCTTTGCGTCCAGCTTTATCGTTACAGCAAAATCACAATTTGCAACCAGTGCGAGTATTCTTTTCCGCAAGACTTGGAAGAGAAAAACGAGCCTTTGACAGGCATTCACGTGTTTGATCCCGATGAAAACCAGGCCGATCTTTTCAATGATTACATCAATTACAATCCAGAAATCAGAAACCACCACCTGATTATAAAGTTGGCAAATGATTTCATAAATGGAAATCGTTCGAATGCAGGTTCAAATCGTTCTAAAGAACACTATTGCCCGTAAGTTCAAACGATTTCGTGCAAAACAATCGTCCGTGAAAATGTTTTAACCTTTGAAGGAGTAAATTAAAGGGCTTGCAAATTTGTTGACTTTTAATAATTATTACTTAAAACATCAACCTTTTATTTGGAAACCGTTTCGCAGAATCAAGTGACTCTACATTGTACTTCAATTGCAAATACTTGATAAAGCATTTATAATTTTTTTGATCAATAAGCAAAGAAACTCGTTCAATTTGCGGTTGTAATTAAAAAAGTAAAACTGTTTTGCAGCATAATCAAAACATTCTTTGTTTGAAAGCAAATCTAAAATATTTATGGTTGATTAGAAACAATTATCCAATTAGATTTAACTAGATTTATTCTATAAGTTTAATGTGTGTGACGTTTGACAGATTCCAACAGAGTCGCGAGTTAAACGCTTGGATTTATGGCAATTTTTTCGGAGCATTCGTCCTTCCATTCGTGTTAATTTGCTACTTTTACGGTATGATAATGAAGACTGTAACGTCTGCAAGTTTGGTCGAAAGTAATGCGAAACAGGTACAATAAAGCGACCCCTTTCAACATCTCAAAACAACGAAATTAAGTTTATTCTTTCAATTGATTTAGAGATCGTATCGTCGTCGAGTTACCCTGATTGTGTTTGCTTTGGTGAGCTTGTTCGCTATCACGTGGCTTCCTTGGTATCTTGAAAAATTAATCAAGATTTCAACCAAGCTGTATCTGTCGCCTGCCGCTTGCGATCAATTAAACAACGCTGTCCGCGGCATTGCCTACATGAACAGCGCTTTAAATCCTTACTTCTACAGGTAATTCTCGGAATGAAAAGCTTTCTGTTTTAATCTTCACCTAACTTATCGCAGCACTTTTATATGAAAACTTATCATTAATACCTCAGTTTTTTATTCAGCTTGTTTGGTTTTGCTCAGCCCTGGCATGGGTTTCGCATTTCATTCAACCATAACGTAAAGTAAAGACAAAAAATTTTAACTTACCGTAACTTTAAAACCAAAGGTTCAAATTTTTGTTGTTTACCTGACTGTGTTAACAGTATCAAAACAACCTATGGCTTGTATGTTTTCGTGCTTCCTCACATTGGATTGTTAGACATGCTTATTTTTTGATCAGTTCGATTGGTAACTTTTCCACTACTGGTTCACCTCTTGTACATCTCCCTGTATTGGTTCACCCTCAAAACAATTTATTTACCCTGGGGTAAACTATTCACCCGATTAGAAAACGGTATTTATACTATAAGACCTTAAAAAGTAAATGATTTCGCATAAAGACACTCACCTTCTTTTTACGTTGAATAGCTATAATGTAAAAAGCAATTTTTTTAGAATTTTTCAAAATAGAGGCTGTTAAAAAATAAAGTCACTCTCTTTGCCTTTACTGGTTTGTAAAATATTTTTGATTCCTAAGACTTTAAGAAGAAAATCAATCAAAAGTACAAATGAATTTTTAACAATACTATGCTTTGAATAATTTTATTATAAGTTTCGTTTTTTAAAATATCATACAATGATTCTCAGATAAACTGTTATATTTGAACAACATCATAATATTGACAAAAAGCAGGTAAAACAAAAGTAATAGTTATTTCTTCTTTTTTAGTTTTCTTGGATTTCATTTTCGGGATCGCTTGAAGCGAGCCGGAAGTCGTGTTCGTTTGGTCATGTCTTTCCGTCGTTCGTACCGATCATCTAGCGTCCGACGCCGACAGCAATACAACAGTTCAAGCATCAGCGCCGGGTACAGAATGAATCAGAAGGCCATGCCACTTGGCAAGCCTAGTTTAAAAGAAAAAGATATTATCGGTCGGGGACGAACTGGAACATTCCAGAAAACTGAGAAGACCGACATGTAAGGAACCGCTGGCATTTTGCTGTAAATAAAAGCTGCAAGCTACGGGGCCACTGATGGCAAAGTTATGCTTTCGGCCAGGATAAGAACAGACTTATCGAATATTGCACTTTCAATTTTAGGTTTTAAACACTCATTGTTTGCTGTTTTGAGGAAGCCAAAATGCTGTTGAATTTTTTTCTTTGTCATTTTGAATTAAATTTTGAGACAGTCAACAAAAGTTGTTCGTTTTAACTTTGCCTAGTATTGATTTAAATTAAGAATACTTAAACTTAAAATTAGAAAAATTTAAGTCATTCGTCACTATGACAAGAGTTCCTGTTTAATTCTTGCAAATTTTGATGAAGTGTTTCCGCCAAAAACTAGCATATTTTCTCTAGTAGATTTTGGATTGCAAAAACTTTCAGCTAACAAATCAAAAACATTGAAACAACAATCATTATACTTTTTTGCAAAAACCAAACATTTGTCAAATGGTAGAAATGCGTTTATCATTATTTATTTCTTATATTCAAAATTTCATTATAAAATTTTGCAAGTCAAAATTTTGTCTAAAAGCCGTGAAAGCTTTTAAAAATTGAGAACTATTTCAAAAATGTTTCCTGTAGACATATTATGTTATGCCTGCTTTAGAACAGTCTTTTTAAAAACTCTATCCTAGTATTCTGTTGCAATATAGTTGTTTTGTTTCTAATGTAATACTTTCTCAATCGACCTATTTCGCTTCTACGCAATTTTAAGTTTATTTATTTTTGAACCATTCAACGAATTTTGCTGTTACAATTGCGACAATAAAACAAAACTTTACGTGCTTTTGCACGTAAAGTTTTGTCTAGTTTTGTTTTTAGTTTTTATCCTGCACATTTACACGCTTTTACATGTAATTTTGCTGAGCAATGCTGTTTTTTTGTTTGATTTTGCTTCAACTTTGTAATAAATGTTATTAAGTAGTTCTTTTACTTTAAGCTCATCGAAAACATTGTTAAACATAATTAAGCTCGACCAAATCGCAAAATCATCTTAAATTGAATCTTAAATTGAGTGGTCTTTTAATCAAATAAACAGGCTTGTGGCATCGGAGAAATTTTTTCCGACTCCAGCTGTTTAAAGTTTACGACTCCAATTCTGACTCCGACGTCAGCTATTTAAAATTTTACGACTTCGACTCCCTAACATCTAAAAAAACGATCCCGATTCATGGTTTCAATTCCACCCTAAAACCTGCGACTCCGGCTTCAAAACCGTAGAAGCCTAATTTAGCGTAAAACAGAGTCTCCAAAAACAACTCCAACTCCAACTTCAGCACACCAAAAAAAACGACTCCGACTCCAACTCCAGTACACCTAAAAAACAACTCCGACTTTGACTTCTCCCTAAAACATGCGACTCCGGCGACTCCAACTCCACAATCCTGCAAAAAAGCCAGACATTCATAATGTTTATCGAAAGCTAAAAAAATTACTGGTAAAATTAAAGATATACAATATAAATATATGCATACTGTTGAATAACTTGTGCTATGGAAAACGGAGTTAAATTAGTAAATCTGAAAGACAGTTTTCAATACTTGCTTCTTATATGGGAATCAAGACCGGATTATCTATAAAACGGAAGAAATTGAAGCTTTTTGGCGCACGAAAAACGAGAAAATTGTTTATAAAAAAAGGTTTCTAAATATTTTAAAAATATTTTACATTTTTTTTGTTCTATTATTACGCCATATAGAACTATTTAAAACAATTTAAAATATTTATTAATTGGTAAGATCGTTTAATTTACCGCTTCTCCACCAAACAGAAGAAACAGCATACAAAACATGTGGTAAGCTTCATAATTCCATGCTGATTTACTGAAAAATAATTTTGTGTACATTACAGCTCTTTTAATTTGCGCAAAATATAAATTTCCTGAAACAGGGTAATAAATATTAAATTCCTGATTATATCGTTGAAACATAAACTCCTTAAATAGAAGGACTATATTAACTTGCTCTTTCGGGTTTCAAAACTTGCGTCCCACTATTTTATGATGTAAACACGTTATTCTATGTCACGTACCTTTAATTATAGTTGCAACATATATAAAATATTAATTAAAATATTTTTTTTAACTACGACATTGTGTTTCATTTTCAGAATTGTCAGATAATTAACAAAAAGTAAAAATAAAAAATAATAATTTGCCTAAAAGAAGTGAATTATATTTAATGTTTTATGACAAGATTATTTTTTGCACTTTACACAGTCAATTTTAATCATGTCGTCGAATCGTTTAAAATATAGTTCTGGTTCAGGTTATGGTTTGGAAATCTTTATTTTTAGTGGTTCAGTTCCGATTCAGGTTCGGCAAATTTTATTTTTAAAGGTTCAGCTTCGGTTTGGGTTCAAAGAAAACAATTAGTTGTTCATACGGATTTTCGATTCCAGTTTAGTTTAATCCTTAATTTTATAAAACATTTTTTATCTCCATTTTCGTAAGCGTATATATCAAGAAAATGGTGCGTAGATTTTGGCTATAGAACAGCGATTCTCAAACTTTTTCTAATAGGCTATAAACCAGTAATCAGAAAATCCCATATACATATAAAGGAAAGAAAGTATAACACAATCTATTAAAACAAGTACTAGATAAGGGTTTAAAAAAAAGTTACAAAGAACACAACAAGCAGTTTTAATGATAGGCTATGTAGGTAATTGAGTGTTTCATGTCCATGCCCAATAAATCATGCCCAGGCACAGCAAGCCTATTCTGTATTTTGATTTGATGCCAACAAAGTCGAACACTCCTGCTCATATTCCCAAGTTTATGAAAAAATTAATAACTAAAAAATATCATGGGCAAGTTATAATCGCGTAAAGTATTCATGATAGAATAAGGGCATTTTTGCGTAACTTGGACGTTCTTTTAAATTCTATTATTCTTTTCACTTTTATCAATTTAATTTGTTCGCGTACCTCATGGAAAACTCTTGTGTACCATTGGTGGTACGCCTACCACAGCTTGGGGATCACTGTTATAGACATACCAGACCAAAGGATTTGGGAAAAGGGGAGAGATAATTTTTCCCGGATCATGGTTTTGCACAATTTTATCTAGAAGTTCAAACGTAACAAATATAACTGAGGAGAATACATTAGCTTTGTTATGTAGGCTACCTGAAATCTTTTTGGCGCCCAAAAATTCAATTTAGAAGAAGTCTTGATATAATCAATTTTAGTCCATAAAAACAATTTTATGATTGAATTTGCTCTTCAGGACATTGAAATAAGCTATTTAGACGTAATATAAATCTCTCTTCCAAGAAAACATCTTTAGAGGTGCGTTGTATGCCTTGGAAAATACACTCAATGTCTTAAAAATCAGATTGTTTTCGAATGTTTTTGCTGGCAAAGAAATTGAGATGGCGACGATGCTCCATTGCCCTCCAATTTGTAAGACTATGTTTGTAGCAAAATGATATCTCACGGGCGTCAACTAAAATGTTTCTTGCAGGACCATGGTAAATATTTAAAAGTTACATTTCAAAAATTTTTAAAGTGAAGGTTTTTTGGTAGATCTATCGATTTCAAAAAGTTAACAACACTAAAGTTATTTACTGGCAAGCTATTTAGGTGTGAATTACAAAGTCAACTTTGTATATTTCAACAAAATTAAATGAATGTATAATAACGATTTTACGAGCTCCAAAAATGCAAGTAAACATTTTTTGTAATTTTATTTTTAATATCAAGTTTTTTGAGCTTCTACCCTATTGAAAAGGCCTTAAAACTTCTTTGTACTGGTGTATGTATTCATTTATCCGTGATCCGCCAGTGGATCGAACGACACTTGATTGAACGACAGTTGATCAAACGACACTGGACCGAAACGACATTTGATCGAAACAACACTTGATCGAACGGACCAACGAAAAGAGCAATAGCATGCATGAAAATTTTATTTTTCACAGAAAGCAGGTTGATTAAAAAAAAGAAAAAAAGAAAAAAAGGCGAAGATTGATCAAAATTGCTTAAAGTGCCCTACGGAACTATGATTATCTTATACTGCTCTCAAAGCATTTAAATCTTTATAGCTTTCAAAATTGATAAATTTCAGCCTGTTTTGGCCTGCCTCAGCCTTTTTCAAGGACGCATTAGTATGACGATAAAAGAATTTAAACTCACACCCTGTCGTTTTCGAAAATCAAAGAATAAAAAACACTTAGTAAAAAAAAGAATCATTTGTATAAAGTTGAAGATTCAAATAAGGATGAAATTGTTTAATGAATAATATTTCATAAGTTTTTGCATGAAAATCGGATATACACTTTTTTATATAAATTTATAAATGACATTTAAGCAAAAACCTAAAAGAGTTTTGGCCTTCCACTAAAACTAGAGTGTAGTAAAGAATTTCAACTGAAATTATTTTTATTTGAAGTCCAAAATTCCTTTAAGTCTTAGCTCAAATGTCATTTATAAATCTATATGTTTGTGTGACGCGAACTTAACATACATTAGTCTATCAACTCAACATTTAAAGCACTATAGAGTTAGCAAAGATTTGGACTTTAACTTTAAATGCAATAAAAGATTATGTAAGATGTTGCAATGTTTGTTCTTCTGTCTGTTTGTTTTTCTGTCAAATAAAATACAAACTCTCTTAAAATAACGAAAAAGTGTAAGTCCGAATTTCATGCAAAAATACATGAAACTTTGTTTGTTAAATATTAAATAAAATATTTATTAAAAAGTTTAATTTTAGCTCAAATAAATTGTCAACTTTATGCAAATGATTCTTCTTTTCTACGAAGTATTTTTAAATTTTTTTATCTGTTTTAATTAAAATTATGCTCATTGTGAAATAATCTAATCAAACTAAAAATTAGCTTTACCATTTCTATTCAAAAAAATCTTAACAAAAAAACCCAGCTAAATACCCCAATTTATAAACTTTCGTTTATTAAAATTTCTTGATACTATAGATGAAAAAGAAACAGATGATGGTCGAATGTAAAATTTTTTTTTATTCAAAAATAAGAAAAAGAATAAAATATGTCACCTATTAGTTGTATAATAGCTGACAAAATTGTATAGCAACCTTTAAGGATATTAAATTTATGACGCTTAATTATTCACAGTAATAATGAAACCTAGTAAACACCGTAAAGTGGCAACAAGAAATAAACTATGAAATTATAATTTGCAGGAAAAGGGTGTAAAAGCTTATAAAAGTAAGAAAAGGGCGTAATAGAAAACAAAATACTCAAACTAGACCATGTTTTAATGTTCGCCTTTTATTAATTCAAAATAGTTTTCTGGCTTTCCGGTAATTACCAGATTTTTAAAGTTTTTCTGTGGTATTGACCTCATAATTATTAAAAAGGAGTTCTATGAAATTATGGTATAAAGTTTTTTGATGTCAATACCATAAAAAACTGTATAAACCTGGTAATTATCATAAGGTCAAGAACTGTTTTGGATTAATAAATTAAAAACATCAAAACACGGTCTCCACAAAAAAGATTATTATTGAGTATATTTGTTTCACGCTATTTTCCTACAAATAATAATTTCATAGTTTTTACATTTTTATTGTAATATATTTAAATCGTCCAATTTTAAAAGATTTCATATTATAATCAATTATTAGAAGTTGTATCAGTTATTGCCACTTTACGGTCATCATTACGGTTTTATTATTACTGTGAATCATAAAAATTAATATCTTTAAAGATTACTATACATTTTTATCAGCTGATTAACCAGCTGATGACTGACAACTTTTTTTTCTTTTTAATAAAAAAAATTTTACTTTCAATCATCATCATCTGTTTCTTTTATATTCATGCTATCGGAAGAAGTTACAATAAACGAAAGCTTATAAATTGTAGTTCTGTATTTAGCTGGGATTTTTGTTAAAAAATTTTTTAAAATTAATTTTACCCGTCTATGTATTCCCCGTCTGGATTATTTTAGTAATTTTTATTTGCCTTAAATTATTCGTCACACTGTAAAATCATTTGTGTATAAATAATTAAATTTCTTTGTTTTCACCCAATGTTGTCGTTAAAATTCATTTAAAGTTGATTTTTTTTTAAAAAAAGGGTTTAAGAAATCAAAAATGATCGAAAAAAATTATTTTATAAATTTTATTGCGCTGCTTAGTTTTGCTACTATTAATCACGCTCGTATTTATACGTTATTGTATAACTACTTATACGCTTCTTTGGAGCTTTGAATTGCTCTACATCTATGTTTTGTACATAATAGGTATGACTTACTTCAATAAACATTAACATCAAAGATTAGAGTTAAGAAATCATCACTTAAAAAGTTGTTTTTTTATTTTTATCTTTAATTGCAATTGCCAATCATTCACAGTTACAAATTGTGTGCAATGGCTCGAAGATAACTGTTTATGTTCATGTTTGTTGAGTCATAATCTTCAACTATGCACTTCAATCGTTCATTGACAGCTTCTTAGCATTTATTTAGCGGAATACCAGAGATTGCTTAATTAAAATTTTGTTGAAACTTTGCTCTTGTATAATTTTTTTACCAATCTGCAAAGAGTCGGATGGGCTATTGAAACACGCTTGCTGAAAGCATTGTGCCATTCTTCAGTACTATTGTTTGTTCGTGGAAGGCCATCTTGAACGCGGTGGTAGACATTCCAACACCATATAGGGAATATAGGTTGACGGCGATTCCTGTGACCCATTTGTCTGATCCAAGCTTTTTCGAAATAATTGATGAATTCTGATAAGAGCAGCTCATCTTTGTCACCAAAAGTGGTCAAAAACTCTTCAAACCGTTGAACAACATTTTCAAATGGCACAAACTCTAGTTCCTGAAAGCATTTTATAAAAAAGGCATTTTTGGCATTTTCGGTAAACCAACGTTGTAAGAAAAGGGCTTGTATTTTGCTGAAACAGCATTGTCCGTAATGAAAAAGAAAACCGCGAATTTCTATTCGAGGAAAGCGAGATGCAACAGCGTTATACAGTATGCTGCCATTTCAAAATCTACTGTTATAGTTTCTAGGGCAATTCCTGGTCTTTATTGTTGCAATAAGCCAAAGATGCGACTATAAGTGGCTTCAGATTTATTCTTGGTTAAAGTGTACATGAGTGGCACCGTGCAAAGCGCGTGTATTGTTTATAATTGATACCCGAGTGGCGCAACGTTAAACATACCGTCACAAAACCAATTTGCGCTTTGGCTGAATAAATCCAATTTTTTTGAGATGAGAACATATAAAATCCGTTGGGCTCGTCTTCCTCAAGAACGAACACCTCTCCCTTGGGGGTAACGCGCAGTTCATTTCCCAATTCGTTTCCTTGAGGGCATACGCGCTTCCACTGAACCAGACGCTGTAAGGATTTTTTTTCGGGAAGAAGATCAGCAATTGCTAAAGAAAAATCCTGCATTTCTCTGTGAATGATATTGGAGGTACGTTCGTCCGAATTGATTGCTCGATCTCGTATTTTGGCTTTCGACCACGCAATACAGTGCCAGGCGGATGGCTGTGTTTAGAAGGCTTTCTCAAAAGGCTGTCGTTTCAGTTGTGTCGGCTTAGTTGGTTTATTCTCCAATTGCACGCGTATTTGTAGTTAGCAAAAAGCGCGCAGCATACATTTAAACCAGAGGCGATGTAGGAATGCACACGATTAAAAATGCACGGAGTAAACACTATTAGTACGTTCCACTACATCCCCCTTTACAGCAAACGTTGAAGCATATAATTACGAAAAGCAAACAAACATCTTAAAATTTGTCGTAATTCAAACGCTCAGATGGTTTCGATACATGGGCAGAACGAGTAACATAACTTGACGTTTTATCCTTATTGTTTTCTGCATTCCATTTTGCTCAGTTGAAATTTCAATAAAGTGGTTGGCATTATTTTCAATACACGGTTTTAGGAATTTACAATTTCGAACAACCTAACCACGATCAGGAATATCAACAACATAAGACCTGGGTTGATCAGTTGATTTAAGAACCCGGCATCTCAAATTTTCATATTAACCATCATCGATAAACAAATGCTAATCATTTTTTAACTGCGGCAAATTACGTACGTTATGGCGATGATCATAATTAAACTTTTTGCTCTGTTTTATCTCTTTCTCTTTTTCGAAAATCGCACAGAAACGACCGATTCGGTTCGAGTGTAGCAGGCAAAAAAGAAACTTTATTGCGTAATAACCTAACCATTAACAATTCAGCTGGACTCTAACTAGATCTTAACGGTGATGTTCGATATGCTAAAAGAGCGGGATATGGATTACGCATTTTTGCAAGGCCAAGCCAGACAAACGTGGCAAGGCCATGCTTCCTGCTTAAAGAAGACCCAGCTAGTTGGTAGTTTGAAAGTACCAACTTTTCTGTATCAGTGTAATGGGTCTCCTGCAGTAGGATGACGAGTGCCTTAGACTGCACAGCGAGGTGATGAAGAACGTTCATCTTGCTTGCAGTGAGGCCTTCGATGTTCAGCTGAAGAATAGTGGGTCTTCGGAACTTGTTGGCAATGTGTCCTGAAAAGGAGAGTTTTATCCTAGTATTGCCCCGTCCTGAAAAGGACGTTTTCCGATTAGCAGACCACACTGAACATCGGAGTGGGTGGATACCCTTCCATTTTGGTAGGTTCGGTTTCTCTCTGTCATTTTTAACAGCAATAAACAGACTTACTCACGGCCCAGGCTGCGAGAAAGCACCTGCCATCTGGGCCATCATAAGGTGTCTAAATCAAGCACTTACTTTTATTGTGTCATTCAAAATAACAAAAAAATTATAATAAAATAAGCCTTCGAAAAACAACCAGCGATAAGGCAAAAAAATAATTAACAAGTGAAAACCTAAAAGCAAAACTAGCTCTTTAAGTACGGGCTGGCCGACTCAGTTGCTCCTTGCATTGTATCGCCAATGCGGGAAAGCCGACTCAGTTGGCTTCCTCTTTGCATCGCGTGCATAGAATCCAACTTAATGCATTTTCTTTTTCCTATTATTCACAAGCTTTTAATCCTTTAATTACGTGGTTGGCTTTTTCGCTTCAATTGGATCACGTGACTTTTAGAGCCGCGTTCAAGCAAACACAATTTTGTCGCGATCATTCGCGAAAGCGAAAATACTCGAACTTGATGATTGATTTTCTTTAAATTACTTGTTCATTTTTCCTCTTTTTGAAAAACTTTTTTTCCAATGTAAAATTTAGATCTTTAGCTTCTGCTAGCGACTAAACAAGTTAAAATATTTTGCTATACGTGACACAAGAAGAAAAAGACGACAATTTTTGAAAAAAACCAGGGTCAATACTTTTATTTATTACTAACTCATTTTTCATTCACTTTTTATAAATTATATATCGTTTTAATCACAAAGAAACAGGCTTTTAGATAATATAAAATTTGAATTGCGTTTTTTGACAAACAAAAGCGGAAATATTTAATAAACTTAGAGTACATTTTTTTTCGTTTTTTTTTTAAACATAAGAGCCAGCCTAGGCGGAAAAACGCTCAAAAAACCACCCCGTAAGAAAAAAGCTAGAAAATATGCAAGTCTGGGTAACAAAGGCAGATGTATTTTTTATTTTGTAATATGAAAAGTGTCGCATAAAATACGAGATAAAATAACACATTTTGGCTCCAATATATTTAATTGAAAAGTGCGATTTTTTTGTTTAACACTGTGGAAGATTAGATTGATCAACTTCAGAAGATATTGATCACCACAAGACCTCTCCAAGATAGCTTCGAGAAAGAGATGTTAAGCTGTAAAGGCCCTTTTTTAACATCACGTAAAACAGGGCAATTCTATGCCGAAATTGTTGTAACATGTAAAAATATTCACTTCAAGTAAAACACATAAATAGGACTGGCTTCCGTGCTTAATTTTTTTACTGCAAATTTTTATTGTATTGTCTGGGTTAAATGCTGTTAACAATGTACCACGCCACAATTGTTTATTTTTTCATCCAAAACTGTTCGACCTCGTGCTCCTTGTAATGCCCAATGCATGTTACACTCCGATGCAACGTAATCTCCGGTTTGTGCAATGGCGCCGCATTTGCAATGAGAAAAAAGAACGTTTGTCTATGCACAAATGAAAACGTGCAACTACACTCCGCAGACGGAATGGGCCAACTGGCCCCAGCCGACTGGGTGCAATCCAAGTAGACGCAGCCGATTGGTTAGTTAGGCGGCGCCAGTCGGTTGCGGCCAGTTGTCTTTAACTCATCTGAAGACGTTGAAGCATAACGCAAACTGTTCTAGACACACTGTTTTGAACGGGTAAGTCAAGCGCTGGTAATGAAAGCATGAGGCCGGATTTACTTTCATAGTACTCTGTGTTCGATCTATGATTCACGTGATGGCCAGAACGGATGTTTATTTCAACGAAATTATTTACGTTTTTGGGTAGCAGGTACAAACAAGCGTTTAGACCTTCGCATTTATCGGCAGGCATTTGATAATCGATAAATAAACCATAGTCAGTATCTAGAGCAGTGCTCTGCAACTCGTGTGCTGCGAAAAAACGAGAAACATACTCTTCCAAATGAAAAAAGTTATGTTTCTTTGAAGCAGCAACCAAAAAACTTAAAAAATTTATTATACAGTACATCTCATTGTGTAATGTCAAGACCTGTTTTTGGTCTTTACTAAATTTTGAACGCTTTTCTTCACATGAAGCATTATTTAGTGATCATAAAAACTCTCTACAAATAAATTGATAATTTGTTTTGATCAATTTTCACCCAGGCTCGATTGTCCACGATATGCGCAAATTGGTAACTTCAGCTGAAAAAAAAAGTCATCACTTTATTTTTAGAGTTTAGATTGAAATTTTTAGGTTTTTTAAGACATCCAAATGAAACTTCAGATAACGGAAAGCATTCAAAATTTAGCTCTTTACACCTGGTCCAGGTGTTTTGCTAATTTTTAAAATTTTTTAAAGTGTGCCGCAGGTTTGAAAAAGTAGCGGAGTACGGGTCTAGAGCAGTGTTTCTCAACCTTTTTAAGTTTGCGGACCGGTAACATTTCAAAATAATTTTGCGGCCCGGTAATTTTTTCTAATGACAAAATTGTAATAAACGCGATAAATTGATAAAAAAGTTTTAATACAACAAAAGTGAGCATTTAGCTTCAGAAGAACTCCATTTAATGTGAAGTTTGCTAGTGACTTCTTGATATACAGGTAATACGTAGTAAAAGTGGCTTTATTGAAGTTTTTAAAAGACGAAGTCAAGGGCGCCAGAAGCGGGGGCGCACAAGGGGACAAATAGTGTTCTTTGAATTTGCAGTACAAAAGCATTGGGTTCGATTTGTCTCTACACTTACATAAATTCGACCGGAATTAAATGTAACAAAGTTTTTAAAACAATGATTTGACAACAGCAAAAAAACAGTAAGTTAACAAGGCCGCATAATCGAAAAAAAGAGGCACTCTTTTGGTTGATGAGGTACTTACTATAAATATAAAATATAAAAATCTTTCTGAATATATACAACAAAAATGAAAGTTCATTGGGTGAACGAACTGCCCTAAACAGAAGATGAAATTTCTTTTTTAGTCTTCAACTAACTCTCCAGGTTAATTGAAGACTAAAAAAGAAGACTAAAAAAGAAATTCCGCAAACAGGAGATGAAATTTCTTTTTTAATCTTCAACTAACTCTCCAGTCTTCAACATTTGCGTACATGTTCGAAATATATTTGAAAACAACAAAAATAAGAGTAGGTGGTAAAATCAGAGTGAATTTTCTGAGTATGTACAAGAAAACCGAAAATTCATTAGGTGAACTAACTGCTGTAAACAGGAGATAAAATTTCTTTTTTTACTCTTCAACTAACTCTCCAGGTCATGCATTTGCGTACCTGTTCGAAATATATTTGAAAACAACAAAAAAAAGACTAGGTGGTAAAATCAGAGTGAATTTTTTGAATATATACAAGAAAACCGAAAGTTTATTGGGTGAACTAACTGCTGTAAACAGGAGATGAAATATCTTTTTTTAGTCGGCAACTAACTCTCCAGGTCGTGCATTTGCGCACCTGTTCAAAATATATTTAAAAGCAAAAAAAGAATAGGTGGTAAAATCAGTGACAACATTTTTTTTTATCTTCAACTATTTCGAACAGATACGCAGATGCATGACCTGGAAATTTAGTTGAAGACTAAAAAAAGTTTATCTCCTATTTACGGAGGTTCGTTCACCTAATGAACTTTCGGTTTTCTTGTATACAAACAAAACGATTTTTATATTTTACATTTATTGTTAGTACTTTATCAACCAAATGACTGCCTTTTTTTTCTTAACTTTGAACCTTTGCTAATCATCGCGTGATTATTGCAGTCATAGCGAAAGAATGAGAGTGCAAATCAGAGTGATGATCTTTTTTCTTAGTCTTTAACTATATTTCGATCACGTAACTTTTAATTTCGGACGATTTTATTAAGTTTTGAAGTCCGAACTACAATTGTTTCTATTCAACCAAAAAGAGGAGCTTTTATTTTAAATCTTTACTTCCCCCCAGCCAAAAAATTTTCTGGCGCCTCTGGGCAAACTTCAGCTTGAATATCCACTCAATTTTTCTCTATGGTTTTGAAAAGAGATAAGCCGAAAAGCTTTTCTTACATAGGGTTAGATTGATTAAGTTTTGATTAAGTTTTTTAAGTTTGATTAAGTTTTGTTTAGATAAGGTTGGGCATTTTAACCCTTACCCAAACCCTATTCTTTACAGATAAGTTGTACAAAAAGTTAGCAGCAGTTTAATTGCTTTGTTATTAAGTTGTATTGGTATATATTTGTTTTTAGGTGAAGTCTAAAATTGTAAAAGTGGTAAGTTTTTATATGCAATCTTTAACTTGGTATCGCAAACGAGTTCAATCAGAGACTCTTTTTTAGTAGCGTTAGGATTGCACAAATTTATATCCTCTGTAAAGAGATTAACGATCCAAAACTTTTTCTTTTGAAGATCTTATTTTCGGAAAAATATAGGCAAAAATTAATGCCTTACCCTTTTAAGTGTTGACTCATAATAACAACTAACTCTTTAGTGTCAGCAGAGGTACTTGCCACAAAATCTTGCAAACTTGGAAACATATCAATGTTGCTTTTTTGCAAACATCTGTAACAAAAAAACAACTTTTTTCAAAAGTTTTGTTGCACACTGTAAATATGTTAATGCAATAACCTTGAAGAGAACCACTACAATCATTCAAGCGGCTGAATATACATGCTATGTAAGCAAGTTTGCCTATTCACATCTTTTTGAATCAAAGTTCTTTTAATAGGGAATTTTCACTCCCGTAAAAATTTATTTGCTTTTTTTAAATCAAAAAGACGCGCAAGAATGCCAAAAACCGTATCACTTCTGCATAAAAAATGAGATGGTGATGTTGTAAACCCATGCGTTCACACAGTGCCTCAAAAACCCTAAAATGCAATACACGGTTCCGAATATATTTGATAATCTTAACTGCTCCCAACATAACTGTTATATACATATATATGATACCACTGTTCTATACAGCCTTTTTTGTCTTTCGAATCGCGACTACAAGCGCTCTTTCGTAGATTTTCGAAATTGGAGTTGACGCAATCAGGAAAAGAAAAAGTTATATAATCAAGAATTCAAAGCAACTCTAACATGAATTATAAGCTCTATGCACATAAAATTAGGGCCCGGAGCTTTATCTGGTTTTACGTGGAAAAATCTTTGTAAACAGCGCAGGTCATCCGTAACTAAGATATCAAAGTTAATTTTTATTCAAAGGTTTCCAATTAGTGAGTCATTTTAAAACTACAAAGACGTCTGAATATAATAGAATAATCATATTAGACAAGGAGTGATATCAAAAATTTTTTTAAATGACATTTTGAGTTCAAACATAAAATTTATTGCGAAAGGTAGATGAAGACCAAAAATAATTTTTATGTTTACATAAAAAGTTCTAGTCGAATTTTCAGGGTTGAGCTTTTATGGTCTTTATTTAGCTTTCGAAACAAATTTATCAAACAGTTTGCAATGAGTAAGGACCGTTTTTTAAACTTTGGCGAGACCGTTTTTTAAATTTTTTTTGAAGAAAGAAGTCATTTGTGTAAATCACAGACTTTAAAACTGTCATGAATTTATACAAATTGGAAATCCCTGTTTCATTGAAATTCAATCGTATCAAGCGTCTTGTTTTTATTTTGTGTTTTTTGTTTGCAAAACCCGCATCTAAAAGCTATAAACTTTTTTACAGAACTTTTTCAAACAAGTAAATTTTTACATAAAAAATACGTAGGATTTTTCATTGTAAGAAAAATTTTCAATATAGAAACGGCTTTTACTTCAAATGCAATGTGAAATGCAATTATAAACAGTCAGGTGTTGTTTAATTGTCTGAAAGCGTCAGCATAAGATCTAAAATGTGAACTAGTTAATTTATTTATTTTTTCCCACGAATGGATAGGTATAAGAAAGTTTTATAAAAATGTATAGTGTAAAGATTGAATTTTGACCGCTTGATTGGAATTCAAGCAGTCCAACAACAATTGTTTTATACAACAAAATGTATTTGTGTAAGGTATTTCCAAGCAATCGCAAAAAGCTCAAAAAAAAGAAAATTCGATTTACATGAAATAAGTTCTGCATCGCTTAAGGCAGTGGTCTCCAACAGGGTTGCCAGAATTGTTACTTTTGGTAACAAATTGTTACTTTTCGGCTGCAAGTCTGAAATTTGTTACGTTGTTACGACGCTACCAAAAGTTGTTACTATTTCACTTCAATAGGAAAATATATTCGTTTTAATGGACGAGTTAAACGAAACATATTAAAGTATACAGAGCAACAATTGTATATAAAATTCAACTATGGAGCGATGCCAATCAATAAAGAAAGCTTGGGTATGGTTGATAGACGTTCTGTTTTTGTTTAAAACACGTTCGTTTTGAGCCAGCCACGAGTGCTTGCTTGGATTGCCAGCGCTCAATGTTGCCAATTTAGCACTTGTAGAGCATAATTTAGCATAATTCATAGCATAGCATAGTTTTTCTAGATTAATGTAAGTAAAACTTGGATATTTTTTTGTATTTTAATTGTTTTTTAATAAAAACTCCCAAATATATGGAACATTTCTAATCAGATATGTATATGAATAATGATATATGATATGAAGATATGAAAATTGTTACTTTTTCAACTGATTTGTTACTTTTTGGCCATATTATTTGTTACTTTTTAAAAAATCCTTCTGGCAACCCTGGTCTCCAATCTTTTCAAGAAGCTACGCAAGTTAAAGAATTTATTAACAATACCAGTACACGCGACCCCGAAGCAAATACAAAATGATTCAACTACAAATTTAAAATGTTAATAGCTATAGATGGTAAATTGAACAAACTAATTACACAGACTGATAAAAACGCGTTTAAACAGATTAATAATAATATTTATTAATGGGGCGATTGTGGTTGCTTTCTGTCCAGCAGCTTTTGAAATCGTGGCGTGGTTTTGCTGATGCACAATCGCAAATTATGTTCAATACCCAATCGACTTATATGTTTCGTTTTTAGCACACTCATAGCACTAAATGGTGCTTCTCAAAGCCACTTAGTTGCAAATGGGATTAACTGTTTGATGACATACGCTGATACGATTGAATAAGTTGATCGCATTGAAACCCAAATGAAAAGATTTGCTGACACTTTTGGATGTTTTGATTTAAAAGAATTAAAAGTAATTCGGTTTAGTCGTTCAGCTATCATATCAGTAAATTCTTCTTCGAGTCGTAGAGGGAGTTCTGGCAAATCTGCTGCAACAAAAGGATCGATCGTCCAGTCGTGATCATAGGTTGGTTTCACAGTATCACCATAATATTGCTCAATTTTTTTTGTCAGCTTCTCAAGGTGTTCAATTATAGTGCTTTTGATATTCACTTCTTTTCCTACAAGATATTTTTTCAAATCAGGAAACATATCAAACTCGTCTCGTTTTATGTATGTCTGCCACAAACTAAGTTTTTTATAATAAGCGGTAATTTTGGCAGAGTGATCAATTACTGTAAATCCATGAAAATCAATGAATCTATATTCATTCCGACAATTTAATGAGTGAAATATGTCCGACATGTAAGCAATGTTAGCAACAAATTTTTTTTGAGTAAATCTTTCTGCTAAGGAGACATTCTTTTGTTGATTCAAGAAAAAAATTATTTCCTCACACAATTCAAGAACTCGCTTGAGAACCGGGCCACGTGATAACCAACGCACTTTCGTGTGCAAGAATAATCCTTTGTGATTGGCGCCCATTTCATCACACAAAGATGAAAACAAACGTTGGTTAAATGGTCTTGCTTTTATATAGCATTCACATTTTATGACTGCATTCAATGTATCATGCAATTCCTCAGATAAATTTTTGGCCATCAGAGCTTGTCTATGTAAAAAACAATGTGTCCATTGTGCAATTGGTGCTTTATCTTTGATTCGTTTTACAACTCCGGAATTGATTCCGGTGCATGCTGCTGCACTATCAGTTCAAATTCCAGCGCAGTTTTCCCAAGATAAAGAATTATCGCGGAAAGATCCATCAAGATTATTAAAAATGTCTTCACCTTTGCAATGCAACTTAAGGGTATTGCAGAACAAAAGTTTTTCTACAACTGCACTCCATTGACAAACTGAACAAAAATTAAAAGCTGCGGTAGGCCTGCAATATCAGTAGATTTGTACAATTGAATTGAATAAAAAGGAGACGCATTTACTTGACTTACAGTTTGTTCAAGGACGTTATTAAACATGCCTGAAGTCCTTCACTTTACTGTAGAAGCAGATAATGTGATTGGATCTAATAGTTTTCTTTCCTTTTCTCCAATCATTATTTCTACAATTTCCTTCGCAACAGGCATTATCAAATTTTGGCCAATCGTGTGAGGCTTCTTTTGCTTTGCAATGTGGTAGGACGCCACATATGAAGAATAGACAGCAGGTTTATTTGCACCAGTAAATGTTGTTATAATATCTTTCTGTGATTTGATTGAATTCAGCTTTCGTTCAAAAAACTCGATTGGTTTATCGGTGCAGCCTGGATGATTACTACTTAAATTGCTTTTGTAACTTTTTTTTTCATCGATTCTTCATATAGTACTTTCAAACAAATAACCCATTTTGGCTTGCCATTTAATTCTGTAAAACCAAGTTTTAAAAACGATTTGTCATATGATCTTTTTTTTGTGTCTTTAGAAGACATATTACTGTATATTTGCTAAAATTAGCAATCAAAATATTAAAAAAACAGTCAATATTCGTATTTACAGACATGCAACAAATTTGATTGTACAGTACCAAGTACCAAACAAAACAAACGTGAGAAGTCAAAACCTTTATTACCTTGTTCTATAATAAAATATACTGCAACATTATTTATCGCAATTCTTGAAGCCTACTGAGGTTAAATGCACTTTCATATAACTCTTAACAAACCATTAGTTAAGAACTAATAAGAAAATCAAAAAGAAAAATGCAACACAGAAGTCCAGCGGTTGATTAACAATAGCACTGTTCAACAAATCACTGCAGTTTGATGAAAAAGGAACAAAATTATTTCATCAAAGTTAGTATCGGCGGCAAAAATTCTTTAATGAAGCACGCGTGCAGATCAAAGAACTTTCGGCAGCGAGTGACATTACCAGAGGAAAGCACTCTGTTTGAAAGTAAACGTCCAGTCTATTTTACAAACAAAACGCCAAGCGAATTTTGATTATTGAGCACTGTTTGAATTTAGAAAAATAAGGTGCAGACAAATACCACAAATATAGAAACCAATTAATTTCGTTTGAACAACTGTACACATTTTAGCTCAGGAATTTCAAGTGCAGAATTCCAGTAATAAAGCTACCCCACAAAATATTCAGGCGACCCCATTTGGGGTCGCAACCCATAGTTTGACGAACACTGAGTTAAAAGGTATTGCCTCGTTGTCACAGGGCAGCCCTTGAACTGATTATTATTTCCAGCCTCTTCCTAATCGAGTGGCACCGAAGTGTCCGGAAACATGATGTAAATCAAGGCACTTGCTTGTTTTCTTATTGCTGAATTCTGTTTCTACTGTATTATGACATTAAAAACTCGGAAAAAAGAACTTAACGACCCTTTCAGCAAATTGCCATGATTGAGACTAAGTTTTTTATTTAAATTTAATTCTTTGAGCAAAAATAAAAACGAAATAAAAGTATTTATTATTATTCAAGATCGCAAAAAACTTGTATTGGGCTTAAATTTTAATTAAATTTTAAAACATACATATGTTTTTTTAAAGTTTTTTTGTATTTGCTGTAATTTTTTATATGACTACTAACTGTCTCCAAGTTACCTAAATTTGTTTATCGAAAATTGCTGAGATTTATATGAAAGTTTACGGTTTTGTGGTAACTTTGTATCTTTAAACCTAAACATCTTAAATTTACAAACTCTTATCTTCATTTTCAACCAGTATTTTTCTATTGTGTTGATCTCATTTGAAAAACGGTTCGATTTCAGTTTAATGAAACTTTAAAAAATTTTACTTTTGAAAATACTTTTAGAGTTTGATTTTTCGTATTTTGAGATCAAAATCATTGGCAATTGTTTATTACTTGTTTAAGAAAAACTTATTATTAAGTAAACTTTACAAATTTTTAATCTACAACAGGTATTTAGACAGGGTCATCTTATGGCGTTGCAGCTGCTTTACGTGTTATTCCAATGGGCGTGTACTCGCTTTTTATTGTTGTAACTCAGGGGTGGGCAAAACCTTTTAGTTCGCTGGCCGCATTTACAAGTTAATTTTGTTTGCAGGCCGCACTATAGTGATCTCTCAAGGTAAACACTTTGATTCCTTTTTCGGTTTCTTGATTTTCTTTCCCAATATGAAGTGATCTTAAAAAAAAGATCCTCACTTTCAATTAATGTCCAAAATTTCCTTTTTTGTCCCAAAAACATAGTGATCCTAATTTTGGACATTTTTTTTATAAAGATCACCACGATTGAAAGCAAAAAGAGAGTAGAGTAATTTGCTTGGGGCTTTTGCGGGCCACATGCAGCGCGCAGACCGTAGTTTGTCCACCTCTGTTGTAACCTAAATGATTGTTGTAATTCGGACTTTTAAAATCATATACTGTCAAGGTCATTTTTTTCACCAATAATATAAAATATCAAAGACAAATCAAATCAAATCAAATATGTGTTTGTCTTGTTGCATGCAAATTAATTGCATCAAATTTACGATAAAACAATATGCATAAGATTACTTACAACAAGGAGACAGCGAAAAAACCATGCGGCTATCAAGTCAACGCTACCTTAAATGTTGTAAAATATAATATTGTATAAGTAAGTTTACTTGTTTTCACGCATTTATGCAATAAATAAACACAATAAAACTAAAATGTCAGTAGTAGCAAAAGAAAGCATACAAGAAATAAAAAAATAACTACAAAATAAAAAACACTATAAGGCACAAAGTAATTTCTGTTTTCGATAATATTGGTCTAATTTTGTAAACCAATCTAGTTACCGTTCTAAGTTGAAAATGTATTAAGTAGATATTCTTTGTACTTTTTTAACTAAATTTGAGAAAATTTTTTTATTTTATTTGGTATTTAAAGCCATATATTCGGTCCTTTAATTTGCATTTGTTTCTTTCCTAGTTCCGTTTGGGCTCTATGCATGAAGTAGTTATTTGGCAATGATAATCGCGTTTCATATATATGTAAGTTTAAAGTTTGCTTATAGTTGTTAAATTGTGTTAAATTTTGGTTTGACTGGAATCTGTGCATGTATTTTCCAACTTCAAATTTATAAACTTTAGATATATTCAATAAGCCTACAGCCCAGACCTTGCACCATCTGATTTTCACCTCTTCGGCCCACTCAAAGAGAGTATGAGGGGAATTCACTTCCAGACTGATGAAGAAGTGAAGGCTGCTGTGAGCAACTGGCTAAGGACCCAGTCCACGGAATTCTATGCCAAAGGAATAGACAATCTAATATCAAGATGGAACAAGTGTGTTGCAAAGGAGGGAGACTATGTTGAAAAATAAAAAAGCATTTTTTGATTACCAGTCATTGCAAACTTGAGTTATTAAAAAAGTCTCATTACTTATTGACTGACCCTCGTATTTATTACTTCCGTCAAGAAATTTTCCTAATTTATGCTGATTGCAATTATATAAAGTCATAGCTTTACTTATGTTGATTGCATTATGCTGATTGCAATTATAAAAACACGGCCAAAACTATATATAAAGGCAACCGTCCCTCCAGTCACAAAAATTTGGGAAAAATCAAAAATTTTTGGCAGGCAACAAAAATTTATTCGGGCAAAACAAATTTTTATGCATCAAAAACGAACTAATCCAGCATAAAATTTCCAAATGCAGAAAAACGAGTAAAATTTGAGTTGAAGACTTTTTTAGTAATCACTATTTTTTTGGGACCAAAATCCAGCAATCAGAGACTTTTTTTAGACTTTACCTTAATTTGGTGACAAAAATGGTGAAATTGAACACGGATTGGAATCGAAGACCTTTTGTTGGTCTTCACCATAAAATTGGGATGAAGTTTATTCTCATATCTGTGAAGTGCTAGAACATCATGATTCGGGCTAAAACACGGCCAAAACTATATTGCCCTTTTTGGGTAGTAAAGCTATGACTTTATATAATTGCAATCAGCATAAATTAGGAAAATTTCTTGACGGAAGTAATAAATAGTATTCTCAATCAGCATATTAGCAATATCTTCGATTTGGTAAAATCTTTTTCTGGTGAACATGATTTATATTTACGTTTAATTGGTTATATCTGTACTGATGACGTTACTCTGGAACATGGTAACCATGAATGCAAAAGTGCTCACATTCAAAGTCCTATTCAGTAGATTGTACAAAATAATGCTATGCTTATTTTCTAACAACCAAACTGACAAAATTAAAGTAACATTATTTGTACCGTACAAAGATAACAGATAACTTTCTGAAATTTTAAAATAAAACAGTTTTTTGGACTTTTAAAAACAACAATTATTTTTACAGCATCGAAATTTTGCATTCTCACCCGAGGTGAGTTTCCAGAGTTTTATTTAATAACACGTTTTTTTACGTAAAGTTATTTTTACAGAATCGAAATTTCAAATGCTAAGGTAGGGTGAATTTTTAGAGTTTAAGTAATAACACGGCAGCGCGGTCGAGTAATTGGAGCGCCGTGATTGTGACTGACATGGTCTCGGTTTAAAACTTACTTGCACCATTCTGTTGTGTCCTTGGGAAAAACACTTAACGACACTTTCCTCTGTTTGGCAATCTTGGCAAGTAGTTATAAACTTCAGTCATATCTCTAAAAAATTTAAAAAAACAAAATAAAAATTTCAAACGGACAGCAATATTTTGGAATCTTTAAAAGCAGGTCGGGATAATTGCTTTCCTTGTGTATTAGCGCCTGCATCGCTTTCCTGCGAGTCAGGAAAATAAATAGAGAGATGAAAATATGGTTTTGGGACTTTTAAAATTGACAAATATTTGTATAGCATGGAAATTCTGCATTCTCACTTAAGGTGAGTTTTCAGAGTTCTATTAAATTTTTTACTTTTAAATTGTTTTACAACATCAAAATTCTGAATGCTTACGCAAGAAGAGTTTCCAGAATTTGAAAAATAACACGGTTTTTTAATTTTATAAACAGTATTTACCAATATTTCAAAACCAACAAGTAATTTTTGCTGCATCAAAATTCTTGATTTTGAACTAAAGTAACCTTTTGACAAAAAAAATTTAACAAGATTGGTTAAACTTCAAAATATTTTAATCTCATTGTTTTACATAAAAACAATAAATTGTGCAAAGTATTGTTCACATCAGGGGTGTCCAATTTTTTGAGCCCAGGACAATTTTAGCTTAACTCTATTCTCCTCAATGACCGGGCTTTTGAAGTTTGGTCTTTGTAAAAACGTATCTAATTACTTTATTTGTTTGGCTAAACCTCTAGAATTTCTTGACTTTTCCTAATTTGACTTGCTGAATAGAACGGCACTATTTTAGGTGTCCCCGAGCAGAGGTTTAAGAGTAAAATAGATGTTTTTACCAAATTTGTATATTTTTGTTTGGTATCGAAGCAAAACTTGGAATTTAAATTTCATGATTTAATTAAGCGACATTGATTTTATTAACTTATTGATCTTGCGTGACTACGCAGACTATGTCGATTGCCAAAGGTCGCATGCCGGAGGCGACGACAAACCTATTTTATGTAAAATGGCATTTTCTTTTTCTGAGCTTTTGGTGACTGCTTGGAAAAAAATAATTGTTGTTTAATTAACTAATTAAAACAAAGGCTGTTTGAATCAATTAATTAGTAAAAAATTCAACCTTTGCAATAACCTTTTTTATGCTATATATATCGTGAATATTCTTATCAAGCTTAGTATATTCCCGCCCTGCATCAAATATATTTAATACAATACATATATAGTCATTCAATTGAGATTTAAACTAAGAGTCCCATTCTAGTTTGAAATCTTTCTTTCCCCAAAAAAATTGTAGCAAATTTTTTGTATTTAAGTTTACTTGCTTAAAAAAGTTTTTTAAATAGCTCATAGGTTTCCAATGCAGGTTTCGGAAAAAGAAGACATAGATTATATTTTTAGAAAAATAAAGACATATGAAAAAAAAAGAGATGAAGAAGACAAACAAAAAATATATGAAAAAGAAAACAAACAAGACGTGCCATACGATTGTAAGAATGATTTTTTTGTGTTCTGTTGAGAAATGCAAGAGCCTACATCCCTAGGTGTGTGCCGAGTAAGTATAACAACGACTTCTTTCCCGGAAAATGTTTTCAAGCCGAGGTTAAAAAACGATCTTTATTTATAGCAAACTGTTTGATAAATTTGAAAGTCATATAAAGACCAAACAAAGGTCTTCACTTCAAGTTCAAAATAAACTGTTTATTTAAACGACAAGCCAAAATCTTTTTGTGGTCAAAGTCAAAACTTTTGAAATTAATTGTATGTTTGAACTTCAAAACATCATTTTCAAAAAAATTTGATGATCTCTGGTCTAATATGTTTATTCTACTTTATTCTGATGTTTTTGTAAGTATAAAATGACTTATTAATTGGGATACTTTGCAATAAAATGAATCTAGACTCTTACTTATCGATGACCTTGGAAGTTTACATGTTTTTTTTCACGTAAAACCCAGTGAAACTTTGAAGCTGCTCAGAGTTTATATTCCATCCTGGAGCTGCTTTGAAGTCTGGGTTATGTGACTTTCTCTCTTCTTGCTTGTGTCAACTCAAAATTTCAAAATCCGAAAAAAACGCTTGTAGTCGCAATTTAAAACGCGATGTTGAGAAAGAGTTACTGACAGATATCTCTATCTGTGTCTTTTACAAGATCTTGGAGAGACTTACGTATGCTTGCATCAAACCAATAGATCTATTGCTTTTTAAAGATTAAACTGTGTTTGGACGCAAAAAGTTATACTAGATCAAGTTGTTCCTTACAAAACATCGAGTTTTTCTCGAGAAAAAGAACCGTGCGATTATTGTTGATTGGACAGCTGCATACGACTCTGTTTGGTATCTTGGCTTTAACTACAAGCTGTTAAAACTTCTGCTTGTTAAGAACAAGGTTCAAAGAATTATGGAGCTTGTCCGAAACAGACGCTTCACTCTTACTGACGCGACAGTAAGTAAAAAAGTCTGCACCATCAGGACAATGACTTTTTTCCTTGATCTATCTTGATTTTCCTTCTGTTTAACATCAATGCATATGTTCTGCCTTCTACAACTCCAGATTATAAAAAATATGAGGTAAAAAAATATATTGACTTTTACCGTTATGTCCAGTTACGACTTATGTTGGGGTAAATACGGATAGATCGCGTATAAAACAAAACACATAACTCGCTTTTGTCACCGCCGTCTGGCATTTCGCAAAAAGTACTTTCTTTGCGCATCACGCCGCAGAAACGACTTGTCGGCGCAACTTACGGACCTAAATATTACATAAAGCTGTCCTATTTGTGGTCTTCTCGGAAATTTAATACTGTGATCATCAAAATTCATAATACTAAAAGCTTGGTGGAATTCTGAAGCCCACGTTGAGGAGTTAAAAGGTTGAGAAAAATAGGGTTAAACAAAATGGAAAAGTACTTTCTGACATTTCTAGTTTCATTCAATGAAAAACCATGGAAATGATTAGGCCTATAAATAGATTCATTTTATATTAAATCTTTATGGTTTAACAAATTTTTGCCCTGCCGGCGTAACTGATTAAGCGGACGCCTCTGGTTGAAAACTACTAGTTGAAGTCAACGTAAACTGCAGATATTGTGCTTGAAATATGTTTCAAGGTTTATTCTGCACAGTGTTTGTGATCTCAAGATTACATATATATTTATAATTTAAATTTTGAAGCACTAGTAGGATTATATCTGAATTTTTCTACTGCTCTTAAGATTTCATGTTCAATTAATATAAACTTTATGATAGCAAAACAAAATCCGCTAAAATGACCACCGCAGTAATACGCCTTCTTGACAGCAGCCCCATGAGTGTCCAGATTAGTAGAGTTTCACAAAGGTATACGAATAGTCTCCTAAGAGATTGAAAGAAATTTTTGTAGAAAAAGACAATAATTTTTAAAAAGAAAACTGCTGTAGACTATTTAGATGATTCTTTTTATAGGGCCCTTATTTTCAAATTATCATTCATTTTTTCTGCATTAAGAATTTGATATTCCTTAATAAGCAACCTGATTTACGATATAAATACAAAAATAAAGTTTAAAAACGCTAGTTTAATTTACTAGTTTAATTGCTAGTTATTGCTACCCGATACGTTCAGTATTTTTTAAAAATAAAGTCTTTCCTAGTAAAATCTACTGCAAAAACAATAATGACTGCAAATATTACAACTATTAATAAAACTGTTGGGATAAAGTTAATTAATAAATTACAAGAGATCATTTTATGAAATCCTCTTTTTTTCTTTTAAAAGCATTAACTAAAGCCTATCTTACTCTATGTTCTCAACGGACTTGCAATCAGATTTCTATCAAATGTCATAATATTCTTGTAAAACTTTTAAAATAACACCGATTTGCGTCGATCTCGATGAAGAAATATTCTCTGAAATGCTACAGAACGGAAAAAACCGGCACTGTAAATTTTGCGTGATGATATTTTATAACTTTTTTTCAAATAATCACAAAAAGCTTTCGATTTCATTTGAAAACTGCATTTTATGTTTTTACATTTTGCAAATTATTATAGGCCGCCAATGACTTACAATAGGCTTATTTGAGATTATAGGCAGTTGTACTCGTCGTTCACATTAGACACGACAGCGACTTTTTCTTTTTAGTTCGCAAAAAGTTTTGTGTTTTTTTGTTATTCCGTTATGTTCAAACTTTTTCAGCTTTTTTTATGATAATTGATATTATTCCGAGTCACAACTAACCGTTTAGGAAACATCAACGCAACAAAAACATAAAAATAAAATTAAAAACTAATGATTGTCATGACTCAGACATTTTTTCTTTTCTTTTTTGCAGCACTTTGAGTGTTTTTTCGATACTGAAAAACAAATTTTTGTGATTAATTGATTAAAAAAATATTCTTTTAATTTATACTGTAATTAATATACACAACTTAGAAAGTAAATGTAAAGAAAGTAAAAAAAAAACACAATTTAGAAAGCAAAGTGGGCCGATATCAACGATTACACTAGATAAAAACTATAATAAAGTTAGTAACTTTGTACATACTGTATATGTAGAAGCTTGTTCAAAATTTTTTTGGTTGGTATTTATCAGAAAAATGCTAAATTACGTCAAGTCAGAGCCATTAAAACTAATTAAATTTAGACCACAAACCACAAATTCAATTTTATTTGCTCCAACTGACTGTTTCGCCTACCTAGGCTCATCAGGGGGCGGTTTCTAATTGAATAAGATTTTTAACAGGCTCCTGACAGGCCTTGGCAGGCGAAACGGTGTGTTGGGACAAATAAAATTAATGTTAAATCAAATTCTGTGGTCTGAAATTTAATTAATTTATATTGTATAAGTATATATATACAAATCAACTAATTGATGCTCTTCCGAGTGGCAAAAGGCCTGGAGGGCGGCCCAGAATTCGCGGGCAGAATTAGGTTGAAAACCTGGCCTGGTCGCGTCTTGGAATTCCACCGGCGGACTTGCCGCTAGTTGCAGGAGATCGGGATGCTTGGAGACCCGAACTCGAGCTGCTGCTCCGCAAACCCAAAAAAGATAAGCGGGAAAAAAGAAATACTCTGAACCAATTCAATGTTTTCCCAGAAAATGATGATAATGATGATATATATACAGCAGTGGCGTGCGGTGACCTATGAGACTGGTCATACAGTTGGTATACCAAAGCTGGTCATGCAATTGGGTACTCCCAAAATTGTGGTGTTCTCTAAAAAAAAAGAGCCTTCACTTGAAATCAGACCCAGATTTCTTACTTTTCGTCCCAAAATCATGTTGTTCTCTAAAAAAAAGGTCTTTACTTAAAATCATTCCAAGATTTTACATTTTTCGTCCTAAAATTGTAATGTTCTTTAAAAAAAAGTCCTCGTCTCAGGCCAGCCTCACATTTTCCTAATTTCGTCCCAAAACACTCCTGTTTTTCATTAAGTTAAAAAATAAAGGTCATCACGCAAAAGGTTGTTGGTCATGCAACGCATGACTTGCATGCCCTGACAGCACGTCACTGATATGTACAGTATATACTGTTGATTCTATTCAAATAATTAACCACCTGGCAATTCTATAGGATGAAACAGACTGATGTGGTTTTTAAACAGTGATTGAATAGATTTAGTATAATATATATATATATATAAGTTAAATTGCAAAAGCATTATTTTTTTGGACAAGCTTTCTTCAACTTGTAAAATGCTCTTCGGAAAAGGATTTTTAGCTTTGATCATTGGGACCCATAAAAAAAAAGGTTTTCCCCCTTCGACCTATTTTGGTTGGCACAAAACTTTTAATTAGTTTTACGAAATCAGATAATTTTTTTTCAGTTTTCACCTATTCTTATTTTTATATTTATCCTCTTGACTCACAAGAAAGCGTTTACGGCGGCATACAAAGTGAAACCATTACCCCAATCTGCTGTTGGAGATGCCAAGATATTGCTGTCCGGTTTGTTTTTTTGGAAGGTTTTTTAATTTTAAGAGATATGACTGAAATTTAGAACTGCTCTCTAAGACCGCCAACCAGGAGAAACTGTCGTAAAGGGTATTTCCCCAGAACACAACCGAATGGCGCAAGTAGACTTTGAACAGAGACCATTTTTACTCGATCAAAGTCATGGGGCTCTTGACTGCTCGACCACGGTGTCGACTGTAAATGTAGTCAAAATAAGTTTTTGCCTCTGATTGAAAATTATTACTTTTTTATTTGATTTTTTTCTTTTGTTTGGTTTTCAGTTAATATTTTCACAAATGTTTGAGCTTATTTGTGAAATGGTGAAAAATCATGTTTCTGACATCAACGCGCATAAAATACTGGCAAAATTCTTTTGCGCCCACCAAATTTTTTCTCTCTAAGGCTATGTAAAAAAAATTTGTTTGAAGATTTAAACCTGTTTTTTTTAAAATATTTTCTGCAATTCCTGCTTTTGACAAACTTATTCACTGTTTCGCTGGTTCCATTCTTTCAAACTCTTTGGAAACTTTTAAAAGACCGCAGAAGTGAAACTTGAAACAATCGCCCAGTTATGACAATTGCGTAATAATGACTTAATTGCAAGGAAATTGATTTTGAATGAGTTAATATGGCGTCATAATTAAAATACACACAATCAATTAATTATTGAAACTCGTTCTTTTTCTGTAAAGTGACAAAGCTATAAATTGTACTGAGGAATTAGAACAGTGCTTCTCAATCTTTTCGCGCCTGCGGCACACTTGAACCAGATTGCAGATCTTGATTTTTGTTTCTAAAAAGTAGTGTCCACTAAAAAAAGGTTGCGGAGCAATAGCCTAATGTTTTTTAAAAAGTTTCGCAGCACACAAGTTGAGAACCACTGAATTAGAAGAAAACGAGCCTTAATTTGGTTTGAAATTGTCACAAAAGTTAAGCACATTTCTAGGCTAAGAAAAAAGTAAAAAAAATTATTGTTAAACTCTCAAAGAAAACTTGTGTTGCTTTTGAAGCAATTTAGTGTATATTAGTGTAAATAATAACAACTTGGTTCAGCAGCAGCTACACTACTAGGCTTGGCACAAAACCAACGACTGTGATTACTGTTTTAATCAAAATCTACTTTTTTAACTGACTTTAAAACTTTTTTTTAGAATAATAAAATAATTTAACAATACTGCATTACAAGTTGGGAAGAAGCAGCAGGAAAAGCATTGAATCCATTAATAAAACTGTAAAAAAAAATAATTCACTCAATGAAATTCAGCAAATATAACGCTCACATAAAGCCGCTTTTCAAAAATCTAAATTTATTTAAAATATCTAATATTTATAAACTTGAAGTTAGAAACTACATGCACAGATTCTTGTCAAATCAAAATTTAACACAATTTAACAACTATAAGCAAACTTCAAAATTACTTATATATGAAACACGATTATCATCGCCAAATAACTACTTTATCCATAGAGCCCAAACAGAACAGGAAAGAAACAAATGCAAATTAAAGTGCCGAATATATGGCTTCAAATATTAAATAAAATGAAAAAACTTTTGCCAAATTTATTCAAAAAAAGTACAAATAATATCTACTTAATACATTTTTAATTTAGAACGGAAACTACATTGATTTACGAAATTAGACCAATATTATCAAAAACAGAAACTACTTTGTACCTTATAGTCTTTTTGTTTTTTATTTTGTATTTATTTTTTCATTTCTTGTATGCTTTCTTTTGTTACCACTGACTTTTTAGTTTGATTGTGTTTATTTATTGCATAAATGCGTGAAAAGCAAGTAAACTTACTTATAGGATATTATATTTTACAACATTTAAGGTAGCAGTTGACTTGATAGCCGCATGGTTTTTTCGCTGTCTCCTTGTTCTAAGTAATCCTGTGCATATTGTTTTATTGTATGTTTGATATAGTTAATTTGCTCGCAACAAAACAAATACATATTTGATTTGATTTGATTTGTGTTTGATATTTTTCATTAATGGTGAAGAAAATGACCTTGACAGTATATGATTTTAAAAGTGCGAGTTATAACAATCATATAGGTTACAATAGAGGTGGACAAACTACGGTCTGCGCGCCGCATGCGGCTTGCAAAAGCCTAAAACAAATTACTTTACTCTCTTTTTGCTTTCAATCGTGGTGATCTATATAAAAAAATGTCCAAAATTAGGATCACTACGTTTTTGGGATGAAAAAGGAAATTCTAGAGATTAATTGAAAGTGAGGATCTTTTTTTAAGATTATTTCATATTGGGAAAGAAAATTAAGAAACCGAAAAAGGAATCAAAGTGTTTACCTTTAGAGATGGTGCGGCCTGCAAACAAAATTACCTTTAGAGATATTGCGGCCTGCAAACAAAATTAACTTGTAAATGCGACCAGCGAACTAAAAAGTTGTGCCCACCCCTTGGTTACAACAATAAAATGTAAGTACACGCCCATTGGAGTAAACACGTAAAGCAGCTGCAACACCATAACATGACCTTGTCCAAATATTTGTTGTAGATTAAAAATTTGTAAAGTTTACTTGAAAATAAGTTTTTTTTAAACAAATAATAAACAATTGCCAATGATTTTGATCTCAAAATACGAAAAATCAAACTCCAAAAGTTTTTTCAAGAGTATAAATTTTTTAAAGCTTCATTAAACTGCAATCGAACCGTTTTTCAAATGAGATCACCACAATGAAAAAATACTGGTTGAAAATGAAGATAAGAGTTTGTAAATTTACGATGCTTTCGTTGAAAGATACAAAGTTTCGACAAAACCGTAAACTTTCGTATAAATCGCAGCAATTTTCGATAAATAAATTTAGGTAACTTGGGGACAGTTAGTAGTGATATAAAAAGTTACAGCAAATAGAAAAAAAACTTTAAAAAATTATATATGTTTTAAAATTTAATTAAAATTCAAGCCTAATATCAATTTTTTGCGGTCTTGAATATCTAAACTTTGTCGTCAAAAACAATAAGTATTTTTATTTTGTTTTTATTTTTGCTCAAAGAATTGAATTTCAAATGAAAAACTTAGTCTTAATTATGGCAATTTGCTGAAAGGGTTGTTAAGTTTTTTTCCAAGTTTTCAATGTCAAAATACAGTAAAAACCAAACTCAGCAATAAGAAAACAAGTAAGTGCCTTGATCAACATCATGTTTCTGGACACTTCAATGCCACTCGATTAAGAAGAGGCTGGAAATAATAATCAGTACGAGAGCTGCCCTATGACAACGAGGCAACACTCCTTAACCCATAGATTCTCAACCTTTTTTGCTTTTTTTTTCTAAACAACTTTTGAAAATAAAATTTACCCGGATGTTTTTGATCGCGTGGCCCGCAGCAAGTTTGAGAAATATCGCTTAATTTTTTTTCTGGTCGTACTTTTTTCTATGATTGAAGCATCTTCGTGCCCTAAAATTGCAATATAATTTGCTTTGTTTTTAAACTTAATCACTTTGCTATAGACTTTAGCAACGCCTAGTAAGAGAACCTTGATTGCTGAAATAATAATATTTATCAATCAAAAAGCAAAAATTATGTTTTTATTGATTTTCATATCCTTTATTTCTTATATTATTTAGTTTTAAAAGTTTAATTCAATGTCACAGTATTACAGCATTATTCACAAAAGTTTCAAAGTCTTGCATTATGGCCAATATTAAGGCAAACACGATCGATACAGTTTTAATTCAACTCTTACTCTCGTTATTTTGTTTTGTTTTGAAAAAGACACTTCACAGCTTTTTCCTCTCTTAGGTTCTTTTATGTAAATTTTAATATTTCTGAAGTAACTGATAACGATAGTTCAGTCGTTTACATGTAATCTTGGTAGAATTTTTGCAAACGAAAACAAGAAATAAATTAACTTTGTATTCCTTGAAATCTAATATTGTACGTACAAAAAGATACGGACTCTCTATTTAAAACCTAGGTAGGCTATAGGTCAAAAAATTTTTTGTAAAATGTGGTTCTACTATGAGTTATCTCTTTCTATTTTTTTTCCATGTTAAAGCAAAAGGACGAAATAGGTTGATCTATAACTAGGGCAAGATTTTGTTGCAATAAAATAGTGAGAAATTTGAATTTAGTTTTAACAGAAGTTGCAGTAAAAAGTCGCATTTATGTACAACCATTTTAAACAACAATGATTTAATCAAGCGATTTATTTGCATATAACTCTAAATATTTTCAAACATTGTCCCGGGAAAAATTTTTGCCAACTGTTTATGTAGCATGCTAAAACTTTATTTCACAGGCATAAAGTTGCTTGGCAATTTAACAATTGGCATATGTTTTGAACTGATGTTTGGCCTAGTCATTTCTACAATTCCTTTTAGGTCACTATTCAGTTCACATCAGTGATCTACATACAATTTACATAACGTATTTCTGTGCTTTAAAGTTTAAATCATACCTGTACATTTTACGTAATACTTAATAAAAGTTTCACGTAAAAAAGAAAAAAGTTGCAATATAAAGTTCCTGAAAACAACTTAAAACATCACACAAAATAAATTCTGAGTATTTACGAAGCTGTTAAAAAAAGTTGAAAAGTTGCAAAAATTGCCCTACTTATAACATTCTAATTATCGGTAGACTATCGAATATCTGCAGTATGATCAACAGTCCAAAGCTATTGTATTTGAACAATGCATTTGTATCGTGTTTTTGAAACAATAAGACGCGTATTGTTGTGTTGAATTTGGCGTCTTAAAATCAAACCAAATTACCAATTACAACCAACCGCAAAGCATGTTGAAAAATAACAAAATTTTTATTTTGATGCCGAAAAGGCAATGCTCCAAATTTTGCCTTTAGTATTTTTTCTTGTTGAAGATTTTTGACTGCGTAATGATTAACAAATATTAAAGTTAACATAATGACAGTCAAGTACAAGTTTATGTTTGAATTAATGAAACAGCTTTAACCTGATAATTTCAAAAAGTGGCAAATTGGTCTTCGTAACATATCAGCGCATCTAGCGGTTATTGATGTTATCAAAAAAACTTAAACGTGTTAAAAAAATATTTATTGCAGCTTCTAAGGTCGTCGTCGTTGTCGGCCTGGAAGCACATGTAGTCCGGGTCAGACACAAATAGGACTGGGGTCGAGGGTTTATTATTTTACTGCTTCAAGCTGTTATACTACCGTTTGGAGAAACATCATACGCTGTGGCTACCCCTGATTAAAGGGAAAAGCCGAAAGAAGAAGAAGAAGGCTGTTGTACTACCCGAATCAGATGCTGCCAGTGATGGTGGTCAGCACCGAGTTTCATCATCCAAAACTCTAAGACCTCACGCTCCACGTGGTGCTCAATGAATGGGATACGTTATTAGAACGTGGTCTGCGGTAGATCTTAGTCGTTAGTAGGACGTGCTCGTAGATCCTAGTCTCTCTTAGCGAGCATCTGAGGACCCACTTAAAAGATCATAGAGGATAAAAGATCATACAGGATAATATCAATATATATCAGCAAAGATCCATGATAAGCTGAAGAAAGTGGTCGCTCCTAGTTGGCGAAGCTCAGCAAGCTGGAGGGTTGAAAGTAAAAGTAAGTGATTCGTTAAGGAGTAACGTGCAAGCATCCAGTGACTATACGCAAGGCGTCATTCAAGACACAATCTATGAGGCGAGTGTTAGCGCTGCAATACCAGACTGGTGCGCAGTACTCAGCTGTTGGGTAGACCAGAGATAGGGCAGCTGTTTGCAGTGGTTTGGCATCAGCATCCAATTCTGAGCCTACTACGTGTATTTGCCTCAGCAGCGTGACGAGCGAAAATAGTTTTTTGCGCAATGCCACTAGATGATGACGGCACGTGAGCGATCTGTCCAGTTTTACCTCAAGATAAGTAGGGGTGGACAAAATGGTAAAAATATACTGCTGTTGTAGACTTTTAGCTCACGTTTGGATTTTCGATTATTTCAATGAAAGGCTACCGTCACAGTCTTAGTGCGACAAAGCTTCAAATTTCCAGTCTGGAGACACGCCAAAAGTGTATTCATGTCTTGGCTTAAAGTCTCCTCTAGGTCTTTCCAGTTTCCAAAAGAATGCAACAATGCTAAATCATCTGCATAAGCAAACTTTCTGAGAATTGTGGTGACAGGTTGTACGTATAGAAGTTGAAAAGGAGGAAAGCCAAGACCGATCCCTGAGAGGAACGCTGTTTTTCAGACGGCGTAGCCTGCTTTGCTTGCTGTCACCGGTAACGCTGTCACCGGTAACAACACGACACAACCAGGAAGAAAGAAACTCACGGAAGCAGGACTTTAAAGCAGCTCCATTAAGGATTATAGTCGGCAGCGTGGTCGAGTGGTTAGAGCGCCGTGTTTGTGATTGACATGATATCGATTCAAAACCTACTCTTTTTCTTTTTCATTCTTCACTTCTTCATCGTCAGGTGAGAGTATCTCGTTAAAATCAGGTTGTTCAGGCCAGTGCTCATAGCTATTGAACAAAAACTGGGTCCATTGAACCATAATTCGGTAGTGTTAGCTTTGTTTGGTATTAAACCGCGAGAGGCTACGTCGGCTGGATTGCACTTTATCGGTACGTACCGCCATTGCTTAGTATTGTTCAGTGACTTAATTAAACGTAAATGATTTGCACCAAATGTATGAAACCGCAGCGCTATGTTGTGTATGTACCGTAAAACAATCATTGCATCAGTCCAATGATACACGTAATCAAATTCAAATTTTAACTGCTGCATCCAAACGTACTGAGTTTTACGGCAATAATGGCGGCAGTAATACGCCAACAGGTATCACGGGAGACACTCGAGACTTTCCCATGCAAAAAGTGCAATTTGTGGTATGGTCTGCGCCAATTGTACAAATATAACAAACGGCTCCATAACCAATGGTACTTTCGTCACAAAATAAATGCTTTTTTTTACGTGTGCAAACCAGACCTGGTAGCTTAAAGCTGGGGGAACAGAAACATTACTGAATTCTTTTAAACCACACACCCACCTTTTGTATTGTTAAAAAATTTTATCTGGAAGCGGATCATCCCATCCCGTTTGATCACGACAAGCCTGTTGGAGGAGCTTACGACCTGGCAGAATAAGTGGTTGAACTAAACCTAATATATCATGTGCCTGGTTGATCATTGAGAGGAGTCTTCTTCGAGTGATTGATCTTTTCTTCACACTTACTTTTACTGTTATAATCGGTCGGAACCTGTGTTCCAATAAACTCCTAGGGCCTTTTGTACATGATCTTCTTGGATACAGACGCCCTGTGTTTTTGGGTGCCTGATCGCGATCGGGTAGAGACATTAAAATATCCTGCTTACTTGCTACAACAAACTTTGTCAGATGAATTTCAAGCAGTGCGTTCAACAGATTAATTAAAATTTTAGCTTCTTTAACGTTAGCACAAGATTTCAATAAATCGTCAACATAAAAGTTTAATACCGTTTGCAGAACATCTTCCCTTGCTCCTGTAATGTTGTCTCGAGCTGTTTGCTGAAGCGCAAACGCAGCGTAACTCGGATAGCACGTGGATCCAAGAGTAGCACATTCATTCGGTAGTCTACAGGTGGCTTATTCCAATCATCATTTTGCCACCAGAGAAAACGCAGAGTATTGCGATTGCCCTCATCAACTAAAATTTAATGAAACATTGAAAGCATATCCGCGGCAAAGGCCACAGATTCTTACCTAAAACGGAGGAAAACTCCGATCAAATTATTATTTAAGTCTGGTCCCTGAAGAAGTTTTTCATTGATAGAAAGGCCTTTAAACTTAGCAGCACAATCAAATACAACTCGGAACTTATTTCCCGTGCTGTGGTGCGGTAAATATTAAAAGTTTTATTTGGTGTGATATCTTTCAGCGCTGAGCTGGCATGACCGCTCTTAATATATTCGTTAATCTTATCAGCGTATTTGCTTTTCAGCTCGTCTTTAGCAAGCAGTTTAGCTTTTAAAGATTTATGCTGCTTTTCCGCCATCACCCGGTTATTTGATGGAACTGCTTTGTCGTCTCTCCAAGGTAACTTCATTAATGTAGTAATTACTCACTTTTCTTGTCGTTTTCTCTATTATAGAGAGGGCTTTCAAGTCTTCGACAGACATTTCTGGATGCTGTATTTTCGTTTATCGTCATCTAGTGGTAAATGTCTTTTTATGTTAGATAATGTATTAACAAAGGCCAAAAGCTGGACTTGGTAAGCCTCATGCTTTTCTAAACCTTTTATATTTAACGGACCAACTTGATCTAACGGACTACCAAGCGAATTGACTTTTTTCGATTTGGTGAAATTGTCCACCACGTAAAGATTTCATCTATCGACTAGTGCTTTAGTGCATAAACTAGTTGTCTAGCCTGTGTCCAACAATGAGTACGTCCTCACAGACCTATGTTCATTGTCTGGCCAGACAGTTGAACCATACTAAGCAAAGTTTTATCATATTTTCGTCTTACCGTTTGTCTGTTCGTTACAGCAACTACTGGCATTTTATCAGGCTCTTCTTGGTTTACGGTAGGAGTGTTCTCATGAAGAAGCGTGTTACGCAACTTGTTGAATTCTTGACATCTTTTCTTCTATTTTGCAATTCACAGTTTTATGTCCCGGTCCAAAACAATTAAAGCGCAAAAGTTTCTCTGAAACAAAAGATCTTTGCGCCAAAACGGGATAATCAGCAATTCAGGACAACACCAGATATGGTGATTAGTTTCACAAAACAAACACAATTTAAAATGTGATGCCTCATCTTTCACAACTGGTCTTTGAGACAAAGGAAAGGTGTTCGACGGATGCCTGTTATCAACAAATTTCATAGATTTCGTAGTTCTCTCCACTCTATCAACTTTTTGAGCCTTAAACAGTTGCTGAGCCCATTCGGTTTCCGCAAACTTAGCCGAGTTAGAAACTAGTTTGGTTAAATCCGAAAACGTAGCAGACATCCCAATCATTTCTTTGTCAAACGACAACTGAGCAAATTTTTCTCGCACGCATATAGGTAATTGTGTCTTGATAAAGCTCGGAACATGCCAGGGGAATCAAACTCAGCTAATCTTCCAGTCGCCTCGAACAAACATTGTAGCTACTTATTTTAGTAGCCAAGTAATTTAATTCAAACGAGGCAGCAGCTTTGCTAGGAGGACCTTTTACAAGCTCATCTCTAATCTTGTTCTCTAATCTAAAACTATTTCCATAAAAACTATTTAGTAGCTCCCACGCTTGGTGGTAACTCACTGATTTATTGGGATAGACCGAACAACTCTGTACTAATTTAGAAGGCTTGCCATCAAGATACATTTGTAAGTATAAAAGCTTCCTATGATAATCATAGCACTGCGATTCTGCAAAAGCCTGGAATTCTTGCACAAATATGGGATGATGTTCTATGTCTTGTGAAAACTTTTGTAACTGCAGTTGCGGCAAGTACGGCACTGTTGGAAACACAAACGAAGAAATCTGATGTAACAAGCTCCTTGAATCATTATGAATATGGTGGTCATGCATGCTATACGGAACACCATAATTATCAACACGTGGCTAGTAGCTACGGTATTCGTACTTACAAAAAGGGGTTGACGAACACTGCGGATCTTCTTCGGATGACAAGTTTTTAGTTTTCAGTTTGCTCCCCTGGTGGTTGTTTGAGCTGTCTCGTGATGATGAGCAGGATTGCGGAGTCGGAAGATTAAGATCCGACTCCTACTCCGACTCCGATAATTTCTAAAATTCCGACTCCCGAATTTAACTTTGACTCCGACTCCGACTCCGACTCCCTAGTATGGGCAAAGTATTTTTCTTAAATTAGATTTAACTAAGCAAAAATCATCCTTTCGAGTTGTTAGTTGCACAAAATAAGTCAGATTTTTTAAATACATAAAAAGATGTTTACTTTAAAAAATTATGTATATGAGTGTATATACATATATAACTGCAAATTACTGGTACTCTTCAGAAGAGTGCTCAATAGCTTCAATAGTCAGAACGATTATTCTTGATTATCAAAACACAAATATTAAAAAAAACATTTTATTAAAATTATCCCAACAGACTGTTTCACCAGTAAGGCTCATCAAGGGGACACAGTTAAAATAAATTTTTAGGCTTCAGATGAAAACTCGTATCTTAGAAAAATAACGGTACCAAAAGTTTGGGTTTAAGCGATTATTTTACTAAAGTAAGTGATTAATTAACAAATAATTACTTTTGTTACGAGATATTAAAAGAAAACATGCTATAATGTTGCGCATAGATGTATTCTTAAACTTGCCAAGCTGCCGAAAAGATTATCGGTAAACCGTAAAAAAATTTATGGATCATTAGTTTATAGTAGAATCTTTTTATAAAAAAAATATTTTTATAACACTCTCTCTTAACAAATGATCCATACTAATGTTTTATACAGTATAAAAAAATTTTTTTATAAGACTTGTTCTTAACTAATGATCCATAAACTTTTCTACACTTTAATCTTTTCGGCAGCTTGGCCAAGTTTAATACATTTACGAGTATGCGCAACATTACAGCATTATTTCTTTTAATATCTCGTAACAAAAGTAATTATTTGCTAATCAATCACTAACTTGAGTAAAATAATTGTTTAAACCCAAACTTTTGGTAGCGCTTTTTTCTACGAGTAAAATGCGAGTTTTCGTCTGATGTCTAAAAATTTATTTTAACTTTTAATTTTTGCTTAATTTATTTCTTTCAACATAAATAATATTGCTTTTTTTAATTGTTGAGCCTCACAGGCGAAGCAATTTGTTGGAACTATTTTAATACAACATGTTTTTTTTGTTATATTTATGTTTTGATAAATATATATACATATAATTATATTAAAATTAACAATAGCGAAATCACGGAAATAAAAACAAAGCTAAAACCCAACAGACTGTTTCACCCATAAAAGGGATCATCAGGGCTATCTAAAAAGTAAAATAAAATAAAGTTAAGATAAAACTCCCAGAAAGAATTGAAAACAAATGAAAAAACTGAAAAAACTTAAAAAACAATTGGAAAAACTGAAAAAAACTTAAAAAACTTAAAAACTGTAAACGCTTATTAGATCGGAACATCCCATCACGGACTCTGCTGAACTAAACTGATTAAGATCGGCGAGAAAACACGAGAAAAAGGAAAAGCGCGCAAAAGAATTACAAATACAAATAATATTTCAAAATTTAAAAATTTAAAAAGAGTTCAAGTATCGGCTAAGGTAGAACGTTGTACACGGCAAAAAAAAGAAAAAAAGAAAAAAAAAAAGGAAAAATGAAAGAAAATCATAGTTTAAGTTTGGCGTTAATCAATTTATATTTATTTTTATGCCGACACTTATTGATCAATTCGGTTCGTTTGTTCAGCAGAGCGTCATCATTTGTAGTTAAGATTGCATATTTTTCTGCCAGACAGAGGTTGCATACTTTGCCCCCGCGTTGGTAACAATTTTGTTACAGTTGCGTGGCAAACAATTTTCCAAGATATAGCAGGATTTATACCAGAATCTTTGCAGGACCAAATGAATTTCGAAAGTTCGGTTGCATTTCTTTTGGAATCCGAATTGAAGGAATGGTTGTGGTTGTAGAATCTTGCTTTGAATTTAGTTTCGCACAGTCCGATATAGTTCTTGGATTAATCTTTGTTCGTTGTACCTTAGCCGATACTTGAACGCGATCTGAATTGTAAAGTGAATTCCAAAGCACTTACTAAATGCTATTGAAAAGCTATGGTTTTTAAGAACGGGCGCGATCTTTTCTTCACTCTATAGATTAAAACGTTAAGGCCCGTTTCCACTACGAGCGTGGAAAAGAGCATTCTTTGTTTGTTTTATTGATTTTTTTGCGCTCGCTTCAACTTTAACCGCTCGCTTCAATCGAAGATCAATAAAAGCAACAAAGAAAGCTCTTTTCCACGCTCGTAGTGGAAACGGGCCTTTAGTTTTCTTGTTGGTTTTGGGAAAAGCTTGTAAACCTTATTTCATAAATACGACTGCTTTGTTTAAACAATCAACTTATAAAATATGTACCAAAAAGTAGGTTATGCAGCGTACTCGAGTGTCTGATTTCAAACGACTTTGTTGTCGCTTTTATTATTATAAAATTACTTGCGAGCAAGCAATAGTTAAAAACTCTGTATCTTTCACTCTAAAGCACAATTCTTTCGTAAATCTAAAGTAAAGCTTATCTTTAAGATTCGCGATCACTTCTACTTTTACATAGTTTCACGAATGCTTAGTGTAAGTTTTTACAATGTTAACCTTTTTAAAACAGAAAATCGAGACAAGATTGAAAACTTTTTTCTCAATACTTCAACTCGGTGTATACAATAAAGCACAAAAAGTTTAAGACTGTATGTTTTATTTACAAGTCAGAAAAATACAACTGATTTATTTTTCGCTAAACAAAAAGTGATCATTCAAATCAGGCATTACAGCGTTCTTGCTATTGGTAGAAAAAGATGCAAGATATTGGCTGATTTCGCAAAGTTTCTTCTTTTCGACATCGCTTGCATTTTCAAGGCGAATGCATTCATAAGCGACAAGAGATTCCTTCATGGTTTCCGCATACAAAAGAGGAGAAAACAAATTGATATATCTACTAGCTTCATTTTATCAGCCAATACTTCTTTTTGCGCTCTTTCAAACATAGCACGAACTGAACATTTGTTAGGGTCGGTTTCGGCAAGAAAAATAATGTAAGCTTTTCGAATTCCTTTGCTGTTTTGTTTTTCGAAGAGTAGCAGACATGTTTGAAAAGGTAGCAGTTTCAATAAAGCTTCGCGTAACTGAAGGTGATCGAAATACTGTTGCTTTTCCACTTCAACAAAGAAAGAAATCATTCCCAACTCGCTGTCTGAGGTTTCTTTTTGTATTTTCGCTTGGCCTTCACTGCACAAAACACATTTCGAATCGAAGTGGTGTCTGTTGCGTTGTATGTCGGAGAAGAAAGCGACTTCTTCTTTAACTTTGCTTTACCACTCGCAGACATTGGTGCGCTGTATGTTAGGAAAATGACTATTTCGACTCTAACGAATTAATTATAAGAATTTTTTTTTTCTTATTCAACCTATTGTCCAATAGCGACTCTATTAAGTTTCTTTTTTTGTCGATTCGTGGCTGTTCACTTAAAAAACCTCGACAAGTCTGAACACGCCCGAAGATGTCAAAAACCCGTAAAATGTTTTTAACAAAAAAGTGTTTTTATCTTTGACTAAATGTAAATGATGTGTTTTAGTTTGTTGAAACAACCAATTATTTCTTCGAGAAACGGGTACATTCTAAGTTTTGAAATATTGTTTTTTTTTTTTTTTTTTAGTAACCAAAACATATGCTTTTGAAATAATATGCTAACAAATTTGAAAAAAAAGATTTTATAAGCTTTTCAAAACTACATAAAAATGATAAACAACGTCATGTTTAAGAAAAAGCAAAAAATTGGATGACTTTTTAACAAAAAATAAGGTAATTATAGCTAAATACTTTAAAACATTAATTTTATTTGTCTTGATATCGTTTAAAAAAATGGTTACATTTTCGTGTTAAATTTTACAATGTAAAGAACTTTTAGTTATGATTCGCAAAAAATATTGGCAGCCCTGCAACGAATTCGTTCTTTTCGTATTAAAACCAGGGTCGTAGAGTTGTTGTAGGAGTTTTTTTCGACTCCAACTCAGACTCCTCTGTTTAAAAATTTCCGGCTCCGACTCCACTTATCTAAAGTTTTCCGACTCCAGTACATCTAAAAAACGACTTCGGCATGTCTAAAAAAACGACTCCCTTCCGACTCCGACTCCTTCCTAAAACATGCGACTCCGGTGATTTCTATTCCACAACCCTAATTAAAATTCGATTTTGTTGTGAACAAACCGACAAAATGTAAAATTGATCACAAGTTTTTCTTTGTCATTCTTAACCAAAACAGTGAATTGGAACTGAAAAACGTATAATTCAATAAACTCGAAAAGTGTGTGACGCAAGTAATGGTTTTTCATCTGACACTGGAGTGCGCCACATCGTATGTCTTGATTGAAAAATTTTACTTTTTTGTAGACCTTTGATGTCTTAAGAAATAGTTTTATGATTATATACAAAGAATCGGTAGACGGTGGGGTTGTTTTAAACGTTGTCAGCAGCAAACTTTTCAAAGGTTTGGTATAAACAACGAAGATTTTTGCTTGCAAAACCAACTATTTTATAAAAACAGTAAAATTCGCTACAAAACGTAGTTCAGAGAATTTGTTTTTTGTAAATTATAACTTTTATCTGATATTTTACCTTGAGACAAAATTTTGCTTATAAATCTTGATGTAAGAAAGTTTTACGTGTTAAATTTTTTGGTCTAAAAAGACGATAAGACAAGAGAATAATTTATTAAAATATACGGTGCAGCTAAAATCACACCTCTATGTTAACACGTCTGCACCTTTTAAAAATCCGAATCGTAGTTCTAGAATAACAAAGTATTGTTTTTTAAAACAAGACTCAAGTTCACTGATGCATATGCTGAAAACAAAGCGGGTGACACCGTGTATTTTTCATCAGACATGATGTCGAAAAGTTTGCCTGATATAAACTAGATGTTGAAAATTGTTTAAAAACGTATTGTTTTCCTGATTTTTAAAGTATAATGTTCTGTTATAAAATTAATTCAATAGGTCACAAGCTGAAAAAGTTGTTGGAAAAGCGATATTGTTTTGCAAATTGACTGATTTTTTGTTATTTTTCGATCAAGAAGGTTTCAACTTTAAGAAATCTTTGCAATATTCGTAATGCTGACTGTTTTTCTTTTGCAGCGAAACGCAAAATTAGATGTGAAATCAAGTATTGAACCAGTGCAATCTTAGACATAATTCAACTTTGTAAAATAGGTTTTGAAGGGATTAAAAGATTTTCTTAACAAACTGTTCTTTTATTAAAAGTTTTAACCACTATTTTCTTGTTTTCAAAGTAGAAAAATTATAAAAGTTTTACGTTGTGCTAAAGAGCGACTTCTTGACTTTTAACAAAATTTTTACTTGAAAACAGCCACAATCAAACCGTTTTGAGGTTAGAAAAACTTGAAGAATTTGCATCAATCGTTGTGCAACGTAAAAAATGCAAGTTTTTTGCATCAACAAGTCAGGCGGTTTAAAAATTGTGACAGACGCAATAGTTTTTATGAGACGAGCCTAAATATTCTTGATTTATTACTTTTCTGGAGGTAGCTTTCAAAAATAATCTTGGAATAAAAACGTCTTTACTTTGTTTGGTGAAGAGATAGTTTAAAAACAGATTAACCGGTGTTAAGAAAAAGCATTGTTTTGAAACAATTAATAATCTATTGTATCGCTTTTAAAAGAAAAATGGAGCGAAATGCAAACAAAGAAATCTGAAACCGTGCAAAATAATGTTAAAACGCTTTTGCCCCTGTTTAAAAACAACTTTTATGTTTTAAACAATTCATACTCCCAAGCTTCGAGGTTTGAAAAAATTACAACGTTCACGAAAAACTTTAAGATTCGATGCAAAATTAAAAAGATTAAATCCGTGTTGTTTTTCCACAAAAATCTGCAGCTGACCTTCTGTTGCAGCTATGTAGATACAAATTGAAAAACGTTAAAGAACAGCAAAAAATCTCGAATAAACCACAATTTTGTAGGATTCTGTCGGTTTTTTTTGTGTTTGAAGAATTTAAAATAATGTAAATTTTTTATCTAAAAGTTTCAAAATATGAAACAGTAAGTTCACAATTGCAGACTTTTTAAAAGTTTTTGAAAGTAGAAGCAATATAAAAATTTTTAATTTTCTTGCAAGCCCTATCTACAGTTGACGTTTTAAAAAGCACGTTCACGGTTTTCTTTTGGATATTTTGCAGCTTCCCGATTAAAAACTATGCAGAATGTCAGACTTTGGTTGTCAAATAGATACGATTTAAATCTTTTACACCGTAGTTTTAAGAACTTAGCACAAATACCAGCGTGAAAAATGTGTAAACGTATATTCATTGTCAATTTTCAAGATATACTAATAGAAACAACTTGTTTGAAACGCGTTTTCTACTTTGATGTTTCTCACTCGAAGAACAAAAACATGTCTTAAGCTCTTGTGCAATTACCATTGTTTAACGCGGATTGTTTCGGACAAGCTTTGAGTGCACAACCAACAAGAATAGATGTCTTGTATACAGGTCCAGCAAAATATCATGCGTCCACAAGGCATGCAAACTGCGTTTTTTTCCTTGTTTTTACATTTTATGCATTTGTCTTCTTTCTCTATGTTCAAAACAAAGTTGAGTAGCTCTTGGCAATTGGAGAAGTTGCAGTTATTTTTTTCCATTTGTTGCAAAAGAGCATAACGGATCTTGGTGTCTTCAATGCCTATGCTTTTTGCATATTTCACGTGAGGGTCAAGCAGCATCATTGCTTCTAATCTTTGACTTTTTTCCTCGGCTGCAACCGTACTTTGCGTTTGATTGGTCAACATGGTACGTAGCTGATTTGTTGCAGCGGATCGAATTGGATTTTCTATATTTGGTCGATGTAAACCTGGGTGTCTTTGGCATACTTTTTTCACATATTTTACACCTTGTTTCTTTAGAACAAATTCGCACAAAGGAAACCACTTTGCATGCTCGTACCACGGGTTGTCACGCAGTTTCCAGTGAAATAATCGTCCTCCGCAATAGAAACAACTGACACGGTCACCAGAACCCATATAATAAAATCCTGCGTTAACCAGTTCATGCGGCGTTGGACTTTCCTGATCATACCAAGAGTTGGGAAAGGTTCGCATACGATCCTCTTTGTCACACATATGCGGTTTTTGCGGGTTTAAGCAGTGAAACATTTCAGCTTCTAACTCTCGAGAAACAGAATCTTGTGGCATATTTCAATGACGAAACCAAACCACGCTGTCTTATATACACCACTTCGTATGACGTCATGGATTGCATCGTGTTTGTAACCGTTGTCTAGGAGATTTTTTAATTGCTGACGTCTCTTTGCAGTAGAAGGACAGCTGCTCAAATCTCGTTACCGACAGCTGAAAGATTACTGACGTGACTTTGCAGTAAAAGAACAGTTGAAAGTTTAGAACAACAACTTTGACAAGATTACTGACATTTTTCAGCACAAGAACCAAACTCACAACTTCGTTGCTCGACATAAGTTAGGTTTCAACGCGACTTCGTCGCTTTGGGCCAGAATCAAACTCGCAACTTCGTTGCGCGGCATAAGTTATGTTTCATAGCGACTTCATCGCTCTGCCTGGGAATCGAACTCGTGGGAGTTAGGGTTAGGGTTAGAGCTAGGGTTAGGATACCCCGTCAGATCCGGCACAGCTCCGACGCAGATCCGACCAGCTCCGGCGCAACGTGTAAGATTTGACGCATCCCTTACTACTGTCGAAGACCGAATATCTGTGCATAAATGGAGGAAATGACGACGAAACAGTAAAGATGGAGGATACAAAAGTGCCAAGAGTAAAGGAATTTAAGTATTTGGGATCAACGGTGCAAGAAGTGGTGGTTGTGAGAGGGAGGTAAAGAAGAGAGTACAGGCAGGATGGAACGGATAGAGAAAAGTATCAGGAGTAATCTGTGACAAGAGGTTACCAGCTAGAGTAAAAGGAAAAGTGTACAGTTCAGTGGTAAGACCAGCAATGGTGTATGGACTTGAGACAGTAGCAGTCACAAAGAAACAAGTGGAAGAGATGGAAGTCGCAGAGATGAAAATGCTGATGTTTGCTATGGGAGTGACGAGAAAAGACAAGATTAGAAACGAGCACATCAGGAGTACTGTTAAGGTAGAACGGTTGGGAATGAAGATGAGGGAGGGCAGGTTGAGGTGGTATGGACATGTCATGAGGAGAGACCAAGAGTATGTAGGAAGAAAGATGATGGAAATGGAGTTACCAGGAAAGAGGAAAAGAGGGAGACCAAAAAGAAGATTTTTAGATGTAGTAAAAGAAGATATGGAGGAAGTTGGTGCAAAGGAGATGGACATTGAAGATAGAAAGATGTGAAGAATGATGATACGCTGTGGCCACCCCTGACTAACGGGAAAGGCGGAAAGGAGAAGAAGAAGAATTAAAACACCAACTAAAGCACTTTCAAAAAATACTTCATTTTTTAAAATTTCAATTACAAGTTAGATAAAATCTTATTTTAAAATGTGTTTTAAATGTAAACGTTGGGCATTAATGGTTTAACGTTGGCCAGAAACAGATTGAAAAAACCAAACTAAACTACGTCTGTATTATTTTCAACACTGTTTAACGCACTTTGCAGTGCGGTGACCTCAAAGATAAAAAGTAAAACATAAGATTTTAATTTTTGTTCACTTTACATCTTGACAAAACCGTGCTGATAATTCAAAATTATTTTCCTAAAAGTAAAACACAGACTCGAACCGTAGGTAATGCGAATATATTTCAGTATATTTTCTCGACCCGAAGCAAACATAAAGTGGTCTATCACATGCAAAACAACCACTGTACATTTCATTTAGCATACAGATAAAAACAAACGCTATAAAATTTTAACATTGTCGAGATGAATAATGAAACTTTTTAAATTAGTATTGTTTAAGTCAAAGTTTCTCAAACTGGAGTCCGTAATGACGACACAAAGGGTCTGCGATACGACTTTTTTTTAGACTGCACAAGGTGTCTGTGACCTTGTTTTGGGGACGAAAATCATGAAATCGGAGAATGATTCAAATATAGTCACCGTAATTGCAGGCCGTTATCTTTCCTCGTTGATTGGGCAAAAAATTAATGTGTTATAGGATTAGGGGCCGTGAAAAAAATATTTGCAAAAAGAGATCCGTGGCCCAAAAAGTTTGGGGAACTCTGGTTTAAGTTATCTAAATTTTAAAACTTTACACTGAGAGACTGTGCGCTGAAGACGGCGGTAATTTACACGCGTTAGAAACCTTTTTTTCAGCCACCTACCAGTTGCTTTCTAATCAATGGTTGTTTTTGTACAACTTTACTTGCAACCAAATATTAATGCAGATAGCTTATTGTTAATTTAAATATTTTCTGGTTGCTGCTTCGTTAAGGCAATTTAACTTAATCCCCAGGCACTGATTTAAAGTTATGAGTAAAATCATAAAAATAATATTTTTTAGCAACTGCTTAAATAAAAGATTAGCTAAATACATATATATAGTCGTTTTTAATGCTTATTTGAAATTATTTGGAAAATTTTATTTAGTAGCTATTACCCTAATTAGCAATTGAAGAGCTTAGTTCTAAATGTACCTAAGTCACATAATGTCATTTTGAGAAAATGTGGTTTAAATTTTTAAAAACCCTACTTTTAGAATGAAAATACGCTAAGATTTCAAACCTCTGTGCTATTCAAAAAGTGATTCCCATGCATTATCCTGAAAAAGTATTTTGTTAGAATATTTCTGGCGAGTAAACAAACAATTCTTTCAGCTTATCTCATTTTTTCAAAAATGTGACTTAGGTACTATTAGAAATAGAGCCTTCAATTGTGAATATTTCGTTCAACTGACAAAAATTTGAAACTCGTAAGTCTGTTATCGAACAATATAAAATTATTCAAGAACAAGATATTTCAAATATCTCAATTGAAAGCTGGTAATTTTAGATGAGTTTTCATACTGTGTCAAAGATGGTTTTAAGTCCGATCTGTAGGCTATCTACATTCATTTTTGTGTGTAAGTCAATAAAATAGCTAGCGCTTTAAGCTATTCAGTGTAGCGAAAATATATCAGTATGTGGTTTGAACAGTTTTTTTGTTTAATCAAAATGAAGCATTTTGTCGAAAGATAAAAATGAAACTTGTTTTGCTTGGTTAGAGTTGTTTGATTCTTTTATTTGCACAAGTTGCTATTTAGAATAAATCGCAACAACATAAATATTTAGCTAATTCTGCATTTCGGCATTTTACCACAAGCTTTAATCTAAACTTTAAAATGTTTTATATATGTATCGGGTTAGGTCTTGAAAAAATCAACTGAACATGGTGTAAAGTTTTTGCTTTTTTTTAAAATAACTTTAGCTATTGCACAATCCTTAACAGTATTAAAGTATACTTTCAGCAGAAAATACTTGAACTACAAAAAAATCAATTATGTAATTAAACGCTAAAGACTCATATAATAAAAAATATTATTGTACTAACCTGCAAAAAGACATCACCGACAATAGAGAATACCATTATTGATATAGAAAACTAAAAGCTTTCAAATCAGCAATTAATGGCCAAAACATATTTTGTAAAAAAACCTCGTTATACCAAAAATGGCGTTGAAAGTTATTTATTTAAGTCTCTTTTTAATTTTGACAGTTTAATACATTGATTTTTGCTGTATGAGTTCAAGATATTTATTATTACAGTTGTAAATTTTTTAAAAATTAAGCTCTCCACAAAAATAATCATATTTGCTAATCTATCAATATCCATAAGTAAATAAAAAAAAGTTTAGTAAAGTTAGAAGTACTTTAGACGTTTTTTTTATATCTTTTACATTGCCGGCTGGTGATTAAGCTAAACTATCTTTAAACTGGTCATCCACAAAAGATTAAATAACCATTAGTTTAAAAAACCAAAGTACAAAGTTATCGGATTAACATGTAGCTTATTATTTGAATGCAAAACAAACTTTATAACAAGAAAGCTTGAAATAGGTAGCAACACAGCACAAATGAATGAATAATAGTTACTAATTAGTTTTGATTTGTTTCTACGTCCAAATTTGAAAGGCGCCCAAATTCGTTAAAACCTAAAACCATTAAAGAGTTTGCACATAAATTTAAAGGCTTGTTTCTAAAGCCGACGTTGTTTGGCATCTGATGGAAATTTTTTTTTGTCTAGTGATCTTTTCCGTTTAAAATGGTTTGACGCTAAAACGAAAAAAAAATTTACATCGTAGAACAAAAAAAGAATAATTTTTATACATTGTAGACAAAAAAATCTTTCAAAAAATTCATGCAGCTTGATTCGTTTACAATTTTGCTTCTTTTACAATTTAGAAGATCCGTTTATTCCTCAATAACTTTGTTCGTGGGTAGTTCTAGTTTCGGATTGCTTCTTAAACAAAAACATATAATAAAATTTTAGTAATATAATTTGCATTGTCTAATTTTGAATAAACAAACAAATTTGCAACTTACTTTGTGTGGGAATTTGTACCCAATCGAGGCTCAATCCCATTTGTTCTTTTCGCGACGTGACCTTGTTTGCTGACATTGAATAAGTTCATAAGTAAATTTCTTCTTCGGGTAAGTGTTTTACAAATGGAAAACCTTGTGTTTCTACCACAAATTTAACAAAATTCTTTAATTTGACATGTAGCCTACGGTATTGTAGGTCTAGTTCTCATACAAATTTATTTTTTTAATTTAACAAATATGGTATTAGAGGTCTTATTATTTGTCTACATATAATGATCACTTCTATGTTATTCCGTTCCGGAATCAAAAGATGACATGTTTTTTATAAATAATACAGCAAAAGTTTTTTTCATAGTTTTTGGACTCATAAAATATAAAAGTAGGTTATAAAGTTTTGATTGAACTATCTACAAGAGGAAAAATTTAAAGAAGTTTAGTGTCAAGTTTCTAAATATAATGGATAGAATGTCATAATTTATTTAAGCGTGTTGAGAAAAATTAATTGCAAAATGTTAAATCACTGAAGCTCTGTAAAGAATTGGTTTTACAATTTATGTCCAAGAATGAAACAATACAGGGCTTAGTTCTGAATGTACTTGAGTCACATAATGTCAGTTTTGGGAAAACGAGGTTTAAAGTTTTCAAAAATCTTGGAAAATCAGAGTAATGATGGAAAAACCCTAAATGGTATTTTATTATATTGTTTATGTATCTCTTCCTAACTCAACAATTTTTTTTTTTTTACTTTTGACGTCGAGTTTATTTTTGAGGTCATAAAGAATTAAGCTTGTTTTACAAATTGGATGTAGGTATTTTTATTTTAGATTCTGATTTATAAGCGTTTTTCTACCAAACTGACAGTTCAGATTGGCAAAAAAGTCAACCGCATATAATAATAATGATAATATGCATTCTATTTTGTATAAAGTGACATATCAGAAAAGATTGCAGGATCTAAGGAAAGTAAAAAATCATGTGATGAAAAGTTAATTTCCCAAGCTTTTTGTACCCAAACGAAGAAAACATTAAAAAAAACATTTCAACAATCTTCTAGTTAAAACTAAAGCTGTGTAAAGCTATTAAATACAAATTATTTTTGAAAATGTTTCTGAACGTCAATACGTAAGTTGATAATTTGTGACTCCAACAGAATGTTTTGCTGATAAATCATAAGGTTATTAACGCAAATCAAAAACCCCAATTAAAGTGTTAGAATTTCTCTTTAATTGTAAAATTATTATTAAAATAATAATACAGGTAAATATAATGCAGAAAGAAGTTATTCAATAAGCTTTTCTGGAATAAAAAAGAAAGTTATTACTTCAACACAATGCTTGAATTACTTTTATATTATTAACCAAATTTAATCAATTTTCAAAAGTCCTATTTCAAATTTTATTGAACAAAACTAAAAAAAATTGCTCAGCTGAGACTGTTCTGCAGAATGAGCCTTCAGACGAAACGTTTAATAAGCGATCAAATGTCTATGGGAATTTTTAACATAAAACGACAGGACTTTAGTGTAAACTTTTTTTATAAACTTTTTTAAATCTTTGTGCAATTGAAGAACACTTCCGTACATTCTTCTGAAACGATTTTTTGTCAGAATATTTCTGGCAATTAAAGAAACAATTTTTTTTAGCTTATCTTATTTTTTTTCAAAATGTGACTTAGGTACTTTTAGAAATAGGAAATACTTAAACATTATCACATAAATTACCCGAATTACAGTAAATAATACAGCAAATTTACTTCTTAAAAAATGTAAAAACCGCAAAATACAAATTTTTGTGGAATCAATTTTTATCAACAGCTCAATGTACAAATATTCTAGCTTGTAAGAAAAAAGGACGTTAGTTCGATTTTCAGTCTGTTTTAAGGATTTCCGTTAAGCCCTTGAGAAAGGACTTTACAACAAATCTCTAAAAGAAATCACGCTGCTTACCTACAATGGTTCTTACGGTTAAAACAGGAAGAAGCCACGAGGCCAATACGGCTATGCAAAGAAGAATAATATAAAAATAGGGATATGAATATTTTAGAATGTGCCACATAACGTGAAAAATTCTATTGTGGTAACATCAATTAAACTACTATTAACTATCAAGCTGCTTTTAATTCCAAAAATATTTGACAAAGCTTTTGTAAAAAACACAGGAAGTCAGAAATGCATTGTCATCCAAAATTTTAGAAAAAATTTTGAATATAGAAGGAGTCATATATTTTCTTTAAAAAGTGATAGTCCTAAAAATACACTTTTCTTCAAATGCTTTTCTTTCAGCATTTATCAAAATGAAATCGTCAGGTTGGAAAAACTAGCTTAATGTTGCATTTATAGTTATTATGAACAATAAAATTATTGAACTTAATTGGGCAATGAAAAATACTTGTCTAATTAGCCATATATATATATATATATATATATATACAAAGACCATGAAGCTTATTTAATCACTTTCAATAACTTTATCTGATGAATATTGATCAAAAAGAACTTCAAAAGCAGTTTTTTTTAACAGTTATTAGTTCGTAAAAAAATAAATTTCTTTCTTGGATTAAATCTTGGATTTTTTTAGAACAGCAATGCATGTAAAAAAGAGACAAATCTTAAGTTTCTTTTTTCCTTATCTCAGAGTAACTAGGCTTTCTAAAAAATCTAAATATAGATACATTATATTAATAAAATAAAATTGCGTTAGGGCAGCGAGCTAAAGGAAGGCCGTGCGGGATGTGCAATGCCGCACAAAATAGCTAGTTTTGCACGATTCTGGTTTCGCATACTGTATAGTTTAGATCAGCGTTTCCCAACCTTTTTTGGTCGCGGACTATTTTCTCACCAGCGAAAGTCTTTGCGGACTCAAGGTGCATCAATTTTGAATTAACTTAAGCCGAAGATGTAACGTAATCGGACTCTGTGTGAAGAGGCCATAAAGCAAGCACTACAGAACTTAACAAAGTCAGTTTATTTCGCACATTTACAAATATCAATGGGAACCTTGTCCCTGAACTTGCATCACTAGCTTGTCGAAATGAGGGTCTCTAGCCGTCAACGCACATCTAATATCATCTTCTGGTTGAGGTTGGCTGCGATACTTGGTTTTTATCATAGCTAGGACTAAAAATCTAGCTTTGCAAACATACGTAGTTGGAAAAGGTGGAAAAGTTTTTGTTGCCTGATCAGAGATCAGATAGATTTGGTTCCTTTGATTGTACTTTTTCCCAAAATTGAGTCAGAAAAGCATTTTTAAATTTGTTTTTCCACAACTGTCGACTTTGCAGCTCAACCAGCTATTTAGCAATGCAGTTTATTTCTGGGTGAACCTGCAGTGCTGACACCTTGAAAGAATATTGCACTCGGTTAAACGTTCTGGTGTAATCATGAGAAGGGATATATTTATCCAACTAGGAAAGAAATGAGGAAAGATGCTCAAGAAATATCTGATGAATGTTGTGCAAACTAAATTCTTCTTCTTCTACAAATGCATTTAATGCCGCAAACGCAGGTATTTTCCCATGTTCCATTTGATTCATCCACAACTCCATTCTAGCTGTAAACGCAATAATATCTTCAGACACATCCAAAAATATTTTGTCTTTTCCTGCATAGAGGTGTTTAGTTGATTTAAATGGCCGAAAAAATCAGCTAAGAATAACAACTTTGCAATCCACTCGTTGTCACTGAATCGGTCTGAAAGTTTATGCTTCTCTCCTTTTAAAAAAGCACTGACTTTTTTGCATAGTTTAGGTACTCTCTACAGCACTTTTCCTCGTGGTAGCCAATGGATGTTCGAATGATACAGAAGTCCACTGTGTTCAGCTGCGATTTTTTCACAAAATACTCGAAATAAACGACTGCATAAGGGGCGGGATTTTATGTAATTGACAACAGATACAACCTCCTTGAACACTAAGGCCCGGTTTTTCTGAATCTCTTTTGCTGCCAGATTTTCTCTGTGAAGATAACAGTGAACAATTAAAATGTCATTGTTTTTCTTTTTTACAAAACTCATATAGCCTTTTTTAATTCCATGCATGGATGGAGCACTATCAGCACAAGCAGACACACAGCCAGTCCACGAAAGCTTATGCACTTGAAAAAAAGAATCCACTTTCTTAAATATTTCTTAAAAAAAAAACAAAAGAAAGAGATAGCTCTCTGTAATTGTACGCTTAGTTATGAACCACATCAACAAAACAATGAATGTATGGTACGCCAGAACAATATAAAATTTATAATATAAGAAATACCAATAGTACTACTGATTAAATTAAAGCAAGGAAATAATATATAATTTACTTTATATAAAGCCTCGATGAAAATCACTAAATATAGTGAAAAATCACCAAGAGTGGCAGAACTGATCGTAGCCTTGTATGATGTGAGCTTAGATAGCAAAAGAGATAACAAAAGTGAGCACAAAAGGTATTATAGTTTTGTTGCGACGCAATGAAAGATGTAGGCTACGTTGATAATCCTATGGACTACATCAGTGGTCATCATACTACGCCCCGCAAGGTAATTTTATCTGGCCCGCTGCATGTTGTCAATAATGTTTTTTCACTAAAATTTAGTATTTTAGACTCCAAACTATGGTCGGCGGGCCAATTCGGCCCGCTAAGATTTTTTACCCGGCCTGCCTAGCTCTTTTTAAAAAACGTATACACTCACTTTGAGCCACAGTTGAATAGAATTATGTCGGGAATAGCCCAGTTTCAGTTTTTTATCTTTTTCTGTTTTTAGAGAACACACCAAGATTTTGGGAGAATATCAGTGAAATCAGAGATCGAATTAAAGTGAAGACCTTTTTTTAGAGAACATCTTGATTGATAGAATTAAAGAAAGCCTTTGGCTTGCCCGAGGAGGCCCTAAAATATCTACAAACGGCCCCCGGCTCGAAACGTTTGGAGACCACTGGACTACATGAACCACGCCACTACGATATTACGGAACAATCAAAGCATGCGCAATGAATAAAAAAATTCCATTGAGTTACATACTTAAAATTAAGTTGAGTTACAATGTTACGTTGATAAAAACGTTATTACAATTTGTGAAAACAAATGAAAGTTTTGCAACTTGTTGATGTGCTTGCGGACTCATTTAGACCTTCCGCGGACTCATTTGAGACCGCGGACTCGGGTTGGGAAACACTGGTTTAGATCATCTTTTGCTTTGAGCTTCGATATTTAGTCTTTGTCAGAAAAATATGAATATGTATTACTGTGCTTCTGTTTGAAATATCCATAACCACTTTGCTTTATTTTTACTTCTAATTTATTTTCTAATTTATGTTTTTCAATGTCCCTCAAATCTCTACTTCATAACTTTAAACTGTTTTGTGCTCAAATCATGTAATAAAAATAAATTTGCTTTATCCTTTTTATATCGGGTGTTTTAAAAAACCGAGACACTTTTTGACAAATATTATCTTCAAACCAACAAAACCAAATTCAATAAAATGTTTTACAGAGAAGCTTATATACACTACAAAGAGGTCTTCAAAACATTTTAAAAATTGTTTTTTTAGCAAGTGAGTAATAGTAGGCTAATCTAAGCAAGGCATATCAAAAATATCAGAGTACATCAATTAATCCCGGCTGCAGGTTTATTATGCAAAACGTTGTTGCGTCATAACCTTCTGTTGCTACATCGTGGTTGGCTTTGTTTATATCCGAAATTAATTTTGATAAAAACATTGCAGTTTGAAAAGTGGACAACTAAACATTAAGAACTACTGTAAAGAATGCCGATAGTGAAAGTGATAAATTTACCATCAAAAATTGTTTCTAAAAATAGGTTGGGGTAGAAGAGAATCCTAAAGGAATTTCCGGGCAAACAGTAAAGTCGTGCTTCTCTGTATTGACTAGTTGCTAAACTATTGAATTATTGTGTTTTGATTTAGCTTTAGAAAATCTATTGCGGAACCCGACGACGAAATTTTGACTCGACTGACAGACTTTCGTACGGACAAGGTTGCATTTCTAATAAAAACTTCTTTATTCAGAGTTTCAAACTGGATGAAATTTTCAGTAGATATAGATTTTGTTTTAAATATTCCCTAAAACGCTTAAATAACAATAATGTTTTGTAGTGAAGATGCAATTGACTAATGCAATACCAAAACAAACATGCTAACCGCAATACAAAACAAACTTGAATGAATTGCAAACTGCGTATACATAACTTTTTAATATACAACATCAAGCAGATAAGATAAAATTTTTTAGCTATTTGTAAAATTCAACTTAAAGTCTCACTAATGTCGATCGTAGATGATATCACCACTTTTTTAAAAAGATAATTGGAATGGTGCAACCTAGGTATTTTTTGAAATAATCATTGAACCATTCTTTTACTATTAAATCAATTTAATCCAAAGTACAGATTTGCGACTATTTTGAGCAAATGTAAGTTTTTATAATATACTTTTGCTTAAATATATGTATCACCAGGGGTGCCGAAAGCTAGGGAAAGGCAGGAAGCAATTGTCCTTCTTTTAAATCCCCCCACCGACAAAAATTTTCGGCGTCCATGTGTATTTTCACCAACACAAAAATTAATGTTTTACTTGAGCTTATTATTTTTTAGAACCAAGCTTTTAAAAACGACGTTTTCAAAAGTATCAGTAAACCATTTACTTGATTTTGGGATTTCTTGGCTTTTTTATATTTTGTTCCATAGAATTATGGTCTGCCAAATTTATGTGGCTCAAGAGAACAAGTATTTTTCTACAAATTTGTAAATTTTTCTAATATCAAGAGTACCATAATTTTAATTTTTTCTTTTTGTTTAATTACCTAGGTTTTCTCTGAACTCTAAAAATTTTAAAATTGTCGTCGTCGTCGTTCGAAGGGTATCCATTCCAGGTCAGACACAAACAGGACTGGGGCCGAGAGTTTATCCTTTTACTACCCCAGACTGCTGTACTGCCTGGATCAGATGCTGGCAGTGATGTCATTAAGCCAGCATAGAGTTTCGTCATCCAAAACCAGAGAATGCAGAGAAGTTGGTAGTTCCAAATTGTCGTCCTTATCGATGTTATGCTTCATGCCAAGTTTTGATTAAATTTAAGAGTTTTAAATCACAGTATCCGTTATCGCATTTCACGTTTGCTTAGAAAGCGCTTGTATATATAAAAATATAAAATATAATTCAAATATTAAATAAAGATGATCTTGTCAAACTGCAAATTTTGCATAATTATTTTCGTTTTTGAAGCCTTTGCAGCCTAAGTCAATAAGCAATAAATGAAAATAGGTAAAGAAGAATAGTATGTGTATTTATTGGTTTGCTTACCTCCAACGACTTCGAAAGTCCATTCTGAAAAAGGTGTAAATATATGGGTTCAAAGCTGCATTAAAATATACCAAAAGAGCTGCAACATTTGATATTGTTGTACACACTTTAGTCTATAAATCAATTTTTAATTATAAGCATTTTATGAAATCTTAACGAAAATTATTAGTAATAGCTGAATGAATGTTATTTTTGTGAGAGGATTTTTGCTTACTTAATTTATAAAAAATCAATCAATTATTATACAGGGTACGGCACAAATAACGCCCTTTTTGTATTTAAAGATATTTATATTATATATTATAAAACCTTTCATACGTAACTTTTATTGAACATAAATTTATTGCATTACCTTAAAGAAAATAAAGATAATAACTTGTTGGAAAGTTCTTCAGCATTGTTTTATGAAAATATAGGCGTTACTTGCAAATATAAAAAGGGCGTTACTTTTGCCACAACCAGTATAATAGTTTTAAATGAAAATTGTATTGTATAGTTTGAAGAATTGCAATGCAATATCTCGCAAATAGCACATTGCCTACATGTTTCTATATTCATTCAAACTAAAATCCAGCCACACCGGTATCATCAATTAGTATGATTAAAGATAGGAAGAATGTTTGATTGATTTACAATATATACCTGAACATTATATATGCCTCGAATCTTTGCAACTCGAAATGAATGATACAGAATCCAACAAACGACAAAAGACGATACCAGAATTGCACATAATTTTGTAAGTTGAATTACATATTTATCTTGATTAATCGTTTGTTTTCTTTTTTCTTTTTTATTTGAAGTGGGAGAAAAACTCAAAATTCTTAGTCGGGTGACATAAACATGTTTGATAATTAGCCCGTAGCAAACCATCATTATCTGTTCAAAATATAAACTACATTTAAGCAAAAAATTTTTCTCTTAACTACTGTATGTGAAGCAGATCACTTTTTAACCAGGTGCCTATTTTTTTCAGTGAATTTTATCGATGCGTTTTGATATTTTCAGCTCATAACCTGCTACACTTAAAGTAATATTAGTTCAAAAATGTGTTTTAAATGTAAAATTTTCATTATTGTCATTTATTAAAAAAAGCATTGGCTTAGTTTGAAGAATAAACATTTGATACGATGACTTTAATGTAAAAATAATCAACATAAAAATGTAATACATAGCAAAAGTTAAAAGGCGGGTATTTGAGATCGAAAATAAAAAATTATTTTCAAGGTGATCGTGGAGTTCACAATTTGTAAAAACATTTTGAAATTAAATAGAATCAGATCGGGTTTATGGAAATTTCAATATTCTGAATTTTTCGATTATTTTGACAAAACTGCTGAAATAGATTTCTTCCATTTCATTTTACAACTTTAATCTGAAAACCCCGCAGTCGACCTTTAGTTAGACATAAATACTTTTTTTTTCATTGAGTTTCACTCTGCAGTCCGACAGAAAAGGTCATAGTTTACAATCATACATGGAGAAAACAAGTGTGAAATATTTTCAGCAAATTGTGAATTGGCATTAAGTAAACTAAGTCTACTAAGTTCTTAAAAATTAAAAAAAATTTTTGTCATATTTGATCCCACTTTAAGTTGACAAAAACAATGTGGTTTACTTTTTTAAGTACAGCTAAAGTTACGTTTTTTGACAACGCACTACATTTTTTGCCCAATAAAGTATGGACTAAAAAAAATTTTCATATGCTGTACTGTATTTTAGTAGGACCGGTGTTTTATACTCTAGGTATTAAGTTTTCAATCTCATTTAGTACCTGGCTTTGAATAGTAACTAGTTCTAGGACTATGTTGTACAAATGCCAGTACTTCGTCGTCTTTGTTTATACAACCAATATTTTTCGATCCCTATAATCCGACCAACTCAATAAATAGACATTATTCTATAAACCAAAGTAATGAGATACGACTTTAATGTGATTTTCTAGTGTTGTAAAAAGAATATTCTAATAATTTAAGAAACGGCAGAAATATTTTTCATTCAAACTTACCGACAAAGGAATGAAAAACATTGCAATAAAATCAAAGGAAATATAGGCAACAAAAAAATTGGAAAGGTTTAGATAAATACATCCTGATTCAACATACTTTCCATTGTTTTTGTCACCATTTTCTTGCTTGTAATCGCTTTCAATTACATTGACTTCCTCGTATTTACTTATCTCATAGCCACTATTCCCAAAATTCAATGGGATTTGACTAGAGAAACCAGAGAAATCTTGTCTAGAAAAAAAGAAAAAACTAACTCTATTGATTTAGATTCAGTTGCGCATTTTATTCTTGAGTGCAGTTATAAAATCTCATTTTACTAAAACATAATTTATATGCTGAACAATATCCTTCAATAAATGAGCCTTTTAAAATTATTAACCTATATTTCAATTTTTACAATTTTTATTCATAAAACTAGTTTAAATACAGTAAGTAGTTAAGTACTGTATTTAAGAAAAAAACAAAACAAAAAAAATATATATAAAGAAATATTTATAAAAAGCATACCAGCTTATACTATTCGAAACCATGGCGCTCTATAAAGCAGGCTATGACAACGGCAAGCGTGTCTCTCTAGCTGAAAGCTGATCGAAGTCAGTCGATCGCTTTAGCGAGAAAGAGCAAAAGTTTAACCTTACTCTCCTCAACCTTTTTCGAGCTATTGACTTCTTAACAACCGGACTTCGGAAGCTCACCAAAGTTGACGATTTATAACTCAAAAACTATTAAAGCTATTTTTTTGAAATTTAAGCAGAGTAAAAGTCATTTAGTTAACTTTTGTTGAAGCAAAAAAGTTTTTGAAAATTTATTTGATAAAGTATGCAAAATTGTAATCTTGCAAGGTCACTTTCATGTTTACGTTTAGAAACTTATTTATATATATTAAATGGCGATTGTCGCAGGAAAGCTATCGTTTATAAAGCTAGTATATCAACAGATAGCAACGATCCTCCCAAATCGTACTATGGATGCTGCGAAACGGAATTTAAATCTCGTTTTTACAACCATCGCCAGACTTTCAAAAACAAGCAAAAAAGATATACCACCGAGCTATCGAAAGCCTTCTGGGAAGCCATGGACAATGGGAGAGAACCTCATGTTAAATGGAGCATTTCGGCCAGATCTAGTACTTACCAACCCGGTGCCGCCAGGTGCAATCTCTGCCTCGATGAAAAGCTAGCCATTCTCCTGGCAGACCCACCTAGCACTCTCAACAAACGAACGGGAACTCACCGGCAAGTGTCGCCATAAAAACAAATTTAAATTAAAAAACTTCACGTAATCTTCACCAAGCATCGAACTCGGTTTTTTATCATTTGCAACCTTTTTGATTAATCACGATTTCTGCAAATTTATAGCGCGTCACTTGTCATTCACTAAAAATCCTCTTACGTTTGCACAGTTGCGCTTATTTTTATTTGGATACGGTATAGCTGTTTATAGGTTTTTTAAGTTGTACAAAATTTGTATAATTTCCCGTTTATATTCTAATTTATTTTATTTTTTACTTTTTATTCTTATTTTTATTCTATTTGTATTTATCCCGGATTATTTATTTTGGTTGTTCTATTTATTTTTATTTTAGAATATCGCCTGATGAGCCGTTTTTACGGTGAAACAGACTGTCGCGAATTTTAATAAATAAATTTTATCTGCAGTGTCTATACTTAATTTGTTAATTTTGCTCTGATCTTCCAATCATTGAACACTGTCAAAAGTGAATTGCCAGCACTGTACCTTATATATATATATATATATATATAGATAATTAACTTACAGACCACAAAATTTTTTTAATTTAACATTAATTTTATTTGCCCCAACAGACTGTTTCGCCTGCCTGGGCTCGTCAGGGGGCGGTTAAAAATCTGAAAAACAAAATAAATAAATAAATAAAAAAATTAAAAAATACAGTTTAAACGAAGCGCTTGAATTCCGGCGAAAAAGCGTAAAACAACAACAAGAAAAAACAAGAGAAAAACTATGGTTGTAAGGTTAATCGATAAATGAATTTTATTGCCAAAGAAAAAGTGTTTTTTACGTAGCTTGCTCTATTGTTTGAAAATAATGGGTAAATATAAAAAGTTTGCATTAAAAATGCGTTAAAATTAAATTAAATTAAAATTAAGTTACAAATATTCCAGGCTGACCCAAATAAATTACTAAATAAACGCTCGGAGTTGGTCTCAAAATGTCGACATCGAAGTAAATTTAAATTACGAAGTTTTAATTACGCTGGCAGTTAATAAATATATTTACAAACTCGGTTTACCTTATTTTTACATCACACCTTTGTCCACTTACTTGATCAACAAATAAATCAATCCATCTCTACACTACATACTTATCGAACTGAAAATATTCTTAAATTATACCCTGTAAAAAAATTTATTGTTTTAATTTTTAATTCATATCCTAATAATTGTCATTTTAAACGCATTTCTTTAGCATCTGTTTATCGTATTTCCAATGTGTAGACTATTTAATTTAATTTTAACGCATTTTTAATGCAAACTTTTTATATTTACCCATTATTTTCAAACAATAGAGCAAGCTACGTAAAAAACACTTTTTTTTTGGCAATAAAATTCATTTATCGATTAACCTTACAACCGTAGTTTTTCTCTTGTTTTTTCTTGTTGTTGTTTTACGCTTTTTCGCCGGAATTCAAGCGCTTCGTTTAAACTGTATTTTTTAATTTTTTTATTTATTTATTTATTTTGTTTTTCAGATTTTTAACCGCCCCCTGACGAGCCCAGGCAGGCGAAACAGTCTGTTGGGGCAAATAAAATTAATGTTAAATTAAAAAAATTTTGTGGTCTGTAAGTTAATTATCTAACCGCTCTGACTCGACGTCATTGAGCACTTTCCTGATGAGCACCGACCAAAAAAAAAAAAAAAAAAAAAAAATTTTGAAAAATTTCTATATATATATATATATATATATATATATAAATATAAAATATAATTCAAATATTAAATAAAGATGATCTTGTCAAACTGCGATTTTTGCATAATTATTTTCGTTTTTGAAGCCTTTGAAGCCTAAGTCAATGAGCAATAAGTGAAAATAGGTAAAGAAGAATAGTATGTGTATTTATTGGTTTCCTTACCTCCAACGACTTCGAAAGTCCATTCTGAAAAAGGTGTAAATATATGGGTTCAAAGCTGCATTAAAATATATCAAAAGAGCTGCAACTTCTGATATCAAGTAGCACACTTCAGTCTATAACACCAATTTTTAATTATAAGCATTTTATATTATATTATATATTAGTTCAAAAATGTGTTTTAAATGTAAAATTTTTATTATTGTCATTTATTAAAAAAAGCATTGGCTTAGTTTGAAGAGTAAACATTTGATATGACGACTTTAATGTAAAAATAATCAACATAAAAATGTAATACATAGCAAAAGTTAAAAGGCGGGTATTTGAGATCGAAAATAAAAGATTATTTTCAAGGTGATCGTGGAATTCACAATTTGTAAAAACAGTTTGAAATTAAATAGAATCAGATCAGACAGACAGACAGACAGAAGTTTATTTTGTCAGAGATTATTACGCACTACGAAGATAATACATAAAAATAATCGAGAATACTCGCGGCGCCTTAATAAAGCCAAAATTTGCAAATTTTAAGTTTTACCAAGAAATTGTATCTAAATCATGTTTATTATTCAAAATGCACAAAAATGTCAGCATTGTTCGCAAAATACTAAAAAATATTTAATGTGAGCAGTGAGCTTGTTGCTCTATGCACATTTTATTAAACCGCGGTGCAATGTTTGATATTGCAACACGCCTGTCGCGTTCAATGTCAATCTTATTGCGATACTTCGACTTGATTACTGCTGCCGCAGAAAAACCGGCTTTACACAAGTATGACGTTGCAAAAGGCACAAGAATACGGAGAGCTTTACAGCCTACAAGTGGAAACTCAGATTAAGCCTTAACCCAAAATGAAATGAGTAAATTAAGGTTATACAAGCTTTTCAAAGTGAGGTCAGAAGAAAGATCCATAAATTGTTCAGCTTCCAGAGATGTAAACCCCTGAGGGGCATTTGGATTATCAACAAAAGGATTTTTTATCCAATTGTGCTTCTCCATGTCTTCAGAAAAATATTTCTCAAAATGCGAGATTAGAGCATCCAAATGCAAACACATCACAGTCTTCATATCACACTCATCAATATTCTACAGGGAGAGATTGCCAGATTGCGCGATTAAATGGGATTTTAAAAGTGGAAAGTTATCATATTGCTCGTTATTTATCAGCAGATCAGTTTGTCACAACTGTAGTTTTCTTTTTGTCATGGAGTTGCAGAAGTCGCAGAAGGTGAGTTTCTTTTCCTTGGAGGGAGATGTTTAGTTGATTTAGTTTTAAAAAAATACCGCAGAGATACGCCAACTGAGTCAGGAAAACTTCATCCTCAAAGGTAGTAGCAAATGCATGGTTTTTTTATTTTAAAAATAAGGAGATTTTGTTTCTCAATTCGTACACACACAGAAGAACTTTGCCTTTGGAAAGCAACCTTGCATTACATTAAAACAAAAAATTGTTGTGCTCTGCTCCTAATTTATCGCAAAGACGTTGGAAAAGCTTTAAGCGGCCTTGCTTTAATGAAGTTCACAAATTTTACAACAGCTTTAAGCATTTCATTAAGGTCACCACTGAGCTGTTGCGAAGCCAGCGCCTCACATTGTATTAGGCAGTGGGTCCATTTTGCGTTAACGGCAACGCCCTGCACGAACGTTCGCAGCCCGCCAAAGCGGCCAGACATAGCTCGGGCACCATCCGTGCATAAGCCAACGCAATATTTCTACTGAAGATTATTTTCAAATTATTCATTTTCAGTATTGCAAACAATTCATGCGCTCTACAATTTTTTAAAATAGGTTTACAAAAAAGCAAATCTTCAACGATATTGTCGTCGTTATTGATAAAGCGTACGTAGCAAATCAAATAAGCATCTTTATTACTGGTACTGGTTGTTGCCTCATCTAACTGTAAGCTGAACTCATTCCACGCATTTTTGCTACTAGCTGATCATTAATATCATCCGAAATTTTATCAATCCCCCTACTAATAGTATTGTTTGAGAGAGGAACAGCTTTTAGTTTTTAAGCAGCTGATTCTCCAATCATTGTCGAAACTAAGTCAAGAGCAGCAGGAAGCATAAGTTCTTCCGCAATGGTATGCAGTTTTTTACATTTCGCGATTCTGTACGCAACTTTAAAAGACGCAAGCTGTGCTTTGGCTGGTGTTCGCAAAAAATTTGAAAATACGATCGACTGCTTATTCATTTCTGATAACTTACGAGCAAAAAACTTGCGTGGTTTTCTAGATAAGTTATTGTAACTAACAACTAACAAGCGGTTCCACACAGCTGCTTCTTACCACACAAAGTAAATTTGTAAAAAGCTGCTAACAACTTTCACATTGCAGTTTTTGTGAGAAAACCAGTAAAGGCAACAACTTTCACAAGTTTTCGCGGCGCCCAGTTTGGGAACCGCTGATATATAGGAATTTAAGAGCTGAATTTTAATATTACGTTTGAAGGTATTAAACGATTGATTTCGAATATGAGGAGAGATGGAGTTCCAGATTTTAGTCCCTTGAAATTTAATTGATCGTTGACATCGAGACGATAAGAAGTGTGGTAAGTATAAATCGTTTCGAATATTAGATCTAGTAGACCGATTATGAATTGAACTGGTTTGGGTAAAGAAGGATATAAAGCAGATTGGAAAGTGTTTGTCGGAGTATTGGTGCATAATTTTGGCAATTTCTAAATAGTACAAATCTTGTATTTTTAAGATTTTGTATTGGTAAAAAAGTGGTGTTGTTGATGTTTTAGGGTTACAGTTTGAGATTATGCGAAGAGCTTTATTTTGGAGACGTTGGAGTTTTTGGAGGTAAGTTGGGAAAGTACTTCCCCAAATGGGAAGGCCGTATAGTAAATTAGGATGGACTAAAGCGAAATAGATAAGAACAAGAGCAGAGGAGGAGAAAATATGTTGCAATTTGTTTAAAATTCCCACCGATTTGGCTATATTAGATTCAACTAATTGTATATGTTGTTTAAAATTTAGCTTGTTATCAATTAGGATCCCAAGATATTTACAGCAAATACTATTAACTGTGAAGGAATTATTGTAAGGAATTTGAAAGGTTAAAGGTGGGGTATTTTGTTTAGGAGGAAGGTGTAGTATGCATGATTTGTTTGAATTGATTTGGATTTTGTTAGCATCACACCAATCTTTTGCTGTATTAATTCGTCTAAACAAGCTTTCTCTAGGGATGACAGAGATGACTGTCGTAGTATAAGGCAGGTGTCATCAGCAAAAAGACGGGGTGTACTGTTAATGGCATTTGGTAAGTCGTTGATATATATTAGGAAAAGTAAGGGACCAAGTATGGAGCCTTGGGGAACACCAATATTGATGGGTTTAGTAGAGGACGAAGTATTATTAAAAGTTACAAATTGGTTTCTAGAGGTAAGGTAATTTTTGATTAAAGCATATGCGGATCCACGAATGCCGTAATGGTGTAACTTGTGCAATAGGATTTTATGTGACACTGTATCAAACGCCTTGCCAAGATCCATAAATAACAGTGCTGTGTGTTGTGAGCAATGCAAGGCATCGTAACAGTTAGTGACGACGTCAAGTAAAGCGTGATTAACGTTGTGGTTGTTTCTAAAACCATATTGATTTGCGTACAAAACTTTATTTTTAGAAAAAAAATTATCAAATCGAATTTTGATGAGTTTTTCCAGTATTTTCGACAGGTTAGAAAGTAAATCTATTGGTCGATAATTGCCTAATATTTCTCTACTACCGGATTTAAATATAGGGATTACTTTGGCAGTTTTGAAAGCTTGGGGAAAAATACCAATTGGTTTTATGGATAAATATAATTTATAGATAAATGGATAAAGATCGGGTTTATGGAAATTTCAATATTCTAAATTTTTCGATTATTTCGACAAAACTGCTGAAATAGATTTCTTCCATTTCATTTTACAACTTTAATCTGAAAACCCCGCAGTCGACCTTTAGTTAGACATAAATACTTTTTCTTCCATTGAGTTTCACTCTGCAGTCCGACAGAAAAGGTCATAGTTTACAATCATACATGGAGAAAACACGTGTGAAATATTTTCAGCAAATTGTAAATTGGCATTAAGTAAACTAAGTCTACTAAGTTCTTAAAAATTAAAAAAAATTTTTGTCATATTTGATCCCACTTTAAGTTGACAAAAACAATGTGGTTTACTTTTTTTAAGCACAGCTAAAGTTACGTTTTTTGACAACGCACTACATTTTTTGCCCAATAAAGTATGGACTAAAAAAAATTTTCATATGCTGTACTGTATTTTAGTAGGACCGGTGTTTTATACTCTAGGTATTAAGTTTTCAATCCCATTCAGTACCTGGATTTGAATAGTAACTAGTTCTAGGACTATGTTGTACAAATGCCAGTACTTCGTCGTCTTTGTTTATACAACCAATATTTTTCGATCCCTATAATCCGACCAACTCAATAAATAGACATTATTCTATAAACCAAAGTGACGAGATCCGACTTTAATGTGATTTTCTAGTGTTGTAAAAAGAATATTCTAATAATTTAAGAAACGGCAGAAATATTTTTCATTCAAACTTACCGACAAAGGAATGAAAAACATTGCAATAAAATCAAAGGAAATATAGGCAACAAAAAAATGGGATGCGTTTGAATAAAAACATCCTGGTTCAACATACTTTCCATTGTTTTTGTCACCATTTTCTTGCTTGTAATCGCTTTCAATTACATTGACTTCCTCGTATGTACTTGTCTTATAGCCACTATTCCCAAAATGCAATGGGGTTTGATTAGAATTGGGTATACCAGAGAAATCTTGTCTAGAAAAAAAGAAAAAACTAACTCTATTGATTTAGATTCAGTTGCGCATTTTATTCTTGAGTGCAGTTATAAAATCTCATTTTACTAAAACATAATTTATATGCTGAACAATATCCTTCAATAAATGAGCCTTTTAAAATTATTAACCTATATTTCAATTTTTACAATTTTTATTCATAAAACTAGTTTATATACAGTAAGTAGTTAAGTACTGTATATAAGGAAAAAACAAAACAAAAAATATATATAAAGAAATATTTATGAAAACCATACCAGCTTATACTATTCGAAACCATGGCGCTCTATAAAGCAGGCTATGACAAAGGCAAGCGTGTCTCTCTAGCTGAAAGCTGATCGAAGTCAGTCAATCGCTTTAGCGAGAAAGAGCAAAAGTTTAACCTTATTCTCCTCAACCTTTTTCGAGCTATTGACTCCTTAACAACCGAACTTCGGAAGCCCACCAAAGTTGACGATTTATAACTCAAAAACTATTAAAGCTATTTTTTTGAAATTTAAGCAGAGTAAAAGTCATTTAGTTAACTTTTGTTGAAGCAAAAAAAGTTTTTGAAAATTTATTTGATAAAGTATGCAAAATTGCAATTTTGCAAGGTCACTTTAATGTTTACGTTTAGAAACTCATTTGACTAGCGTGAAATGCGATTGTCACGAATTTGATGATAAACTTAATTAAAAATCGGTCGTAAAGAGTGACTTCAACGCGCACGACAATTTAAAAAAATGAAAAAGGTAAGGGAAGTTTGTTTCATTGTTCGAATTGCTCAAGTAGGGAAAACGCTTTAAGAAGATTCATCGGAAGACAAGGTAAACCGTTTAAACTTTATAGCGATAACGGAATAAATTTTTTGTTGGTGCAGAAAGAGAACTTCGTGAAGCTCTACAGAAATTCAATTCGTCCGTAACTCAAAAACATTCATTACAACGGAATATCCAGTGGCACTTCAACCCTCCTTACGCGAGTCATATGGGAGGAATTTGGAAACGTTTAATTCTGTTGGTGAAATGCATTAAAAAAAATTTAATGATGCAACAAACAATTTCAGATGATGGTCTAGTGACTCTACTCGGTTGAAGTCGAATCTATTCTCAATTCCCGTCCTTTGACGCCAGTTACCATAGATCCAGAAGCCGATGTACCTCTAACCCCGAATCATTTGCTACTATTACGCAAATCTTCTTTCTGGAACATTTTCAAATGAAGACAATTATTCCACAAAACGTTGGCTTCAAATTCAACATTTATCACAGTAGTTTTGGTTTCGATGGAGTCGCGAATATATAGAAACATTACAAATTCGATCGAAGTGGCAAAAGGTCAAAGACAATTTCAAGATAAATGACGTACGATGAAAATTCAGTAAGAGGCAAATGCCCACTGGGAAGAGTTGTCCAGTTATTCCCAGACCGCCAAAATTGCGTACGCCAAGTTTTGGTGAAGACTTAGTAGCAAGATTCAAAGACCGATTTCGAAGTTATATAAAGTTGTAGACGCCGCTATTTAATTATTGATGTATGTTTCTTGTGATAAGATTTTCTTTCTGTTTTTTAGTGTTATCTTTTTTGTTTGAAGCTTGCTGTAACGTGGGGTTGAATGTACGATCGGGTTCGTACATTTTGGGGGAATATGTTACAGCAAGCTTTGTTTGAGTTTCGAACCGTTTTCTGTTATTAATGATCCTTTCGTTATTAGTGCGCCTTTTTTTTCACGCCGCATTCTTTTGTCAAACAATTATTTTAAAGCAACGTTTTCGTTCTATTTATTGTAGATCGTTTTCTATAAAGACTACTGTGAGTCATCGATATAGAAGAGTTGGGTTTGTGAGCGACTATTTGCTTCAAGAGTAGAAGACTGTTACGACGTATACTGTTCCGAATTAATTTGTTATAGCCACAGAAGTATAATTTAAGTAAAAACAATTTAAAATCGCATCATTTTAAATCGCATAATTTGGATCACAATCCATTGACATTATCTTTAACAATTTGCTATAACATACATAGTCTTTAAACTAAAGTAACCTTTTGACAAAAAAAATTTAACAAGATTGGTTAAACTTCAAAATATTTTAATCTCATTGTTTTACATAAAAACAATAAATTGTGCAAAGTATTGTTCACATCAGGGGTGTCCAATTTTTTGAGCCCATGACAATTTTAGCTTAACTCTATTCTCCTCAATGACCGGGCTTTTGAAGTTTGGTCTTTGTAAAAACGTATCTAATTACTTTATTTGTTTGGCTAAACCTCTAGAATTTCTTGACTTTTCCTAATTTGACTTGCTGAATAGAACGGCACTATTTTAGGTGTCCCCGAGCAGAGGTTTAAGAGTAAAATAGATGTTTTTACCAAATTTGTATATTTTTGTTTGGTATCGAAGCAAAACTTGGAATTTAAATTTCATGATTTAATTAAGCGACATTGATTTTATTAACTTATTGATCTTGCGTGACTACGCAGACTATGTCGATTGCCAAAGGTCGCATGCCGGAGGCGACGACAAACCTATTTTATGTAAAATGGCATTTTCTTTTTCTGAGCTTTTGGTGACTGCTTGGAAAAAAATAATTGTTGTTTAATTAACTAATTAAAACAAAGGCTGTTTGAATCAATTAATTAGTAAAAAATTCAACCTTTGCAATAACCTTTTTTATGCTATATATATCGTGAATATTCTTATCAAGCTTAGTATATTCCCGCCCTGCATCAAATATATTTAATACAATACATATATAGTCATTCAATTGAGATTTAAACTAAGAGTCCCATTCTAGTTTGAAATCTTTCTTTCCCCAAAAAAATTGTAGCAAATTTTTTGTATTTAAGTTTACTTGCTTAAAAAAGTTTTTTAAATAGCTCATAGGTTTCCAATGCAGGTTTCGGAAAAAGAAGACATAGATTATATTTTTAGAAAAATAAAGACATATGAAAAAAAAAGAGATGAAGAAGACAAACAAAAAATATATGAAAAAGAAAACAAACAAGACGTGCCATACGATTGTAAGAATGATTTTTTTGTGTTCTGTTGAGAAATGCAAGAGCCTACATCCCTAGGTGTGTGCCGAGTAAGTATAACAACGACTTCTTTCCCGGAAAATGTTTTCAAGCCGAGGTTAAAAAACGATCTTTATTTATAGCAAACTGTTTGATAAATTTGAAAGTCATATAAAGACCAAACAAAGGTCTTCGTGTTTTTATTCCCACGTTCAACAAGATGAAGGATTATCCTGAAAATATCAGTTATGAAAATGTTCCTCTTAACTTGGGTAAGCTTTTAAGTTTTTTTACGAAAAAATGCCTTCCATAAATTGAAATAAGAAAAAATTTTTTAATTAAACAATCTTTTTTTAAAAGCCATCACAATTCAACTTTATTTGAAAAATGATAAAAAAATTAAAAATGTGAGAAAACAATTAGCAAGGGCATTTGTAATAATTAGGGCAAGTTTTTATTGACCTAAAAACTCAAAAAGATTAATTTAAAAAATCCAAAAATTTGACTTTATTGACTAAGCCTTAAAAAACTATTAATAAGTAATATTTTAGTGACTAGGTGTTAAAAGTCATTTTGGAGTTATTAAAAATTTTTTAACGCCTAGTCACTAAAATATAACTTATTAATAGTTTTTTAAGGCCTAGTCAATTAAATCAATTTTTTGGATTTTTTTAAGTTAATCTTTTTGAGTTTTTAAGTCAATAAAAACTTGCCCTAGTAAAATATATAAACTGAGTCATAGCACTTCCGTGTATATTTTAAAATAAATTTATTATACTCTTTTTTAATCTAAAACTTCAATATTTTATTTTAAATTGGGGTAGAGCAAACTTAATTTTATTAGAAATTATAGAGATAAACCTACTACAAAATAAGTTTATTAGGATTTGCTTATTTTTAACTAAAACATCTAATAGTAAAGAGCTTTACCTAAAATTTGATGTCCTAAAAATTAACGAGTTGTTCCATTTGACATATTCAAAACTTATATTTAAATAGATAAACAATATATGCTACCTCAAACATATAAAAATTGTTTTAACCCCTTAAAACAAGTTCATGATTATTTTACGCGCAATGTTAAACAAAATCTATTTCTTCCTCGCATGTAAATTAACTATGGAAAAAAATGATTTGTTTTAGTGTAGGAAAAATATGGAGTAAAATTCCGCAAAAATTTAAGTAGATGTCATATAATTTGCTTAAATTAAATACAATTCAAAATTTTTCTCAAAAACAAATTTTAATTTTATTGTGACTTTCAGTAAATTAAAGTGCCTAGTTTCTGAACTTGAATGCCTTTTTAGACATAATTTTTCTTAGTTTATGTTATGTAAAACAAGATAAAAAAAATTATCATTCTAATGCGCTAGATTTAGGTCAATATACAGTATTATTATTTTCCTTCTCTAATTAGTTTTTGTTTTTTGTTACTTTGCTTTTAAGTTAATGATTTGTTTTAGACGATGAAGACTACATAAATAAAAAAAGTATTAATGTTTTTGGTAACAGAAAAGACTTGTAAAATACTTTTTATACTAATTTTATTTGGAAAATTTTAAAAAACGTGAATACAGAAACGTGTTTTTCCTATTAATTTATGATATTTTAATAAAAGTTTTTTTATTTTTCCACCTGATTTTTTGATAAAGAGCAATGCTGTTTCGACTCTTACAGTCTTTTGTACAAATAAAAGTTTTTCTAAATTCTTGCAAAGTGCAAAACTGATGCTTTTTCTAAGAAACGTTCAACAAACTACACAACGAAGATTTTTTGTCTTTTTTTTTGATGAGATACATTCAAGCTCAGTGTGAAACCAAATAAAAACAAATGATTTTGACGTTTTACTTGCTTTAGACAATGTAATTTACCTCTTAGATTTTTGTTACAATTGCTGTGATTCTAATATTATAGAATGTTTACTTTTTTAAATCACGTGCAATACTCTCGCCGAAATAATGTAATGTTAGATTCTAGTCTTTACTTGACTTCAAGAAAAAGAAAATTTAAAATCCTTTTTTAGTCATTGTCCAGCTTTCATAGATAAGCTTCACATTATTGGGCTCTAATTTGATGTTAAGACTTATGAGACCCTCAGTAAATACTACAATTGAAGGGCCTAGTTCTAAATGTATCTAAGTCACATAATGTCACTTTTGAAAAAATGAGGTTTAAAGTTTTCAGAAACCCTGGCAAATCAGAGTAATGATGGAAAAAACCTAAATGGTTTCTTATTACATTGGTTGTGTATCTCTCTCTATTTCAACAACTTTTTATAATTTTATTATGATGTCATAAGGAATTAAAGCTTGTTTTGCAAATTGGACTTAGGTACTTTTATTGCAAATTTTGTTTTACAAGCGCTTTTTCAGCAAATTGACAGTGTAGTTAGGCAGAAAATGTCAATCACATGTAATTATAATGATAATATGCATTCTATTTTTTATAGAGTGATATATCAGAAAAGAATTTAGGATCTGGAGAAAATCAAAAAAACCAAGTGATGAGAAGTTAATTTTTCGAAAATTTGCGTAGCCAAGCCAAGAAAACATAAAAAGAATTTTTCCATGATCTATTAACTAAAATCTATATCAATATAAAGCTATTTAGTACAATTTTTAAAAAAATGTTTCTGAATGTCAATAGATGAGTTGATGCTTCTTAACTCCAATAGAATGCTATGTAACTAAATTATTAGGTTACAGACGGGAATCAAAAGCTCCGAATAAAACGTTAGGATTTCCAATTAATTTAAAAATAATGATTAAAATAATAATACAGGTAAACCTAATGCAAAAATAAGTTATTGAATAAGCTTGCTTATAATGAAAATGCAAGTTATTACTTCATTATAATGCTTGCGTTATTCCTATATTATTAACCTTTTCCAAATTTTCAAAAACTCCTATTTCGAGTTTTATTGAGAAAAGTACAAAAAAAGTTGTTTAGGTAGGACTGCTCTGCAAGTCGAGCCTTCAAACAATAGATTTAATAAGCTATCGAGTGTGCATAGAAATTTCAAGCATAAATCAGTTGGACTTCCGTACTTCTTGAATAAAAATACGCTAAGATTTCAAACCTCTGTGCTATTCAAAAAGTAATTTCCGTACGTTATTGTGAAAAGATTTCTTGTCCGAGCATTTCTGGCGAGTAAACAAACAATTTTTTCAGCTTATCTCATTTTTTCGAAAATGTGACTTAGGTACTTTTAGAAATAGGGTCTTCAATTCCTAAAGTGGCCGCTGAGTTAAAAAAGTTACTGACCGCCACTTATTAAGGTTAATTTTGCATTTTTTCCAAAAGTAAATGTATTGTGAATTAAATTGTAATTACTCGTATTTATTAAAGTTAAACATTTAGTATTAAAAATGAAAATTGTAAATCTTTGTGTTTTAGAATTTACCATATGTTTTATTTTTATAAAACTGACCAATCGAAAAGCTATTCAAAAAAGAAATTCAAATAAATCTGAACACGGTGAAAATTTAATTGCTTAACGGCAAGTCTGTTTGGTAAAAAAATTTTTAATGCTTCCACTGCTTTCGTAAGCACAAGAAAGTAAAATAATCGCAACAAACAACAAATAACAACGTACCATGCAAGTAAAGTTGGGATCAAAAAAGAGAATTTCCGGTTGATTTTTGTTAAATCACAGAAGTTGATGAACATGATTGCCTCATCAACTTTAGTGGTTTTCCTTGTAATCAGCTTAAAGACTCGTTTTCATTACAAGCGTTGACAGGAGCATTCTTTGTTTGTTTTATTGATTTTTTTTTCTTTTCGGCGCTCAAGCGCTAAAAGAAGCTAAAAAATCAATAAATGAAGCAAAGAATGCTTTAGCCGACGCTCGTAGTTTTAAACAAGCCTAAAGCTCTTTATTTCAATGAGCTTCATAAGCTCCAAACTTTAAAAAAGGCACTTGCAAAATTAGTATTTTACTCTGCGGGGAAGATCAATTCAGTCCTGCAATATACAGTATATATATATATATATTAATATATAACTGGAGACAGTACTGTTTCGACCTTTCGGGTCTCATCAGTCCAGTGAAGTTATGCTGAGAAAGAACAAGGCACACCAATTTGTACCTTGTGGCTAATCTTTTACTTGTGGTTTTTAAGCCACAAGTAAAATCAAAGCCCAGTGATGCCAAGAGTGCTCAAATCATATAAAATGATGAGCATTGCATAGTGCAACAGCATCACTGTCTTCTCAGCCAGAGTGCTCGACCTGCAAGAGCAGGGAGCATAAGTAACTGGATTTCTTGTCAGAGCATTTGCTGAGCCAAGAGTGCTCAAATCATATAAAATGATGAGCATTGCATAGTGCAACAGCATCACTGTCTTCTCAGCCAGAGTGCTCGACCTGCAAGATCAGACACTAACCTGGCTTTGTCCAATCTGATATTCTAATATATATATATATATTAATATATATATATATTAGAATATCAGATTGGACAAAGCCAGGTTACTGTCTAAACGTCTTATTTTTTTTAAGTGAAACCAATCTTAAATGCATTACGCATAAAGTTAAAGGATCTTTTCTTTTTTGCAGTCAAATACTATGATATTTTTCATATAAATACATTACCATCATTATATCTTTTAAACATATTTTGTAAAAAAATTAAGATGTATATCGTATTCTATTTGAATAAGATTCCACTCCACTCAGACTGTTGTGGATTTTGAATCTTTAACTTTTATTCTGTCTCAGTGTTTTCATTAACAATATTTTTTTTAGATAATTATGGGAGTGCAACGGACTATGGAGAGATTCCGAATGATGAATGCAGTTTCGATAATCAGCCGCAAACAGGTTTTGGAATTGTTATGATCATATTTGTTATCATTGGCTTGATAGGAAATTTGATGGTATTTTCAATAATTGTAATCTTGCAAGAATACAAAAAATCAGTGACGAATTGGTGAGTTAAATTTTTTTTGCCTTTATCAAAACCAAATATGATTATAAAAATTCTCTGGCCTTGTTATTTGCTTTAATTAAGAGTTAAAATAGATTGCTTTGTTGTTGTGATGACTGAACCGCTGAGACAATAACTGTTTTTTGAACTCTAAATTGTTTTAATTATTAAAAGTATAAGGCTGATTTTTAAAAATGTGAAAATTTTGAATGTAAAATAGTTGTAAAAAACTTCTTGTAATAATAAGTTTAAAAAACAAAAATGCATCATTAAGTTTTTCTTAAAAAGTTAAATTGATTGAATTTCTGGAAAAATTGATGAATGCTTATTGTGACAGGGCAATGGTGCCAGAACTTACAGCAAATGTTGTTTTTTTATTTACAATCTAAAGACAGAAATACAAATGATAAATTTTACTCTGGCAGCTCAAGCACAGCTATTGCTTGGAAAAACAAAGGTCACACCGTCCAATTCAACAAATATACTAGCCGGATAGCAAAAATAAAATGCAAATGTAAATGAGTAAATACAGTTTTAAGGTTTCTCAAAGCTCAGCACCTAGGCCGTTGTTATGCCAACCAGCAAGATCAATAGCAGATTACAGTTTGATGAAAGTTTAAGCAGTGAAAACGTTACCAACTTTCTTTGTGAACTGTAAACAATTACTCCCGTCGCGTTCCTTGGGCAAAAATACAAGAGTTTGTTTTAACATAATGAACATTTAGCTAGCTTCTGTGAATATGAATTAATTTGATTTCTTCTGCAGTGTGGAGTATGATAAGGAATCTCTGTTTTGAAAACAAATTATTACAACAAAAATTTTTTATCAGAACTTATTCATATCAAGAAAGAATAAAATTCATATTGGAAGCCAATTTGACACCCAAAAACAAATAACCAAAATATAGCAATAACTTCATTCGTTTTAAGAATTAATTATTTGTGGCTGATTCTTGATTTCTTGATACTTAAAACTGACATAATATTTTTCTACAATTTCTTTAATTATCCAACTTTGCCAAAAAGTACTCCGTTCGAAATCCTCACAGCTAAATTGCAAGTATTGAACCTTAGAAAGTAGTTTTGAAACTTTTTAAAACACAATAGAAGCTCGGTGATAGTATGAAAAAAGTAGTTTTTTGCAATTGTTGTTGGTAAAATGAGCCAGCATGATCTACAGCATCATTACAAACGCTTTTTTCAGGTACATACTTCAACTAACTTTGGCTGATACACTTTTTCTTTTGATGCTTCCCTTCACAGCTCAAAGTGAAATCAATGGAAAATGGGATTTTTCTGTGAACTTATGCAAATTCAAAGAGGCCATTATCTTTATTAATTACTACGCAAGCATTTATTTTTTAGTGGTAAGTTATAATTACTTTTCGTTCAGGTATGAACTAGTTAGTAACTGATTTTCATATCTTAAAATTAATTGTCAAGGAGTTGTCAATATTCTTAATATTTATAAATGTCAAAATAAACACAACTTTGGAAATTTTTGACCAATTAAATTTAACTCATAGTGAAAAAATCATCTATAAAAAGGAATATACAGTAGATATCAAGTAAAAACGGTATATCCCACTTTGAAAAGGATGTATTATCTTTACAAGATTAATTTAGGAAAGTATCATCTTTATTTGGTTATTTCAGGGATATATGGTCTTTACTGGTAACCCAAAGAATGTACCACCTTTACTTGATCCAATAATTTTAACGTAATCAAAATTTTTCTTGAAGATTAATGAATTTTCACTACACAAGTTTTTTCAAAGCTTATCTTGAAATTTGTAAAGTTCCGGTAATTTACTTAAAACGATTTCTGATGTAAGCAATGTAAAATATTCTTTTCCTTCTTCCAGCGTCCTAAAACATCAAAACTTGATGCAATCAAGCGACGCGTAGGCTAAATTTTACAGCAAAAAAATAAATATAAAATTAATAAAAACACTCAAAAATCGAATACGATTGTACTGTAGCTTTTCAATGTAAAAAGAACTGCTTTTTAATTAGACTTAATTTCAAAGTATAATTACTCGCAGGTTATGAGCTTTGACCGTTACTTGGCTGTGACAAAAGCTTTTGCCACAAAACAATGGGTCGTCTCTCTTCGAAGTCCTATTGCTTCTTACATTTTCAGCGTTGTGGGATGGATTTTAAGTGTCTTACTCTGCATTCAGTTGTTTCAATACAGTACCGTAACTCCTTGTGGAATTTGCAAATACGATTTTTCTTCGGTAAGATTGTGTCATTACATGATTTAACAAAAAAAAGTTGAATGGTTGGGTACGAATCAAAGTGTTGGCATATAAGTACGTTATTTTTGTGCCACGTAAAAACCAGAACAACTCGTTTTAAAAGTGGTTATGCTTTAAAAAAACATCAAGTGTTCAGCACATTTTATGCAACGCTTACATAAAAAGTCGAACAATATTTTAACTGAAATATGATATATTTTAAGATCTTGAACAACATGAAATTTTAGTAAATATAATCTGCATTTTAATTTTATAACGATGATTGATTAGACAAGTAATAATACTGATAGTTTTTTTGTAAATTATTTTTAAACACGATAAACACGAAATTTGTGAAAAGGTCAAAAAATAAATACCTCTTTTCATGTGTTGAAGCAAAACACGGTGATAAACTCAATAAAATATTGAAATATCTATGAAAGATTCAACATGTTTAAATTAAAATTGATTCATGCCATAAATAGCCCGGCGCGTTAAGCACATGCCAATCCTGACTGAAAACTATCACAATAAGCAAGAAAACTTCCATTTCATTGAAACGTTTTAAACAGAAAAAAATTTTTTTAACATTTACAATTTTTAAAAATAGAAAAACTATGAAGAATTTCAAATACTAAAAACTGTTTATAAAGAAGTCATGGAAAAGTTTATTTACAAAATACTTATTGCAGTAGGTCAAAAAAGTCAATAAAAAAATAAACATTATTGTTGGAAATTTGTGAATAAAAAATGAATTTCCACTTCTCACAAAACCGATCGGTAAACTGTTCGTCATAAAAAGTGTATCTAGATAAAATTACATAAGCACGTTTAATTATTATATTCTAATTTGAAAAACATAGTTATCATTATATAAGTAGTAAAAAGAGAAATGAATAGAATAAAAAAGAAAATAGTTTTGTCCAAATTTAACAAGACTACTATTATCATCTTAAAAATTTCTATTCATTCTCCTGACCTGCAGGACAACGACGGAGGCCGCAAAACTCCAGTGACCAATAAGCAATTTCCGATCTACGTTAGCTGATGCTAAGATATTGCTGTCCGATGAAAAGCTTTTGTTTCGTTTTTTATGCAGTAAAATGCTGTATTCAATGCAGTTTTTCCCAAATTTTATGACGTTGGCCCAAATCATGATCTTTTAGTACTTTACGGATATGAGAAAAAAATTTGACTTAAATTTTAAATGAAGATCAAAAAACTGTCTCAGATTTTCCAATTTTCGTCTTAAAAAGTAGTGATCTCTACAAAAAAAAAACTTCACCTTCAACCTTAACCGATTTTTTGAATTTGGAAATTTTGTTCTGCACAAGTAGTTCTAATTTTCTTGTTGCTGCCCCAAAAATTTCTACTTTTACGCAAATATTTCCTTGCTGCTGCCCAAAAAATTCCAATTTTACCTAAATTTGTGAGACTTAAGGGCAATGATTCGGACAGCCAAAGGCGATATTTAAAACATATGTTTGGATAGAAAGTACATGTCATTGGTTTTAACAAGTTTAAGATTGATTTGTGATGTGATGCAATGGTACAAAGATTTTATTTCTCAAACTAACATTTTTATTTCTTGTATTAGTTCTTGTTGTTTCAATAAAACAAAAAATTTTTTAAATGTTATTCAGTTAAAAAAAAATTTTAAAAGTAAAATAACTTTCGAAGCATGTTTACCGAAATGCTTATGGTGTTCCTAAACATGTTTTTCATAAAAATTCCCGAGATTATTTTAAAAATTAGTCATATTATAATTCATTAAATTCAAATCTAAGTTAATAAACAAGTGCGAAAACACGAACAATTGGATGCAATGCTACGGCGGAACAAGCCGGACAAACAAAGAATACTTTAACTGTTTTAAAACGCAGATTTTCCAGACTTGTACCTCAAGCTTTGTAGAGGATGCATACGTCTCATATTTCGATATGCAAAATTACATGTAAGAAAACCTTACCTAAGAAGGCTTGAACCTAGTCTAATATTTTCGAGAACACAAAAAATTTACATTCAACAAGATTTAAAACCGGTTTCAACTATAATATTTAAAAAATGTTTAGTCATTGGTCGTCGCTTTAATTTGATTTGATCCCACCAGCAACAAGCAATGCGACGGTACCTAGTAAAAGTACGAGACTTGTTAAAAGTTTTAAAGATTTTAACGGCTTCCCAAGAAAAAAACAAATAAGAAGTTTTTTTTTTATGATTAGACAGTTTAGATAAAGGTTGCTGCTTTCTGTTTTAATTAAAATCAGTATTGCCAAGGTAAGCAGAATTTGTTGTCAAATGCTTTTCTTAATGGCACAACGGAAATCACTCGCACAGACGAGCATTGAACCGGTGTTTTCCTGCTCGCAGGTCAGAATGTTGACTCAAGGAGCTTTCCCGTAAAGAAACTTGTTAACTTATGGTATGAGAAGTAGGGTCGTCACTAAATATACCACCTACAGCAAAAAAAATAACCAAACTAGTGTATTTTTTAGGACTTTTTCAATTTTTTTATTCGAATAATAACCTCGCACAGAAAATTAGTATTAGAATAATATCATTAAGCTCAAAACCAAAAGTAATGAAACTAACCTTAACATAAAACCTCTCGTGCTATTTTCTTTCACCCATGATACGTCATGACAATACTTGATATCTATTATCAAGTCGTACTGTTTGCCGAGCAACGTATTTGGATCAATGACAATCATTTCTTCACCTATAATTCTAAATAAATTGAGCATTGACTGATGAATATTTTTAATCAATTAACTTTAGAACTTTAGAAGATTTGAGTTTACCTTCCATCTTGAGAGCAGGGAGAAAGCGACACATCCACAAAGCCTTCTTCGCCTCCTGAGTGGTTGTTGAAAGAGACTCGCTCGTCACATGACATGCAATACGCCAATGGGTGCAACCAAACATGAGCGCTGAGATACAAACTAGTTTTTAAAATTAAATTTTTGACCACGTATAAATTTTAAGATATTTCTATTTTGATGGATTAAATTGGTCAACAACAAATTTTTCTCTTAAATGTCTATTTAAAAAAAACCTTATTGACAAAAAATGAAATATCGTTACTTGATAGAATATAAGCGCGACATTTAGGAAGGTTATTCTTGTGTAATTTAAGGCTATTGCGGACTTATGACGAAAGTGCAGTGCACGAAGAGCCGTGAAAATAACACAAAAAAATGTGTTTGCATCATTTCCGTTATTTACGCCACAAACAATATTATAATAGTACGACCTCAAGCGAACTATAGTAGAAGTGCAAATTGTTTGATTCATACAAGTTTTTTTCCGTAAAAATAGACTTATAAAAACGTTCGATCGATTACATTACCACCACCATGATTGACTTATGCGTTTAGCAGACCAAAAATAAAAAATCATGCCAATTAAATACTTTTTGGTCAGTGACAAAGCACAATGTTTAAATTTTTTTTGTCGACACTAACTCAGCAGTAACTCAAATGCTGAGTTACTGGTTTGATGAGCGTTTAAGGCACGTAAAGTTTTAATCTAAAATAATTTTTTAGCAATTTTTCTAATTAGCTTTTTTAACATATGCCTAAAAATGGAACCAAAGTTTAACAGAACAAGTTCCTGAAGGATTTTTAAAAGTTGACCAGCAATCCGATTTTGCAGATCGATAAAGATTCCGCTTCTTCCTTGGAAGGATGACATTTAAACTAAATGTAATTGTTACGTTTTCAATAACAAACCATCCTAAATAGATATCTTCTACAGGATCCCAAAACGGATCTTCGTCTCTTGATAAACTATCGAGAATTAAAGGATCGTCTAAAAACTTTATATAAAGATCTTCAATTAGGAAACGTCTGTTTTCAAACTTGTTTTTATTCCATATCCAAACTTGATAAGTAACCTAGAAAATGGGAAAAAAATTTTTCAACATTGAGATGCAGATACAAAATTTTAATTCAATTAAAATATTTTTAACAAAAAATCATTTGTTTATTTTTTGAATTGAAACGCTTTTCTAGACAACATCAAAAATGATCAAGTGATGTGAGTGCCAAAAATAAGCTTATGACAGACACATTCATCAAATGCTTGTATATCATGAGAAGTGTTTTATGCCAACATTATTCTACAATTCTTCAGTTACGTTGGATACTCTTTTCAAAATGAATAAGTATTCAAGTCGAAAATTATATCACATGATCAATTTACAGTATTACACTGTTAAACTAACCTATCTAAAATATTTATGATTAAGACAATGATTTCAGCATAGGTTTTTGGTTAAATTTTTTTGTATTTTCTTAAAAACGAATTTTAAAATTTTATTCAAAAGTGGTGTTGTTTAAACAGCGTATGCATATTCAAGTTTTCGCAAATAAACTAAAAAAAAATTCCGACTTGTTCAGATAATAAATAATTCATATATAAATAATAAAAATCATATATAACAAATAATTTATGATAAATAATGATTAATAATAATCATAAATAATTCAAATAACAAAAAATTGGAAAGCTAACTAATTGCTTAAATATTGTTTTAAAAACGCAATTCAAGGTTGCACAAGTCAGAATAGGATTTAAAAATCTTACAAGGAGCTTCAAAAACTTTAAATAAAAATAAAAATTAATCATACGCGAGCAAGTCTCAAAAAACTTTGACGTAAAGCTAGCTGACACCTTAAAACAAAAGTAAGTAAACTAATTTTTTCAAAATATACAAAGAATTCCTTATGAATTTCGTTATTACTATTTTTCTCATTGATAAAAATTGCAAAACAAGAAAAGTTATAAGGCTAAACTAAAATAAAAAAACGAATAGTGAGACCAGAATTATGAAACCTTGTGGAAAAATTTTTAGGTTTTCATAAGATTCGTTTTGGCATAAGTATACTTTAAAACAACCAATGATATTGATGGAATCATTAACTCTTTTAAATTTCGGTAGTCTTTATAAAGACTGTTGTTTTAAAAAGACCACCGATAATTGGAAGTTCTTTCAATACCATTGGTTATTTTAAAGTTTTGCGTAACAAAGAATTTATTCAAATACACTTTAAATTTTTCTAAAGCTTTTTTCAAGTTTTTTTGAAATCTTATATTAAAAAAACACCTTAAAATCAATGAGTTCAAGCAAGCATAATCAAACGTATTAGTATTTTTGATGAATATCAGTAAGTTAATTTTTTTGCAGTATTGATGAAAAAGTAATCAAGAAAAAATATTTTAACTGTTAAAATTTTTTAAAAATACAAAAATTGTTTTGTCATAGTGATACGGTTAAAAAGTTATTATAATTTTACTGTGTAAGGTAGCATACTGTGTGTTGTGTTAGCTGTCCATCGAGTCCGATGATGACTTGTCTCTAGCACGGATTTTCCGTCTCCAGTCTGCTCTATTTGTTGAGAGTTTCTGCCAAGATCCAAGGGGAATATCTTTATCCTTGAGATTGCTTTTGATAGTGTCCTTGTATCTCAGCTTTGGGCGCCCTATTCCTCGAGTACCTTCAGCCAGTTGAGAGTAGAGGATGAGTTTCGGCAGTCTGTTGTTGCTGAGTCTATTGACATGGCCTGTCCATCTGAGGCATCTATTTGTGAGAGTGTCGTACATCCTTGGCAGTTCAGTTATTTCCAGGATCTTTGTATTAGAGATATGCTGCCGCCAGTTGATGTTGAGAATCTGCCTGAGGTGACGCATCATGTATACGCTGAGCCTGTGAGCAGCGACCCTGTACACCACCCAAGCTTCTACTCCATAGAGGAGAGTTGATAATACTATTGCTCTGTATACTGCACACTTGGTCTTAATGGTCAGGTCCTTGTTTTGCCACACACGGTCTCTGAGTCTGCCAAAGGCTTTAGAGGCGTTTGATATGCGTAGTTCCAGTTCAGCATCATGCTTGTTGTTATCTGACACAGTCGTGCCAAGATATTTGAAGTTCTTCACATTGTTAAGTTTCTCGCCATTTATCTGAATGTCAAGACCTGGATCTGTCGAGCCTGGAGGGGGTTGATACATCACTTCAGTCTTTTTGATGTTTATCTTTAGTCCAAAGATGCGGGCAGAATCAGCGAATCGAGTTATGATATCCTGGGCATCTGCATGACTGTGTGCAACAAAAGCTATATCATCTGCGAACATGAGTTCACGCACGATAGCCCCTGTGGTGCTTCTTGAGGATTTGAATTGGCTGACATTAAAGAGATCAGCCCCAGGCCGGCATTGTAACATGACTCCTTGATGATGATCTTTGAAGGCTTGGTTTAATACCACTGTGAGGTAAAGCGAGAACAGGGTGGGAGCGAGAACGCAACCCTGCTTCACACCATTGTTCACGCTGAATGGCTCCGATAGTTCTCCTTTCAGGCTAACTGATGCCCTCATTCCCTGGTGTAGGGATGCAATAAGGCTTGTGAAGTGGTCAGGACAACCGAGCTTCCTTAGGATACTCCAGAGTGCTGATCTGTTCACTGTGTCAAAAGCCTTGGTGAAATCCACAAACACCATATACAATGGCATTTGTTGCTCGATACACTTCTCCTGTATCTGCTTGAGAGAGAAAATCATATCCACAGTGCCTCTTCCAGCACGAAATCCACACTGGGCCTCCGGTAGTAGTGTTTCTGCATAAACGCTCAGCCTGTTTAGTAGAATGCGGGCATACTCTTTACCAGGGATAGATAACAGTGAGATGCCACGATAGTTCCCACACAAACGCCGATCACCCTTTTTGAACAGAGTGATGAGCTGGGCGTCCTTCCAGTCTTGAGGTGGAGTGCCTGACTTCCAGGAGTCAAGTACGATTTCATGGAGACACTGTACCAGTGATTTTCCGCCTAGTTTGATGACTTCCGGGTGAATTCCATCAGAGCCTGGAGATTTTCCACTACTTAGCAGGGAGATGGCATTTGCCACTTCTTTTAGGTCAGGAAGCTCAATTATCCAGGATTGGACAGGGTGCTGCTTCAGGTCACGAGTGACATCGGGGGGCACTTCATTTGATTCATTTAGGAGGCTGTTGAAATGCTCGGTCCACCTAGAGAGAGGTCTTTCTTTTCTGACAGTAATGTTTGGTTGTCAGAGGAGAGCAGCTGGTCAGGATAGTTTACTCTCGGTCCCCATACAGCTTTCAGTCCTTGATGGAATCCTCTCGTATCATTCATGTCTGCTAACACCTGGAGCTCAGCCGCTTTGCTCTGCCACCATTCATTCTTTAGCTCACGGCATCTCTTTTGAAGGAGACGGGAGTGTTGTTTGAACCTCGCTTTGGTAGACCTGGTGTTACGGTTTAACATTTCAGCGCGTGCCTGGTTTCGGTTTTCAATCAGTTTGCTTAGCTCGGAATCATTCCCGTCAAACCAGTCCGCATGCTTTCTTTCAACAAAGCCTAAAGTGCCCTTTGATACCTCGTACACTGTTGACTTGAAGGATGCCCACTTATCCTCAACTGTGCCCGACAGATTTGGCAACTTCTCATTCAGTTGTGATTCTAATTCATCCCTGGTGGTACCACATTTCAGCTTGCCGACATCTAGCTTTTTGAGACGCAGTCTGGACCTGCGTATCAACCTCCTTACTCTGAGTCTCGTCTTGGCCCTTATCATTATATGATCGGTGCTACAGTTCGCCCCTCTCACGGCCCTTGTATCGTGAAAGTCACCAATATCACGTTGACGTGTGATAATAAAGTCAATGAGATGCCAGTGCTTTGACCTTGGGTGCATCCATGAGTTTTTATGGGCAGGTTTGTGTTTGAAGCATGTATTAGTTATCACGAGTTGATGCTCAGTACATATGGACAATAGGAGCTCACCGTTTGAGTTTGCACGCCCAGTTCCGAACTTTCCCAGCACTCCATTCCAGATTGACTCATTTTCTCCAACTCTGGCATTGAAGTCACCTAAGAGAACAATCTTGTCATCTTTCGGAATGGGCTTCAGGATGTTTTCTAGCTGCTTGTAGAACTGCAAGATTGTATTAGGACTGTTCGTCATAGTGGGAGCATAAATTGCGATGATGGAGCAGAATCTTTCGCCATTTAGCGGTAGCCTAAGAGTGATAATACGATCATTTACAGGTTTAGGATCTTCTGACATTTTAGTGGTGACAGCATTACTTATGGCTAGGGCAACACCAGACTCACTCTTTCTTCCAGATGTTCTACCACTCCAGTAGATTGTGTAGCCAGCTTCTTCTCTAATGCTGCCAGTGTCACCAAAACGAACCTCACTTAGGGCACAAATGTCCACTGAATATTTTCTCAGCTCACGAGTTATGATGGCACTTCTTCTTTCTGGTCTGTCAACTCGTTCACGGTCGAGCATCGTTCTAACATTCCATGATGCAAAGTTCAGATCACAAGTAGTTTGGACCTTTTTATCCTGGGCGACGTCCTGCCAGTATGGGTTTCCACGTTTGCGAGACTTCATGATCTGTTTGAGACTTTGCTAGCAATAGATTTGTAAGGCTACTCGGAGTTTTGCTAGTTGTCAAAGCAGCCCTCTCCACAGGATGAGGGGGTTCTGGACTGGCAAGGTGAGACCAAGACGAGTACAGCTCCTCATCTGTCGCAGCGACAGGCCAGGTGTACAGTGATTACACAGATACACTGCCCTCACAGGTTGTCACATTCCTGGTGTTGTTTATCAGAGTTTCACCTCTCTTAGATCCCCATATGATTAGCCTGTTTCCAGTTTCCAGTGGTGCCCGCGAGGAGGGACATATGGGGTCTTGGTGGAGCGATTTGTACAACATACTACATCGTCACACCCTTGGCAAGCTTCCGGTTTTATCTCCATTAGCTTTACCACCACCACCAAGGTAGCATACTAGTACCTGCAAAATTGTTTGCAGAAAAAGCGCTGCACATACTTGGCATGACTACTTGTCACTATTACTTTAAATGTTTCATTATATTAATGAACGTAAGCAGCTAACATTTTGTTGAAATTGTGTTTGGCTGATGTCAAGTGCCAAATGAAGATTTCCATAATTAAAGTTTCGTTCAAAGTAAGTTTGCTCATTATTGAAACACGCATAACACTGCTTCAAAAATTAATACTTTTAATTTTGTTGTAAAGTTTATTTGAGCATCTGACTAAATAGTTCAGATGTCATCAAACACAAATATTTATTTAATTGATTGGAAAACTTAATATTCAACTTGTCATACGTCACAAGTAAAATAGTATTTTTTAAGTAAAAACACAAATGAAAGATGAAGTGGGACGTAAGATGGTTGGATGGCACTAGAAAAAGAAATGGGACTATACTTCTTAACAAAACTCTTTACTTTGTTGCCCCCACAAAAAAGGATTACTTGACCAGAAGTAAAATAATGTGCCAAATCGAAATTCCAAAAGAAAAAAAATTTTTTCTTAAAATTTGTGTATACTGCGATCACTGTAATCTCAAACTGAATTACATTCTACGGCATATTCCTTGTACATTATTAATGCATATTTACCTTTATTATGTTCTTGCGATAACCTATCAAGATCGGTTTTCACGACTTGTATTTTTGAAACTGATGATCAAATTTTATAATAAAGGTTTTTAAATTGGTAAATATGCAGTTTTTAGAAGGCAAAAAGTCTATGAAATTGGATTGAGATTAAAAATTTCTGAGTTTCGATGATAAACCTTCTTGCTTTCTCTGATTCGTACTAACGTTGATTTTGCTTTGTTTTTAAAATAATATAAAATTCAAAAGAAGAATAAAAACGGTGCAGAATACATCAAATATGCTATTCAAATTGGGATATTGCTTGATGAAATATTTTAACATGATAAATAATATTGTGCTGCTATTTTAACAACAAATTAGGTTCAATGAAATAAAATCTCAGTATAGAATAGTCACTATGCACAAACAATTACATCTGTCAACTCGATTAATGAGACGAAATTAGTGAGACAAAATTTTCCTAATTTAGAGTTTCATTTGACAGATTTTTTGGTTCCGGTTTAATATGTGGCCTACCCATAGAATTAGATAAAATTTCGTAGGCCACATTCGAAAGGTAGGCCACATACTGAACCGATACCGATTTTTTTCTGCTATTTAGGGTTAAAATTGCTTTTAAAGCTGAAAATATTCTTAAAATTCAATCTTTGTCAAACAGTGATTTAGTAAAAGAAAAAAGAGAAACAGCTCCACAACTTTCTAGCGGTTTTGTAAAGTGAAATTCTATTTTGGTTTAATAGTTAACATTGCAGTAACTGTTAACAACAATAGTTATTAGGAAGTATTTACTCATTTTGGCGATTGATAACAATTTTAAAGCTTGCGAGATACTGTATATCTTGTAATCAAATTTCCCGTAGTTTTTTAGATCAATTTTCTAATTACTCTAATAGTTTTTATTCCTAACACCGACGCGGAATTCCTGGTCGGATTTTCGAGCAAGTCGATGACCGGGTGGCTGCCAACTACTCACATCTCTTGAGATAGATTCACGTGGTTTAAGTGGCTTTATTGTTGGTGTACAATGATGCGAAATCGCAGCCCAAACACGTGACACGATTCGGCGTAAAAAACGAGTATAAAAAAAAAGATTGATACAGAAAAGCAATAAATATAATAAAAAGAAACAGCAAAATTTATAAAAAAAAGGTTTTTGAAACAAACGCGACTCTGGAAAGAAAATTCAAAAAGAAAAAAGTATTGCTTAATGAATCTACCTGCTGCCGAAGCTGAATCATTACTTCTTTCTTCTTGTCTTTTCCATATGCATCGCACGTAGTCAGGTTTTTAATCAACAAACTGAATACAATGCCTTTATCCATTTCTGAGCTCATCGCATTCAAGCACGACATTACTGGCATGAGTTCGATGTATTCAAGAAAGACAGGATCGTTTTTTACCTGAGCAAGATCATTTCTTTGTTGGTTACTAGAATACTTTATGCTTTTATTCTTTTGCTAATAAATATTTTTGATATTTTTGCTATTGTCTTCGTAAAACAAAAATATTTTCTTTTTGAATAAAAGATTGCTTAACTAGTTAATCAAAAATCACTGTGAACCTATTTTGAAGACACTGCTATGGGCAAGACAGCGTTTTGGCAATAAAACAATGTTGGGTTTCTATTTTAGACCGCGCGTTTTGTATCTAGTCACACCATACGGCTAAAAATGAGTTGTTTTGAATTTCATTTCAACATTATTTTGTTCCTGCAACCTTTTAATTACTGTTTCACTCTCGTTATTTTTTATTTTATTTTTTTGTCAATAAGGTAAAGTTTTGTTGGAAAAAGATAGCAAAGAAAGATTTTTAAAAAAGTAGTTCAATTTATTGACGTTTAGCATTAAAAGTTTAATTTATTCTTTGCCACTTTTTTACTATTCTGATTGTGATTATGCCGCTGAGATTAATTTGAAGTTGTTTCAAATGAATAAAACTCGTTGCAAAATCATTTTCATTGCTAATGACTCTTAAAAGCAATTCCTAATCATAAAAATTTGATACTGAACCAAGTCGAAAAAATTTGAAACTGAAAAATCAAACCAAAAGGACCTCAACGTAAAAGGTCGTTGGGGAGCAAAAAAATTAATGTGGTTATTGTTGAAAAATCAATCAGAAAAAACTCAGTGTGATGGATAGCTTAGTTGAATAACATTCTGACGTGTCAGAAAATGGATAGTCTACCGCAGCAGTTTTCGTTGTGCCCTTGAAAATACGTTTTACAACAATTTTTTTGTGAGGTCACTCTGTTTACTTGCATTATTACTTTGCTTAAAGCAGAAAGTAGCAACCAAACCAATGCCGCCATACGATGAAAAATAAGTGCAAGTATAAGCTAATCTAAAAAAACTCGGCATAATTAGCAATTTTTGAAAAAAATGTCGAGCAAAAAAGCTATAAACAATTCAAATTGACTACTAATACGACTCACTTATATCATTAAAGAAAAGTAAACAGAAATGAAATGGTAGTGTTCAAATTACAGTAAACAAAAATATATTTTAAAAATATACTGTATACCGACAAAACCTTTGCAATGCCAAAAGAGTTTCTTATGATTTAACTGAAAAAAACAAAACAAAACAGGAAACCAATGTAATCCATTACTGTTGAACTTTGTTGAACTTCCTGTTTTTTCCCGACGCTTTTGTTGCAAGAACCATAAATGTATTCAACACTTGCAACGTAGAAGCCGAGAAAAATGACGTGTAAGGTCAATGACTATCTTTGAATACCGCAAAGTCGGCACAACTGAACCAGTTCCAAGACTGACTTTTAATTACTAGAAGTTTTATAATTTAAAAGCTTTGCACAATGTTGCTGCAATGGCGCGGAACTGCTAAAGATCTATCAAATTCAATCTTTTTCTGAATTGTTTTCGTTTTTTTTTCACTTTTATATACAGGGCGTCTATAAATTATCGCTACAATTAAAAAAAATTTGATAAAATTTTTTTTCTAAATTTTTGAAGCACTTTGCTTTAAGTTGAAAGGATACGTTTCAAATTTTTTTTGGAAGCATTAATACACCTTCAGTTTTTCCACGTGCGCACTATTAGTCGCACGTTGGATATCCAGCCGATATTTAATTTCTCTCCATGTTCTTGCTAAGACATCCACAATAATTGTAGCAATCGCATCAGTTATTCGATGCTGTAAATTAGTAATCTTTCAAACTTTGGTTTGATAGACCATAGCCTTTACATAACCCCACAAAAAATTCAATGGTTTAATGTCAGGAGAACGAGTAAGCCAAGGTATGAGACCATCTTGTCCAATCCACCCACTTGTAAATGTTAAATTCAGAAATTGCCTACTTTTACGTCCTCAATGGGGTGGTGCACCGTCCTTCTAGAAAATAACTAATGCCTGACCCTCTTCCAGCTGTGATACGTACTCTTTTAAAGCATCTAGATAGATTTGAGCTGTGATTGTTTTTCAGCAACGAAAAAGGCCCAATTTTATAATTCATAGCATTGTCCAATTCAAGTTCTCTTCTCCAAGCCCCATAGGCTATTATCGCATTGTTGCTATAGCAATGCAGAGATGTAAACGTTAATGCATTTACTCGTCATTAAAATAAAGGCATTTTAAAAACAATCTAAACTGTCCAGCATTCGCAGGAAACGGCTTTATATGATTTTGGGCAAAATAAATTGTGTGTCTGTCTCACTGCAAAAACTTTTTCTTCTCAGCTTATCATTAGTCTCAAGAGCCTACAGTAACTGCAAAGAAGCCTAGAAAATGGGGTTTTTAGGACTTCTGAAATATGCCACCCGCAAAGATTCAATTTTTTATGATTATAATTAAGGTTGGCCAGTTCTTTTTCTCTGTAACAGACTACCAGTGTCCATAAACTTTTTATGCCATGCTGGGATGGTGGACCGCACAGATAGCTCTATTTTCTATATTAGCATTCAAACTTTCGCTGAACTTTGATGTCTTTTTTTGTCTTTATAAACCAGGAGACACTTTTTTTTTACGGAGTGTTCATTTCATACACTCCATTTTGAGTTTCAATTTGTAAAAAAATTAATAAATTATAATCTCAAAACTGATTAATTCAACAAGTACCTGTTAAAATAGAATAGAATTGAAGTACTTCCCATTACTATATAACAAACTAAAAAAAACTATCTCAAACAATAAAATTTTGGCAATTTTTGAAATTGTAGCACTAGCTTTATTTGTGGATACCCTTTATTCAAAATAAATTTCTTTATTTATAAAAACAAGAAATCAGCATACTTGTTTCTCAAAAATCTTTGAAGGACTTTTATACAAACGTATAAATAATTTTTTAAATAAACATAATGTAATTATAAATTCTCAATATGGTTTTCAAAATAAAGTCTCAACCAATCATGCTTTTGTTGATGTTATCACACACTCCTATGACAATATAAATTCTAATCAATACACTGGTTTAGTTTTTCTTGACCTTACAAAAGCTTTTGATTCACTAAACCATGACATTCTCCTTCTCAAACTTGATCATTATGACATACGCGGCTCAACAAATCAACTAATTAAATCGTTTTTATCTCGCAAACAATTCGTTTCCATTAAGGGTGCTAAATCTAAGCTGTTACAAAATAATTATGGTGTTCCGCAGGGTTCGATTCTTGGCCCTCTTTTATTTCTCTTGTATGTTAATGATATGCGCCAAGCGGTTAGCTGTATGCCAATACTCTTTGCTGATGATACATGCTTAATTTTTACGGCCCCTAACCTTGCTTCCCTTACTACAATTATGAATAAAGAACTTCAAAATTTATCAATTTGGTTTGATTCTAATAAACTTATAGTTAATCCCTCTAAATCCAACTTCCTAATCATACCTCCCAAACTAAACAAATCTTTCCCACAAACTAATGTTTTTTTAAATAATATTTCTATTCCACAATGCATGAATATTAAATACTTAGGTTTAACTATTGATATGAATTTAAATTTTGATTTCCACATTTCAAATATAGCATATAAAATATAAAGAACGGTTGGATTTATCTCTAAAATTAGACACTATCTACCAGAAACAGCACTATTAAAAATCTATTACGCTCTGATACATTCCCATTTATTATATGGCCTTATTATTTGGGGATCTACCTTCCCGACGTATCTTCAAAAATTGATAATCTTCAAAATAAAGCCGTTAAATTTATATGTGCAGCTAAATTTTGTGATAATTCCTCACCTTATTACAAACGCCTTAAGATTCTAAAACATATAGATCTTTATAAACTAGAAGTTGGTAAATTTATTCATTCCAATTTTTAAAAAATGCTTCCCAAAAATTTGTCTAATTATTTTATTTTAACCAGCCAGATCTCGGAAAAAAACACTAGATTAAATGAAAAATCAAAAAAAACTTTGCATATTCCCTTTTGTAAAATTTCACGATAACAAAGATGTATAAAATATCAAGGAGTTAAGATATGGAACGAAATTCCCATTCTAATTCAAAATGCTTCTTACTGTGTTTTCAAATATGAATTTAAAAAATACTTATTGAACCTTATATTTAAAATAAAAAAACCTTATTTAAAATGAAAAACCCTCTTCTCTGCAACAGTTAAATTTTACAAGTTGTTGTATCTGTAGTTTTGCTCTCAAGGGTGGCTGCTGACTAGAAGACCGAAAGGTCAAATCGCAGTCTCCCTGCGGCTAAAAAAAAAATTTATTACTTTATTTTATTTATTTATTTTTTTTTATTTGATTTTAGTGTTTGAATTCGTTATGTGTTTTTATTTTTTTCCCGCAAATAAAAGTATGTTGATTGATTGATTGATTGTTTAATCGCACAATTAACATTGGTTAAAACGAGCATACAATTAACAGAAATCTTTGTTTAAACAAAGAAATCAATAACTTATTTTCTTAATTTTTTTCACCAATTAACTTTTCATCAGATTAGATCAGTGGTTCTCAAAAGTTTTTGCTACATTCCTCCCTTTGAGGACTTGGGTACCATCATTTCCCCCTTCTAAAAAAGAATACTTCAATGATCAAAGTGAAGAATTTTTTTGTCTTCATCCAAATTTGTGACCCAAATTCCAATTATCCCATAAAGTTCAAAAATTAACATTCAATTTTCAATTTTTCTCAGATTTCTCAATTTTTATTTACAGTATTTTATTTCATCTCTATATTTATCCGTGGCTTGCAGTGACCTCTGAGACTAGTCATGCAATTGGCATGCCAAACCCAGGTCATAAAATTGGGTATATTCAAAATCAATTTCGTCCTAGATTCAAGGTGATCTCTAAAAAAAAGTTCATCACTTGAAGTCATTCCCTAGTAATGCAGTTTTCGTCCCAGAAATGCAGTGATCTCTAAAAAAAAGGTCATCACTTGAAATCTTTCCTAGGTAACGTTTTTTTTCGTTCTAAAAATCCAGTGAACTCTAAAAAAACAACAAAGATCATCGCTTGAAATCGTTCCGGGTAATGCACTTTTTCCCGTCAAAATGCAGTGATCTCTAAAAAAAAAGGTCATCGCTTGAAATCATAACTGGTGATGCACTTTTCGTTCTAGAAATGCAGTGATCTCTAAAAAAAAAAAGGTCATCGCTTGAAATCATTACTGCTGATGCACTGTTCGTCTTCAAAATGCGGTAATCTCTAAAAAAAAAGGTCATCACTTTTAACCAGTCTCCGATTTCTTACTTTTCGTCCTAAATTCACAATATTCTCTAAAATAACACAAAAAAAGAGGTCTTCGTCTCGGATCAGCCTCAGATTTCATCCGAAACAAGTAATATTTCTAACCGAATTCAACGATATCTACCTCATCGCGCAAAAATTCGTCATGCAATTCCTAAAAATTTTATCATGCTACGCATGACTTGCATGCCTTAACCGCACGGCACTGATATTTATTTTTCTGACTCGCAGAAACATAACACAACAGATTGGATAGCAATTAACCCAACCTGCTTCTGGAGATGCCCAGATATTGCTGTCTGGTTGAAATCTTTTTATTTTGTTTTTTTAGTTATACAGAAATATGACTGAAATTTGGAATTGCTTGCCAAGGCTGCCAAGCAAAGGAAAGTGCCGTAAAGTGTCTTTTCCAAGAACATAACGGAATGGTGCAAGTAGGTTTTGAACTGAGACCATGTTGATCACAATCACAGTGCTCTAACCACTCGACCACACTGCTGATATTTTCATCCCTAAAAAGTAGTATTTTCAAAAACACTTTTTACTTTGAAATAGGCCTACCAATTTTTTTGCCTCACTTACATTGTAGTAAAATTTTCAAATTTCTCCCTGATTCCTCCCCTAGTGATTTTCCTCCTTGGAGATTTCAAATTTTTCCTCAGGGAGCCAAGTGGCTCACTTTGAGAAACACTGGATTAGATACTTAGGCTAAATTTTATTCTTATTACTACAATTCAAAGTTTATGGTTTCAATCGGACTAAAACACAAAGTGTAGATACTTACTACAAAACACAATTTACAACATAACTTTTTTGTTTTAATTTAACACAATAAGAGAAATCATTTTTCGTCATAGTTGGGATTTTAAATTTTAAAGGAAGTGTTGATTTGAAAATTTTTTACTGTCCAGGTTTTTCATTCCAGAGTTGTAAGTCGGCCCGGGCTTTTCGGGTCGGGTTCGGGCCTAAGTTTGAGAAAAACTTTGGCCCTAATTAATGCCCAATGCGGAGCTTACAGACAAACGATCATTTTTTTAACATATACATGTGTTTTGACCAAACTTAATTTTCGGGCGTTTTCAGGCCCGCTTAGGGTTTTGAATCAAATTTGGGTTCGGGCCGGGTTCGGACCTGAACTAGTCGGCCCGTTTGTAACTTCGTTTCAGTCAATGTCTAAGGACTATAGAGGACCAGTCCAAGGTAGAAATCTGTTTTTAGGGAGACACGCCTCGGCTTTCAGACAAGAGGTGACATAAATGTTGGTTTTTTCCCCAGTAGGAAAGTGTTTCGTTAATAAAACAGCATGGAAAAAGTGTTTCGCGCTTATGAAGAGGCTAGAAACCATTTTATCAAAGCAGCTTTGAATAGTTGTTTACACTTACATGTTCGCTTGAATGGTGGTCGGGATTGTTTACGTTTTGAGTTATGTCCGATAGTTGGTAAAATTCGTTTTGAAAAAATTCATAATCAATTCTGTTCGTTAGCTCTAAGTCGTTCTGATCTGATCCTCTTTCATGAAGAAATCCAAAATAAAGGAACAACGCGTTTGATCCCAGTTTCAAGCGATCCTGAATTTTAAAAGTTGATAAGCGTTTATTTTTTTTTAAGTAATTTTCTTGTGACATACACTTGCGCTTTTACGTAGAAATTTTTACTACAATACAGAATGATTTGAATCACATTTACATGCATCTAATAATTCCACTTAGGGCAAAACTGACTGTTGTGTTTAATTTTATAAATTGTTTGTTTTTATTTTTTGCGAGTTTTAATTCAAGATACCTTGGTCTGACTCTGTCATTTAGCTTGTTATACAACAGGATAGCGCCCAACTCAATTTTATTTTCATTTTAAGATATCAATTGTTAAAATATTAAAATTGTATAACTGTTTGTAGCAGGGATGTTTAACCATTTTTCATAATGGTCCCAATTATAAATTTCAGTGCATTCAGCGGGACGCAAAGTTAAATGTAATTTATTAATTGATTAGGAATCTTAGTGAAAAGTGAAACTACTAAAATTATTACATAACTAGTGTTAAAAATATCTATGCTGGAGCTGCTTGAAGTCCTGGTTACGTGAGTTTTTTTCTTCCTGGTTACACTGATCCAAATTCTGAAAATCTGGAGAAGAGCGTTTGTGGTTGCAATCCCAAAGCTGATACAGCCAGTAGGGGTTCAGAAGAGTTATCGACCGATATTTCTGCCCTGTGTCTCCTACAAGATCCTCGAAAGGTTTATCTACATTCGCGTTGAACCAATCATAGATTCATTGCTCCCTTGAGAGCAGGCTGAGTTTCGAACCGTGGATCAAGTTATTTTATTAACAGAAGACATCGAGGATTTTGTTTTGCCGATTTATCGATCTGACAGCGGCATATGACTCTTTATGTCATATTGGCCTTAAATGCCAGCTGCTTGAGGCTTCTGCCAGATAAGCACATGGTATGAATAATCATTGAACTTGTCCAAAATCGAAGTTTCACTCTTGCTACCGGTGACAGCAAGCAAAGCAGGATTCGTCATCTGAAAAACGGCCTTCCTCAGAGATTGATCTGGGCTCTTTTCTTTTTCAAACTTTTTATATTTACGTCTAAATCTGCCCTCCACAATTTCCTGAAACTTTACCAACGCAGACAATCTAGCATTGTTGCACTCCTTTGGAAAGTGAAAGGCCTTTGAGGGCTTAGTCACACTAAGACGGTGATGGCAACATTTTATTCAAATAACATAAAGGCCAAACGTGAGCTAAATGTTTACAACAACATAACACTTTTACCATTTTGTCCAACCTCACTTATTTTGTGGACAGATAGCTCACATTCCGTCATCATTTCGTGGCATGGAGCAAAAAACTATATTAACGCACACACTGCTAAAGCAACTAGCAGGCTCAGAATGAAGTGCTGCTGTTAAAACAGTGTTTACAGCTGCTCTATCTATATTCTAATTAACAGCTGAGTATTGCTCACCAGTCCGGTATAGCACGCTATCGTTCACTTTTTATAGACGGTGTCCTGTATAACGCTTTGCGCATTGTCACTGGATGCTTGCGTCCCACTCCAATTGGTAGCCTACCAATACTCTTAGGCATCTAGTCAGCTTTTTGCCAGAGTTTTGCCGACTTGGAGCGACACTTTCCTTGGCCAGCAGTGCAACTCTAGGTTCGACCATATCCCTTTCAGCGGTTTCGATAGCAATTGACAGCAAAATGCCTCAAAAACCTTTTAAAAAAAGACTTTAGGTATGATGGTGTCAATTGATACTAAAAGATAAATGCAACCCAGAAATCTCTCCAAATTGTTAATTGCTTCTTTAAACTTTACACGGCTATTCAAAAGAAGGTGAATTTTATTCCACCGGGCTATCCAAAAGTATATTTGAACTCGTGTCTGAAATGGATATATTAAATTCTTAGATTGAACCTAGAATCTCTAAAAATGTCTGATCCTTTTTCTACTCTCCTAATAAATCTACATCATTCCTTTTTTTTACCACTAGCAGCATTGCTGCTACTACAGTAATCTTATTCCAAACTATGTACTCCGCATTAGTTCAAATTTACTATATTTACTATCAATAACTTTAAGTCATTCACAGTTATTACTTGATATTCTAAAAAATGTTTGAAAATAACATATTCAATATCAATGTAATTGCAAAACAATGTAAATAATACATATGTCCGCAGAGTGGTTGAGTGGCTAGAGTGCCAGGATTGTAATTAACATGGCCTCGGTTCAAAACCTACTAGCGTCATTTTATTGTGTCCTTGGGAAAGACACTTTAAGGCACTCTCCCCTGCTTGGTGTCTTGGCAAGCAGTTCTAAATTAAAATTATGTCTCTATTAAATTTCAAGCAGACAGCAATATCTTGATATCTCCGGAAGCAGGTCGGGGTAATTGCTTACCTTATGTATTAGCGCCTCCGTCGCTTTCCCGCGAGTCAGGAGGATAAATATAGAGATAAAATAAAAATATTGATAAATAAAAAAATAAAAAAATGATTCTTGGGTAAGCGTCTTTATGATAAACTATGCCCACAAAAATTTTTATAGATCAGTTTATTGGACGTCACTCGTCGCAGCAAACAACTGGCGTATTCACTTTGTTTCCCTATACGTTACTATGACAGCAGTGACATCGAATTCGATACGATTATGAAAATATAACTAAAAAAATTTAAGTAAGCCCCATAAAAACCTTAAGTGAACCGCAGGTTGGATATTCCTGGTTTATAGTAATGGTATAATAATAGCAAATACGTAATAATATAGCCGTACGAAGCGTGGCGCTGGGGGGCAGAAACAGATTTTTTTCTGGTATCGAGCATGCACTTTTTGGGCAGAAGAAATTACTTTATGCTAGCTGTTTCGGTAGACTTATGGTACAATCCAGAACAATTTTGATCAATGCAGAAAAACAAATAATATAAAGGCTTTTTTTGGGTCTTCAAAATTTTTTACGGCAAAACCAATTTATTTCACGTACATGTACAAACTTACATCTCTGTTCCTTCTACAACTAAAAAAAACAAGTCAAGACCAAAAAAAGGTTTTCACTTTAAATTTGAGTGATATGCAAATTTGGGCAATTTTCGAAAAAATTTGAGTAAAAATGTTTTCCCCCTCCCAAAATGTTTTAATCTGGTAAGGCTATTGGCGATAAAATTTATTATTGCTAAAGATGAAGTCAATTAAATCGTCACACTTCATTCTTAATTGTAATCTTAACGTTATAACTTTGTAATTAATTTTCTGTCTTAATTTTAAATTCTTCCACTTTAACATTAAGCTCTTGATTATGACCTAATCTTTTTCATTGTTACGCAGTGATTGCGTAATCGGTACACCCCCAATTAATTTATTTTTAATAGCAAGTTGTTCTTAAAAGTGTATTATAAAGATTCGTTTTATCGTTTTACTTCACAGCGCATTGGTTGCAATTTTAAAGCCTTGTGAAGTTCTGCTACAGTTCTTCGTAATTTTTTTTCTAAAACGTTTTAAGAAACGATTGACTGGAACCTTTTATTACAACCAGTAACAGCTGATGGGACATTTTGAGTTTTGTGTGATTTGTTTATTACTTGTTTTCTGGTTGTATTGTGGCGTCATAGACTGCTTTGTCCAATTGCTAAACGTATTTTAATAATTAATTTAAAAAATTTGGCCCAAATTTGTAACTTTAATTGTTTTCTTGTAACATTGGTTGATTTACATAAATAAATTCGTAGTTTTTTCCGATTGGAATAAGTTTTAGAAATCGTTTTGTGTTACTGTTGCCTATATCGTTGTGGTTAAGTGGTTAAGGTTCAGTGTTGACGCCTTAGAAATTAATTTTATAGTAAGATAAAATTATTTTAGTTCTGTGTGGCGGACAAATTATTAAGTTTAATATTGGTCATAGGGTGTTAATTTATTTTTATAATTAGTCAGATAAAGTTGTTGAGTGATTTTTTCAAGTTGCTGGCGCTGTGAATTGCTTTGAAGTTTGGTAAAGGTCGAAAGCCAAGCTTTACGAAAATTAAACAGTTTTTTTCTGATTTTGTGAGTATATTCTTTATAGTCACAAACCGTGTTTTCCTTCTATCTGTCGAAAGAAGTTTTTTGGCGAATCCATTCGTACTTAGCCACAATTAATTGTTCTAAAAACTTCAGTCTCGCGGCAAACCATTTCTAGGGTCGACATAAAATAAAAATAAACCCAGTTTTACTTTAGCGCAGGTATTGGGGAATTCAACCGATCCTTTCGCATTCCGAGTAAAGTGGTGACATAAATTATAAAAACAAATTTATCACTATAGCTTTATTAAAATCGAACTTAGCTAATATAGTTTTAAATTATTATTTTTATAACTTTTTCTTATATTCGTTATATTATCGGAAGGCAACTAAATTAAAAGTGCTTTTACCAATCAGCCAGCTTTAAAAGATTAAAAACTATTGACTTAAATCACCAAATAAACTTTTCGTTTTGTCAGTTGGTTACTAGACGGATTTAACCACCCTAAGGCTTGGAATGGGTAGCATCATCAGCAGGTGGCTGAAAAAGTCCATTAAAATACGCTTTTAAAAGATACTAGAAAAGATTGTTTTGTCGAAGACAACACCATGATACATTCATTTGCGATATAAGTATGCCAAGAAAAAAAACGTTTCGATAATTTAGCTATAGTCGAACTTGAAAATAAAAGATAAAAATAGAGCTATTTATTAACCGTACTCATTAGAATATTTTCTTTTGCTATTTTCTATTTAGCAGGTCATGTTGCCACTGAAAACAACAGTAGTTTTACAATATTTGTTTTTGTTATGGTTAAATTTTCTATGCAATGCATATAAGACGGGCATAGAAGTTTGACAAACAAATGTACTCCAAGCGTGTGCGCTCAGCATGTGCCATGTGTGAAGCAGATTTAATTTAAATTTAGCAAAAATTTTAATATTTTCTTCAGCAGTAATTACATACTTTATAGTGAGTGATTTTTTTTTATTCTATTATACAGTAGAAGCATTTTTAATAAGTTTTACTTTGTTGTACTGCTGAAAGATAAAAATAGTTAGTGTAATTATACATAAGAAAATTTACTCCATGTTTCAGTGTAGTTTGAACCAAAATTCGAAGCCCATTAATAGTAACTTCGCATTGTTCGTATGGTTTAATAGTGACTTCATGCTTGGATTCGGAGCAAGATATTATGCAATGCTGTTTTTGAATTCTATAAAAACATAAGTTTTTAGGCCTACTTATAATTATTTTAATTAAAATTTTTTATTATCTAAAAATAGATTTATCTAAATTAGGATATAACATGATAAAAATTTACGGCTTGAATTGAGAGTCAAAAAAAGTTTTTATTGCAGCTAAGAGTGGTTAGAAACGTACCCAAGACCTTTCAATACAATTGTATTTTCATTTTCGCTGTTTTGATCAACGGATTTCCCAATAATTGTGACTCCATCATATAATATATGCTTCACAATGCCGCTCAGTTGAGGGTCTTCATTTACATTCTGTAAAACGACAAGAAAGATTAAACTTTAAAAAAATATCTGTCATACTGTGATACTGAGTCTTATTCCTTCATATATAATTCAATTACATTGATATTTTTGCAAATTTGTTTACAAAAAGTTAATTCAAAATTAAGTTGTTTTCTCTTTTTTTCTTTTTTTTTGGTTACGAAACTGAAACATTTGTAAAAAAAATATTAAAAATATTGACTTTTTAGGATAAACATCATAAAGTATTGCTGCAATACACAAAAGTTTTCATCAAAAGTCACTAAAAAACTTATAAAAATTTTTTTGGTCTTTGGTCATACCAGATCCCTTAAAACATGTTTGAAGGCTATATAAGAGTGCAAAAATTCCAGGTTAAGAACTTCTGAATTAAAAAAATTTGTCACTTCTAGCGTATTTTTTCTTTTCATTTAAAAGCAAGAACACTACTATGAAATTTATTAACTTTAAGAAAAAGATCAATATTAATTAATTTGCATCAAAATGATCTACTTGCAAATATGGATGATGAGTTTTCAAGTTTTCATCTTTATTTTCAATATTTTTTTTTTCTTTTTCCCATTGTTTTCTGGCCGCCTCGAGCTTTTGTTCCCACGTCATAGTCATTTCTTTCATTTGTTGTTCGTTGTGAGCTATTAGTCGTTCAACTTCTTCTGCATAAAAAGTTAATTTTATAAACTACATATTATGTACTTTATAAAAAGTAAAAATTTTAGTTAAAATTTTAGTATAAACAGCATAGTAAATAGCGTGATCCGACAGTTGATCGAACGACAATTGATCGAACGGCACTTGAACGAAGCGACACTTGGTCGAAACGACACTTGATCGAAACGGCATTTGCTTGAAACGACACTTGATCAAAACGACGCTTAATCGAAACGACACTTGAACAAATAATAAAAGAAAAAATCTACAACTTTGAAGATGTCCCGATTTTGTCAATTTTTCTTCCCAAAAACATAGTAATCTCTAAAAAAATAGGTCTTCCCTTTGAATCTGTTCTGCTTTCTGAAAAGGGTCTGCAAGAATGGGGTCATGGCACAATGCCCCCCCTAAATAACTGACTGCAATGTAAAAAGAATGCAAAAAAATTGGAGCAATAGGAATGTAACGAAACATTACCATAACAAGAAATCTACTTGTTGTCCCCCTAAAAATACTTTGCCCAGGGACCTAGTTAAAAAAACCCTGATCTTGACATTGACAAAAAATTATAAAAAATAAAAAAAAATTGTCTTTTTACTGATGGCCTCTGCTTTTTATAAATCTAATTTACAGTAACAAGAGATTGTTTAATTGCAGAAACATACAAAAGTAAATCTTTTTTTTATCAACTATCATTTCGATAAAGAGTCGTTTCGATCAAATGTTGTTTCGATCAAGTGTTGTTTTGATGAAATATTGTTTCCATTACCTGTCGTTTCGATCAAGTGTCGTTTCGATCAAGTGTCGTTCGATCAACTGTCGTAGAACCGCTGTATGGATAGCCAAATATGCATGCACGAATTATGCTTTAAAAAAGTAAAGGGCATTGAACAAAACTTAAAAACTAAAAACATGTAACGCTTTGATTTAATGTTTGATCTCTTAAGTAATTTTAGTCGTTGGACGTAAAGCATGGCCAAAGAGAGGATAAAAGTCATTCACTAATTTTTAATACATAAAAAAGCAATTTGCTTGCAACAACAGATCGAAAAAAGTCGGTCACATTGCTTATATGTGGAAAGAATTGAATGTTGAATATTTTGACTCCGTTTTTTTCCTTTAGGATTTTGTAGTGAAAAAACTTTATTTAAAACAATTTTTTGAAAGTTTGATTAAGTCAAAAAAATAAAAAAGAAAGAAAATTGCGTTTTCACAAGACATAAAAGTTTTTAAATTCAAATCTAACTCAAAATCAATCTTACCACTGTTTATTAAAATATTTGATGAAGTTCTTTTGGTTAACTGAGCAAGAAGTTTTGCATTTTCAGCTTTCAATTCTCGAATTAATCGATCTGTTGAACTTTCGTTAATCACTGCTCTATTTTTGATCTTTTTCGCTCGATCAGCGTAGCGCAAGGTTGATAAAGTTTCATCGTAGTTAATGTCAGCAGGACTTAAAGCAGCAATCTGTAATAAAAAAAGATTTGCTTTAGATTTGAAGTTGTTTCGTTATAAGATCGACAAACGCGTTGACGCGGTAAAGAAAAAGAAAAGTGCTTTGATACAAACTTGGAATACAAGAATTATTAATGATATTTTGACCAGGATATATTGAAGAACCCAAAGGTCATCAAAATCATTTGCTTTCAGTCGTAATTTTCTTGTAATTTTAGACATCACACATTCAAAAATGCTGCAGCTGGATAATAGTGACATCTATTGTCAATAAAATGTATGTGAGCCAACAAGAAATTATGACTAAAGGAATCACTCGCACATGGTAATTATATTTATTAAAGTAATGTTTTAATACCATTAGTCCATGTAATAATTCTGTATTGCAATAAAACAAACTATAATATAACATTCAATACAGATATGATAAAAAAATTTTTTTCTTTTATCTTTTTGTAATTTAGGATTAATATCAGTTAGACCAGGGATGTCCAACCTGTGGTCCGCGGGCCACATTGCGGCCCAGCTTACTCAAACTTTTTACTTATATTTTAATACAGGGGTAACCAAACTTTTTTCCTCACGCGCCAATTTTAGTCAAGTCCAGTTCATATCTGCCACACAAACGAAAGGTCAACGCTGGAAAAAATTCTTACTTTTCCTACTGAAACCAAGCTGTTCTCTAAAAAAAAAAAAAGTCATCGCTGGAAATCAGTTGCAATCCGCCACAGGTTGGCCGCCTTTGATATAGCTTGATGTAAGTTGTGGAACATTTTTCATTTGAAATATTTTCCCCAACAGCAATGCGCCACCACTAACCGTCCAATGCGCCGCAGGTTGGCCACCCTTGTTTTAATAGCTGTATCATTGGTATCTTAAAACTGTGTTCCGCGAACTTACTTTTTTGACGAAAATCGAGAAACCAGAGTAAGATTTAAAGTAAAGATCTTTTTCTAGAGATCACTACGTTTTTAAGACAAAAATTTAGAAACCAGAGTAAGATTTAAAGTAAAAACCAGGGAAGCGAACTCGGACTCGAAACTCGGATTTGCTTCAACCTTGACGAGCCGCATGTCTGGTGAAGAACTTTTCTTTAGAGATCACAAATTTTGAGACGAAAATTAAAAAAATAAATTCAGATTCAAAGTGAAAACTTTTTTGCGGCCCGCCGACTATAATTAAATTTATACTTTGGCTCATTATGAAAAAAGGTTGGACATCCCTGAATTAGACAATAGGCATAATCAACAAACACAATGATGCAGCTTACATAAAAAACAGCAAAGAAGTCATTGAAGATCATACACATATTTTTAAAATAAAATTGGTTTTAAAGATTCTCGGACTGCAACAATTTAACTTATGGGTATTTTAATTATTATTGTTAATACCAGCATATTTAAATGGTTTGTGAAATAACTTTTAAACCTTTCTGCCACTTTACAAGCTATGTTACAATGTGTGCAAGCATAATGAAGTGATCAAAATGTCAAATATTTTGAACAAGTTCAAAACTAAAAACAGATGTAGACCTACTTGTTCTTATTACCATTTACAATTCTCAACGTTTGAAAATCGTATCCAAGCAATGTTACACGAAAGGAACTGGATTGTGCATATAAGCGTGCCAGCCTAAAAAATTTGGGGGCAATCGAGGTTTTGACGAAAACTTGTGACGTTTGCCCGAATCTTGATTTTCTAAAACTTCACTGATATCAGAGAAAAAAGTGTGTAAACGAAGAAAAAAAAAAGTTCTTCACTATAAATCTGTCTTCGATTTCTCGATTTTTGTCCCAAAAACATAGTGTTGTCTAAAAGAAAAAAGATCTTCACTTAAATTCGTAAACTTTTTTCTGCAATTAGCACAAAAACCATTTTTTGATTTTTGTCACTGCCCTAAAATTCCTGATTTTGCCCAAATTTTTCTGTCACTCCCCAAAAAATTTTGGTTTTACCCAAATATGTCCTTTTCGCTGTTCAAAAAATTTTGATTTTGTCCAAATTTTTGAAATATGGGGGAAGGTGATGGCTGTAATAGGGTGAAAACGGGACCGATCCGCTGCCGCACCGAGCCCCCCTAAAATACATCAAAATGTGGCCCGTCTACACAAGATATTGCTCTACAGTATTTAGCAGCATCAGGACGTCGATGGCATGTCAAAAAGAAAAAAAATTTGAATCAGTGGTTGCAGCATGCTCGGCTTCTGCTCGTTATTTTGTCAATTGTGCTCAGCTTCCTATGGTGTTTGCTGTGCCAAAGTTTGTGCGACAGCTTTTTGGTCAGCGATTTCTTCAAGTTCACCATATATAGTTACGTGGCTGCACCACTCAGTGGGCCCCTTTAAAGTGAAGACCTTTTTTTTTAGAGATAACTTTGTTTTGAGACACTAAAAAGTGGTTCTCCAAATCAAACGGCTGCTTTTTAAAGAGATTACTATACTTTAGATCACTCAATATTGGCCCTCCCAAAATGAAGACCTTTTTTTTAGAGATCACTTTGTTTTCATACATTAAAAATGGTTCCGTCTACTTTTTTTGGTACACTAAAAAGTGGCCCACTTTTCTTGCACCAGGCCTCCCTTTTTATAAGACCATCACTGATGGGGATCGGATGCCCCCTGCCGCCCAAGCAGGTACGCTTATGATAGTGCATCACCATTGCCAATCACCAGATATTTAGAATATGAGTTGAGGACATCAGCTGAATACCGTCTGCGGCGTAGCGCTTTACGCGGCAAACCCAAGCTTACTACTTAGGTATGGTTTCGGGTTGAAACCCTTATAAGAGACACGGTAAGTGGATGCATGAAACTCTGTCTGTCCCTAAGTCATATATTTTCAATTGATGTACTGGTACATCAATTGAAAATACTCGTTGACAAATCTTTTCGAAATACAAATTGACTAAGATTGTATATAATACATTTCAATATACAGTACTGCAGAAATTCGAAAGATCATGAATGAGTTTTAAAAATTTTTGTCAAAATGGGAAAGATTTTAGGCTTGTTCACAGCAATTCGTAAGTTTTTAAGAACTTCATTTGGAACCAAGCTATCGCCTCAATAGCTTTTAAATAACGTGGGAAATTACAAGCAAAGTGTAATTAAAGTGAAAATCTTATTTATCGGAGATAGTATGGTTTCTTCGCTTTAATTTATGAACCTTGTTTCAATATCGAAACTTCGGATCCATTTATCATTTTTAAGATATTAATTATAGCAAAAGCACAGTCCGTGCAAGAAAAGGATTTTGGTCAAGAAGCATTGGCAGAAAAATAACTCATTAAACAATTTGTCATAAAAACAAGTCGATCAATCAAGCCAGTTATTAAAAGCTTTTTTAAATAATTTGAATTGTTTAAACTTTTATGATTTTTTAAATTTATGTATAATTTTTATTGTGCTGTTTTCAGTTCCTTGTTAGTTATAGTTGTCGGGGGCCCGTTTAAACAAAGATCTTTCACGATGTTTTAGTTGCAATGCTTAAATTTCACGATGATACAAAGTTTAAAAGTTAACTTTTAATTTAGTCCACTTTACAAACTTACTTTTTAACAAAAAACTGTTTTATTAAGCAAATATGTTTTAAATTCGAATTTACCATAACAGTTTTGCTGTTTCCGCCAAGGGCAGATTTAAGCAGCTTAGTCAGAGTTGAGTCCCGATATGGAACCAAGACATTAGAATCACCAGCTGTCAACTTTTCGATCACTGTACCAAGCATCAACAAACTTTTATTGATTGCAGATCCCTCTTTTAAACGATCACCTAAAAAACAAGAAGCAAGCAATAAAGGCTGTATATTTACAACAAGGAATATGTTAGAAAAACTTTGTATCGGCACGAGAATTCTTAAAACGTCTTGCAATACAAATTTTAAAACAAGAATCTTATCAAATTGAAAGGAACAAATTTGGCCAATGATCCTTTTCAGCTTACATAAGGGGTCATTGCAACAGTGTAGGCCTACTGGTTGCCGATAGCTTTAAATAACAACTTTTTTAATTTAATTCGAAAATACGTAATTATTTACGTTAATTTACAGTTTACGTATTTTGAAAAAATACTTTTCGTCGAAATGAGTTTTTTTTGTTTTTTAGTATTCTTTAGAAGTTTATGGTTATTTTTTAGTAGTTTAAGTATAAACGTCACTCTTTTTAGGGGATTCTGTAGTTTTTGAGTTTAAATGATGCCTGAATCCGGCCGATAGCAATAAAGCAGGTTAAGATTTTTACATAATGAATAAAGCCGCCAAAAAAAGAAGAAAAAAAAAAAGCTTTACCTTTTTCTCAATTCATTAACTGCAACTTTTGTGAAGTCTACATTCAGTGCAAAATATTGACTATAAAACATTGGTACTTGTTAGATATGCAATCTACCTGGCATATGCAGTCTACCATCTGGTTTAATATGCAGCCTACAATTTTATGGTGTCTACTGTCTGATTTAGAAGGTTAGGGTTAGGGTTAGGGTTAGGGTTAAGTAGACTGGATACTTAACCACACTGACGTATCGAGGATTTTTAAAAAGAGCTATTCAACCATAATCATATATGCTTAGTGGAAAACTATTTTTAAGTGGATAGTTACAGAAAAAACTTTTCATTTTGAATCCGTCTCGGTTTTGTTAATTTTTTTGTCACAAAAATATAGTTTTCTCTAAAAAAAGGTCTTTACTTTGGATCTGTCTGGATTTTGTCAATTTTGGTCACAAAACATCGTTTTATCTAAAAAAAAGTCTTCCTTTGAATCTCGTATGTTAAATCATCAATTTCTGTATTTGTGATTGTATGAAATACATTTTTTGTATTTGTTATCTCCAAGGGAGGGGCCAGGACACAACGCCTTTCCATAAATACGCTACTGCTTAACCAGTACCATAACAATTTTTATTAGAATAAAATGTGATGACATAATTTTTGTTTTTTGATAAATTTTTGTCAGACCAAAAACTGTACAAAATATTTCGTTCAACACAACAGCCCTATTAAATAATAAAAAACCTTCTACTATTTTTATAGCTTCTATATATCGGCAGAAGAGTAAAAGCAATTGCAATAAATGCCGGGGCACAGGGAGTCAAATAGTGTACTTTGAAATGTGCCAAACAGAAGCATTGTGCTAGAACTTCTCTACAATAATAAAATCTCAACTGAAATCAAATCCAATAAACTTTGTAAAATTTTAATGAGACAACAATTCACCAAACTTTTGTCAAAAAGAGCCACGCATTAAATGACAGTAATAGATAATTTTCAATCAAAAAAGCATTATCAACAAACGCAAGTTTTGGCGTAGCCGAAAGGAAAACTTGTTAAAACCAAAAAAAAGGTCTTTACTCCAAAAATTGTTTTGATTGGTCAAAAATTTTCGTCGGTCAAGTAAATTACACTGTGGGCGAATTTTGCAAATAAAAAAACAAACTCTAAATGCCTGAAGCCCCGGATGAGTTCGCGCGTTCGCTTCCAGCGAGATCAACAAGATTGATCTCACTCGTCTTGGTCGTGCTCACTCCGGTAGCGTTTCGAAATATCTGCAAGTAAAGGATTTTGACAAAACTGCAATAAACGTTTGTTGAAACACTCATGCAAAAATACCAATCATGTAAAAACTCTTATAAAGCAGAGAATGAGAGTAGTTTATGATTCTTGTGCCACAAAAATACTTCAATTAAAAGTTTAGAAAACTTTGTTTTTATCGATATTTCGATTAATCAAAAACAATTTAGTTATCGGATGAAACTGATAAACATTTTTTTGAAAACAAGCGATAAAAATTTATTTTCTTTCAAAAAAAAATCATAAATCATTATTCTTGAACAACACTACATTTACTAATTTTGAAACTCCAACTACTACTTCCGAAACAAGTTCAGGGTTGCACCTGCTTAAACTTAATAGTGATGACCATGTGAGAGCGACTGCTGGTGGCATTCATGTTCGTTGACGCCGTGCTCCGGCAAATTGCTCCCATCTCCATTAGATATTCTATTGTTTTGTAATTCTGACACGGATGGGAACTTAGACCTTGGACGTAAAAGCCAGTTTTGTTCTTTTCGCGAACCTTAAGAAAATTGTATTAAAGAAGAAAAAAACTTAAATTACTTGCTGATCATTTTTAATAATCACCTTTAAACTGCTGTTTTTCTCTTGTGTTTTTCTATTAAGAAGATCGCGTATCTTCTCGTTATAGATTTCAAGCATGCTGAACGAGACCTGATTTACATTAAAAGTGGGACAAATCACCGCGTTAGAAATAGAATTATAAATATTTTCTTTTAAAACACGAGGAGTGCTTTCTATTTCTTGCTATTCATTCGGCTTATTTTAAAAAATATATAAAAGCTAAAAGCAGGCTTGATAATCGGTTTGGGATAGCGCTTTAGAAAGAAAAACATGTGACTTTCGTTATTTTGAACCAACTTTAATGAAAATGAGGGTTTGTTTTTTTGTTTGCCTATTTTAACTTAAACGTTTACATTCTAAATTTGAAAAGAGAGCAATATTTAAAACGTCGTTACAGCTGAGATTCAAATAGCTATAATTGTTTTTGGTCAGTGACCAGCACCTCAATAATCGGTGGTCACTCACTGCTTGTATTAAAAACATGAATGGTGTGAGTGAGAGCTACTGTTTATGCGTTGAAACTTGCTGTTTAATATTTTTTAACAAAGTTATATTGCAATTTTTTTAGCCTGCTTTTCATTTTTTCTCGGAGTTCGGAGTTCTTCGGAAGTTCCTCGGAACGTTTTTTAAATAACTGATAAATAATCTTTTTAAAGCATAAATTAATTTAACAATTATGTCAATATCTATTCAGGCAAACGTAATCGTAGAATTACTCGTAGAACAATTACCGTACCTTTATTGAATTATCAAAGTTTAAATAATTAAACTGATTTTCAGAAAGATTGTGTTCAGTTTACATTAACATTCTCAAGAAAGTTTTATCAAACACTCCAACCGAGAATTTTACCTGTATCTCTTTCTTTTTTCGTTCAACTTTGTCTATTTCTTTAAACAAATGACCACACGTAATCGAAATTATTCCTTTATTAGAGCCGTGTCCGATCATGGAATAACTTTTTCCGCTTCCGGTTTGTCCGTATGCAAAAAGGGTTGCATTGTACCCGTCCCAAGCATTCTGTAGCACACCTTTTCCCAAGTCCGCAAACACCGATTTCTACGCAGAATCGCAAGTTGTCTGGTTTAGCGACTTGCTTTCCAGAGTTAAGTGATTTTGTAAAGTTTCATTTAAATATTTTTTCTTCTAAGAATAAATAAGAACTGAACTTACAACTTTGCGTGTCGACTGATGGGGTGTTTATGTCAAATCGACTACACTGTTGTTTGACGTCAAACATGGTTATTTAGACCAAATAATTTAAAGGGGAAGTCCAGTCAAAATACAAGTTGAGCTTAAAATATTCTTTAAGTGGTTAAAAATCAACCCTGAAAAAATTTTTACTCAAAGGTCTCTGTTATTCTAGTTATCTCCAAAAGAAAAAATCGCCATTGGTGGCGCACGTGAGTGATGACGTCATTGGCTGGCAAAACAACTGAGACTAGCATTGTTAGAAGTATATACTACAGCTGCATCTGCTTGCAATTAGCAAAAGTACAGATCCAAAGCTGGTAAAAAGAAAAAAAAAAAAAATGGAAAGCATTGCTACGAAAGAATTTAATGAAATAGACCAAGAACAACAGCTTGATAAAACCTCAAATAATTTTCCAAAATCAAATGAAGAATATTTTCATTGTTCCTGCGAGCATTGTTATATTATGCCATCGGTACAGTTAACAAGCAAAACTTTTGATACTGGGCTTCAGAAAATCCTCGTGAATTACATCAGCGACCACCACAGAGCCCAAAAGTGACTGTTTGGTGTGGTTTGGGAAAGTGCGGGATATTTGGTCCATTCTTTTTCGAAGAAGAGACAGCAACGGTTACTTCAGACCGCTATATTCGAATATTTGAATACTGTTTCCTTCCTGAGCTTCGCAGACATAATGGCATAGTTTAGTGAATTTTTTTATGTACATTATAAAATTTTTGTTAAAATATTCGCAGAGTTTTGTCTTCATTAAAAACATCCGTTTCCCGTAACTCACCCTGTATATATATATATATATATATATTTTTTTTTTATCCGAAAATAAATATTTTTGATAAAATAAAATTATCCGAAAATAAATATATATATATACGTATATATTTGTCAAAATGATTGGATATAGCCAGGTTACCGTCTAACAATCCGAACAAGAAAAACTGCGAAAGCCTTGTATTTTGCAACGCACGAATCAAAGCATAGTACACGACAAGGCCCTGTTTCGCCCTTATGGGGCTTATCAGGTATACGATTTGAGACGAGTGCAGTCATTACCACGAGGGACGCATGTTAGTAAGTTATAATCATCTGATATTCACATTGACCCTGGATGGAGAACCAGGCACGAATGAATATGTCTGACACAAGATCGAGAACTTGCCACCGACATACATAAAAAATACGATTGCACAATTACGCACTTAAACAAGACGGGAGAGTAAAAAAATTGCATTTTATATAATCAATGAAAATATTAACAGAGCTGATCAACAGGCTGGCTCTAAGCTTGATTCTAAACTTAAAAGTTTTATATATGTATATATATAAAAACATCAAGTCCGGAAACGTGATATGTGCAGCTTCACGGCTTCAACCTTGGATGGTTTCTCTTCGCGAGCTATTGCTTGCTTCGCCAAAGCAGGCACGTGTATGTCTTGAATTTCTAAAAATCAAAAATTTAAATTGCAACAAGAAGCGATAATCTTAAATTTATTTGATCACAAACACCTTTAAAAAAATAGGTTGGGATACGATTCATAATACGATTAATTCCTTCTAATCTAAACAAACAATTTGCTGTAGCTAGCATACTTGTAGCATCTTCCTTACTACCATGCGTTATGCTGCCCCTTACATGGGTTAGAACCGCTCCACGCAGGCCCAACAATCATGCAACTCGCAGAATTTGCAAGATGACTGTGAAAGAAGACTGGTAATAGTTTGGATAAGCAAATTTACAATAAAATTCTTACAAAAAAATACAAAACAATTTGGCATATAAGAATTTCACAAAAGCAAATGTTAATATAATATTGACATAAAGGATAGTAAAAAAAAAGCAACTAAACTTAGTGAATAATACAAATTAGCAATTTGTATCAGGGACATTCCTTTTTTACCTATAAAAAATTACCAACTTTGGCAAGTGTGCCAAGAGACAGCAAAATAGTCAAAATGGTCTTTTATGGGGTCTCTTGAACAAGTCACCGTGAGCAATTTTTTTTGGTGCAACTAACCTGGATCCCCTTGCAGTTCCTATCAGTTCTTGAGAGATTCTTTTTCTCTTAGTTTTTTCTTTATTCCATTCTGGTGCCGAAAGGGAGATTCTGGGTTAGTTTCACAGAAAAAAATTGCTTACGGTGACTTAATTAAGAGACCCCTTTTATGTTTTCTCAATTGACACATACAAATGAATAATGATAATATTAAAACTAAAACAAATTAAAAAAAGTCAGAAACTAGAAAAAATCCAAATAACCAATAAACAAACAATCAAACAACAATAGCAAAAAAAAGTGAACCATGAAATGTAAAATTGGATAATTTATGAATTTTTGACATTGTTTTATTTTTTTAAGAAACATATTTTCAATAATTTTGCTCAATCTTAATTATTATATAGAATAAAATGAAATTTTAATTAATCGTTAAATCTTAAGTAAACAGGATTCTTATATCACTTGGTATACCATTTTCTGTTTTGGGACCAAGAATTACAAGTTTTGATTATGGTTTTTAAATCTTTTGAAAAATAAGAATGTTTTTCTTAAGAAGTGGTTGTAAGTTTGAAAACAGATAAGAAAAATTTTCAGATTAAATATAAGCTTATCAATTTGAAGTTTACATAAATCAATAACCAATTAGATTGACAACATTCATATAAGTTATGTATATGAAAGTGTATTGAGCAAGAAACACCAAAGATTTTTTAAAATTTTAGCAGTCAAATTAAAAACATTAAAAGTTGCTGCTCACCTTTTGCAAAAACTTCTTTTGTTCTCTTTGTTCTATCCTCATTTGTCTTGCCTTTGATGTTCCTGACATTTTTGGATTATTTTGTTTTGTCTTCTTAAATTTTTTACCAGTTAACATGTTATAAGAGGAAAAATCAAACAATGTTGGAACTGCATCTCTTTTTAATTTAACTTGTTTTTTGATTCCTAGCAATTCCGATTTCAGGTCTCGTTCATAACAATCTTCAGTAAAATGCTTGCTACATAACCGGCTATATTTCAAATTTGGTGGCTTTTTTAGCTTCATGTTGTTCAACCATTTCTGTAGCGTAGTGGAATCTTTTATTGGTAATCGGTGAAAACTAATATCATTTTGTTTTCCTCAATTAGAACAACCGGGACCCATACAAGAAATAACCATAACTTGAATTAGAATAAACTTATCAACCAGAATAAAATTATAACATGTGCTGTACCAAGGCCTTCTATAACTTCCAGGCCTGGAATTGAATTCAAAATGGCGGCACTACCAGGCTGATAAATAGAAACTAAAATTTTTCCAAACTTCATTTGAAATTGTTATACTATCTACTAAATTAACTTAACAAAGCCCTATAACATTTTTGTTGGAAAATAATGTATTTAAATTAAAATAATATGATAATAATAAACTAATATGTCAAATATTAAATAAATATTAACGAAATTTTAATGTTAAAAAAATAAGCAAAATGCTTTATGATGCAATATTTAAAAAGTATATTACTTTAAAACATTACTATTTGAAAATAATTTAAATCTCACTCAAAAAAATTAATATTTAACAACATAATGTACAATACGCCAAAAAAATATGGTTTGAATTACTTTTAAAATTTTGAAGCAGCAGCGTAAGTTGTTTTGTCATTTTTACTTATTGAATAGTTATTAAGTAAAATGTTGGAAAATATATTGACACAAATTTTTAAAATATCGGATTGTTCTTTGCCACATGTGGGATTAGAGCACATACTATTTATTTGTAGATAATCGGAGAATTTCCAGAAATTACTGTTTAAATCTAATAATACGGCCTTTTGGTTTTTCAAGTTTAAAAATTTCTCTTCTAAGTTGCTTGAAATACAAGTGTTGAAAATGCTGTACGAAGCCTGGAAGGTATGAAGTAAAATTGAAGATGGATAAGTTAGGCCACCTCTATTCAAATTGTTAAAATATTCATTCAGTGAAGAATCAATTTCGGCATTAATCACATTTTTTCCTGGTGACAAAATTTTTTTACCGTTACTGCAATTCAGCTTGCTCATCACCTTTGAAGCAACAAAGCCAGCCACATACACAAGAACGGGCAAGTTTTCCGTTGCAAAACTTACGGTGATGTATGGAAATTCTTCTACAAAACATTGATCTAAATTGCACAGGTTTTTGTCAAGGTCACCAACACTTGAAAGATCAAAAAGAAAGTCTTTTATAGTTATCTCTCCATCTGCTGCATAAAGTTTCAACATGCTGTTAATTTTTATTTTCTTTTCGCTTTCAAGTATTTCTTGAATAGAAACAAGTCTGTTTCCACCACTCATTTGTCTGTAGTGACCAAATCTACTTTCTAAGTCATCGGTTTGAAATTTTCCCGTAAGAACAAAGTCGACATTCATTGTCACCAATAAATGCTTTAACAGTTCAATCAGCCTTTTCACTGTATGTCTGAAAGCAAAGTATGTGTCAGATGTTAAAAAACCTTCTTTAGTTTGTTTATCACACAATGCCCAGCAATCTAGTCATTCTACCAATTGCTCCAGAAAACGAAAACGTATATTATCAACACTACAAAAAGGTTCAGCATTGCTATTACGCGTATTTCTGCCTTTAAATGGGTGGTGAATATTCACCATATTCCACCACTTACAGATTATTGATATATAAAGTGACGTTCTTTTCCAATTCTCAAGGTTTTCATGATCTGGCCCATAGCATTTCAATGCAGCAATGTTGGAATCATTAAAAATTTTTAATGCTAATTTTACATTCTGTCTCTCTAATGAGTGTAGATGCAAGGCTTTCCAAGTTAGTTGGGGTGCTTTTTTCAAAATCTTACTCATTTCCAGGTTATGAATTACCTCTAAGTCAACAAATGATGCTTGCAGCATATTTCCCAAATTATTTATTTCAGGAAATGTCAGTGTCTTTCTATAGTTTTTGAGATTAATCCAGTTATTTCGAATGCATTTAAAAATATGAACCGAGTCAAATAACAAAAATATTTTGCAAGTAGGCATTTTTTTCAGGCAGAATATCATTTCTAATAATGTCCTCTTCTTTAAAATGTTTTACACAAACAACTGTATGTTTAGAAATTATAAGATTCTCACGAGGAATTTTTCGTATCCACTTTTTCTTTAATTCTTCTTTGGAAGGAAAAGTAAAACAAGTAACAAGACCAGCTTCCTTTTTGCTGTCATAGTTAGAAGTACAATTGGGTACACAGCACTCATTAACCATTCTAAATTATTATATATCACACAATTCTTATTAATCACTATTCACAATCACTGTGTTAATGCAAATTTTAAAAAATGTATTAATTTGACTGCAAACAAAAATAAGTAAATATATAAATGTTGCTGCAAAACTCTACACTTGTCAATAATCTAACACAGGGGTGGGAAACCTGCAGCCTCCGCATACCCGAACTGAAGACCTTTTTTTTTTTAGAGATCATTATGTTTTTCAAATTAAAAACTATATCAAACTTCTATGTGGCCTACACCAACTTTTTTTCTTGATCTTACTGTACCTAAGATTTTATGTTATGCATTTGTGTCAAGTATGCCAACAAGTTTGGTAGGGTTAAATAAAACTTTTCTTAAAAAGAATTTAACACTTAATAGTAAAAAAAATGGGTCTTTTTAAAAAGTCACCGTAAGCAATTTCTTTCAATGCAAAATCTCCCTTTCAGCATCAACATGGAATAAGAAAGAAAACAAGAAAAAATGGATTTCTCAAGAAGTGCTATTAACCACAAGGGTATTTGGGTTAGTTTGACAAACAAAAATCAATTACAGAGACTCAAAAAAACAAAGTAAATTGTTTTACAGTGTCTTAAATTTTACAATAAGAAACCACACAGCAGAGTTGGAGTAATTTTAATTTATAATTAAATTGAATATTATTAAGTACATCTTTTTCAGTTATTGCAATTAAATTTTTTTCTGTGTTTAAAACTTTTGACATAAGTAAAAAATTAAATTTATGGGATCTTTATTTTAATTGAGTGCATGTCAAACATATTGGACAAAACTATATAATTTTATAATTTGTAATCAGAATCTATAGCTAATTAAAAGTTTAAAAATATTTGTAATATATCACAATTTAAATAAGTTCTTGGTTGCACTGAATTTAAAAATAATAAAATTAGTTATTTTTAAATTCTAATTAGCATTTTTAAACAAAACTAGTAGTAATTAACACAAATTTTGAAGTAGTTGTATTTATAATTACAATTGAAAAGCAATTATATAACTGATTTGATTTTATTATATTATAGTGTGTACAAAATAAACTAATTATAACAAGGGTAGTAACAATGTATTGGTTTAAAAATAAAAATTTTCTTTAATTTAAAATGAAAATCAAGTGATCATAATTTTAAACAAAAAAATTTTCAATTTAAGAAATTTTTTGTTAACAGTTTATTTGGTTTGCATTGACTAATGGATTCATATTTTTTATTTGAAACCAAAAAATAAAAATTAATTATTATTTGTTATTTGTTGATTTCACATAAAAAATATGAATCCACTAGCCTATGCAAATCAATGATTTATGTTTTAAAGTTAGCTGAAATTTAATTTTTTAAACACCACTATACCATCATTTTTTGAACACTAAAATAATCTTTACACTATTGTAATAAATGCTGAATACAGGTAAGTTAAAAAAAATTTGTCATGGGATAAATGACAAAAATATTCTAATTAATTTCTAAATTAATAAAAAATCTAAGATATTGAGAACAAAGCCAACATTTTACAGTAATTAGATTTTAATAAAACCATAAAATACTTTTCACTGATTAAAAAGAACTTAATCAAAAGTACAATTTCTTCCAATATGCTGTTAGTTTAAACACTAAATACCTTAATTTGAAAAAATATAATAATCAAAATAATAATCTTAAAACTCAGCAAGCTTTTTAATGAAAAATTTAATTTTGCTATCTCAAAACTTTTTCCAGCTTTATCAAACTCAGTCAGCCTGGTATGATGACGTCATCGACGCCATCGTGCGTCGATTCCAGGCCTGAAAGTTATAGAAGGCCTTGGCTGTACTTATGCAGTCTTTACACAACTTGCCAGCCATTGACGTCATTAAACTGAGGACCAATCAAAATCGCTCATTTTAACTTTAGTTTTTTTGAAATATTGGGGCAACGGGGAATCGGATTTACATCAAACCAAAACCAATGGGTTAAAAAAATTCTACTCCATTTATGAAAAAATTTTAGATTTTGGGTGGACCCTACCTTTAAGTGTAAATTTTTTGTAAGTCTTTAGATGCTGATTAAGAAGGTGCTTACCTGATCAGCGTAGTTGCTGGACGAGGATTCAGCTTGCAATCGCCCACTTTCAAGCTCGACAAAGCCATCGTGCGACCAGTAAGAATAATCAAACGTAAACGTCTTGGTGTCGCCATTAATCGGATTTGTGATCATAGTTGAGTTTCGATTCATCGAAATAATGCATTTTGCGCGACGTCTTTTTTCTCTCTATAAAAATTTTTAGTTGATTTATCTAATGAGCTACAAATAATCATTTTATGCTTCATGATTTGATTTCCAAAAAAAGCTACAAAAAAAACAAAAGAAAATAAAATTTCTGCCAGTTATTTCATGTTTGTATAAAAAAAATCTTAAAAAGTTTTCTTTGAAAACTTTTAATTTAATTACAAGAAAATTTTTGAATAAGGTTTTGGCATCAAATAACCTCCAAGTTTTGCTTAAAAAATAGTTTAAAATCAATACAGCCAAACCATAACCGAAATCGAAAAAGTTATGCCAAACTAATAAGAAAATGCTGATAAACTTATATAAAGTTAAATAAATTACCGTTGTACTTGCAATAACGTATACCGTTTGGACGCTGTTTTCTTGTACTGTACGCAATCACATATTCTATAACAATTTAGAAACGTAATATTCGTAAGTTGATTGCAAATAAAAATTGAATGAATGAATAAAGAATGTAAGTTCATTGTCTCGATTTTATGACTTGGTAGCATCTTGACAATTGGTCGATTTCGCTAAACATTAATTATTATTTAACAAAACAAAGTTGCTTGAACTGTTTTGATACAATAAACATACAAAACAACAAACAAAAATTTATACTACTGTAGCTTTCTGTTTTTTTTTTGGCTTCTCACTTGAAAGAAAAATGATTGTTAATTTGTTTTTTTTAAAAAAAAGAAGACCAATACTAACTAAGATTGTCCATAATTTGTCTTTTAATTTATCTTAATATATTTTTTTATAACAATGTTTATCATAGATTCATGGCACAATTCAGTGGTAGTCAGGGGGAATTGCCCCTGTCTTGCAATACTTTTAAAACACAGGGGCACAGATAGAACATAGTGCCCTTTCAATTTTGCAATACAAAAGCAATGGATTAGATTTGTCTGTTCAATTAAATTATGTCGACAATAATTGAATCAAAAAAGTTTGTTAAATATTGATTTGACAAGGAAGTCACCAAACTTTTTTCAAACGAGCTACTCAGAAAGTAACGGTTAGTTAGCAAAATCGCAAATTTTAGAAAAAAAGCTTCAATAAACGCAAATTTTAGAGAATTTAAAAAAATCTTTCTAAAAAAGGTCTTCACTTAAAAAATTTGGCGGCGGAGTTTTATTTACTTCTTTTGCAAATACTTTTGAGAAGCCAAAACGGTCTTTGGTTTAAAAAGATCAAACGATTCTACTGCTAGTCCTTTTTTACTAATTTTCATTAAATACTCTAAATATACCTACATTTGGTGAGAGTGCCTTTTCAAGCAAATAAGTGCCCTTTTTGCTAGATTTTGCCGTTCTCTTTAAAAAACTTTCCATAGTGCCCCTAGTAATAGCATAATTTTAGACTCTACTGTTTAGTTATGGCTATCAAAAAAAAAAAAAAAAAGCAAGATTTAAGTGAGCTTTTTCAGAAAAAAACTAAATACGAGGTAAACATAAAATAAGTACAGAAAATCATTGACTTTAGAAACGTAAATTTAGTTTCTCTATGAATCGTATTACTATTAGTTTTTCAATGACTGTGACTTAGAATTTAAAGCAATTAAAAAAATGCAAAAAACACAAAGGAAACGAGAAAATCACCGACTTATGTTGTCAATATTAGAAACCTGTATGAATAAGCCCGTCAACACCTGCCCCGGCCGTACGAGCTGGTTAACTTAGATAAAATTTTCTAAGCAAGTACGGGCAAGAAAAATTAATGTCGCAAAAAGAAATTTACCACATAATTTCAAGATTTCAATCCTGAGTCTTGCGTAAATAATTATCGCGTAAAGAAAATTCATTTTTTATGTTTTTTCTTATTTTTATGATTTAGGAAAAGCATATTGGCAATATTTAGCTAATTAAGACAACTAGGCAATTAGCTAACAGCTCAAATTATTGCTTAGCTGTGACTCTGTAAATGAGTATAGTCAATTGCCTTTTTGGTTCCATCTTATCTAATTGACTTCTTTTTATGTCAAATAAAATCAAAGTGTGTGTTTTTAGTGCAGTAGTTTCCAATCTTCTTTGGACGTCGACTCCCAAAATGAGTAAAATTTATTTTATCGACCCGCTAATCAAGTACACACTTTTAACTAATTAATTGAAGACCTTTTTTTGGTCCTCACTTTCATGCAACTATGTCTTTTTACAATAGATGTGAGCATTGTGCGACAACGAAAGTGAAGAGTAAATAAAGATCTTTACTGTGACAACTAAACATTTTTAAATTTTTGAGAAACCGTTGTTTTATTGCTCCAGTAAACCCCAATTTTTATTTATCAACCGCCTGGTCATCCATCGACCCCTTGAATGTTCCAATCAACAATTTTAAGAACCACAGTTTCAATGCAAGAAATCTTATTCCAACAATGAGAAAAGAAAAAAAATGAGTCTACGTGGTCGTGTGGTTAGAGCGCCGTGCCTACAATCAACATGGTCGCGGTTCAAAACTTACTCGCACCATTCTGTTGTGTCCTTGGAAAAGACATTTTACGGCACTTTCCCCTGCTTGGGGTCTTGGCAAGCAGTTCTAAATTACAGTCATATCTCTATTAAATTATAAGCGGACAGCAAAATCTTGGCACCTCCAAAAGCAGGTCGAAGTAATTGCTTACCTCGTGTATTAGCGCCTCCGTCGCATTCCTGTGAGTCAGGAGGATAATAATCATTATATATGATTATCTATATGATTATTATTATATATATGATTATTATAGGTGATTATCATCCTCCTGACTCAAAGGAAAGATATATATATACATATATACATGATAACACTGTATGAAAATCAGTTCTTCTAAAGTGCTCGATAACAAAGTTAGAGCTTAAATTAAAATTAATAATAGCGAAATCACGGAAATAAAAACAAAACTAAAACCCAACAGACTGTTTCACCCATAAAAGGGATCATCAGGGGTATCTTATTTAAATAGAATTTCTATTTGAATAAGATACCCCTGATGAGCCCTCTGATGATATCTTATTTCTATTTGAATAAGATACCCCTGATGATCTCTTTTATAGGTGAAACAGTCTGTTGGATTTTAGTTTTGTTTTTATATACCTGTACATGATATATATAGAGAGATATATACTGCAAATCAATAGAGAGATAAAAAAAACATTCAATAATATTTTTCTCTTAATTTTTTAGATTGATATTTTCCAAGTACCCATTAGTAAATATTAACAAAAGAACATTATGGTTGTTCGTATAGTTTAAGGCTCGAAACAAAATAAATTACGTAGGGGTACCAGAAAACAAAAAAGTTACGGGCCGGGCTCCGGTGGATTTATACAAAATAGCATGGGTACGGGTAAGTACGGGTTCAAAACATCGGCCCGTGCAGGCCTTTATTTCATACTAACACACGTAAAGTTACACAAATTTAGAGCATGGATCACTGATGCAATGGTCAATTAAAGCTTTGTAGGATACAGTATTGGATTAGAGCCAAAATTTAGTTCATATTTCTAAAAAGTTGTGAACATTCAATACAAAATAAATTATCCAAAAGTTTTTTTATGCACATTCTCTTATAGAAACATCTATTGATAAGAACAACACCAAAACAGCGACTAAGCACGAACAATATGAGCCTAAATCTATTTTCTCTAAAAAAGCCATAAAATCTTAAATGCTGTTCTATTGCATTAAAATAATGCTGATACAGTAAAACGACTTTCGTTTTCTGTTGTAATTTAAAATTTTGAAGCAAGTGCAAAGTCATCGTAAAACTCCGTAAAAAGTATGTTTATGTAGCAGAATGATTCAATATTTATAACAACAATCGGTTGTTAGGATTAAATGTGCCTCACAGAGGATCAAAAATACAATGATTTACGGAATGTATTGAACTCGTAATCTAAATCGATGGGGAACTGTTTTGATAAGAAAACGTCGAAAATCTGTTTGCTGGACCATTACTTTAAAATTCAAACACAACGATTTATTTGCTTTTTTACACAAGTACTCGTCAAGATGTGAGAAAAAAGGTTATAACAACACAAGCAATTGTTTCTCTTGGCTTTGTGTTTATAGATATTCACCCATATACGTGCTTACTTTTTGTATTTTATTTTAAGCTGATTAAACTAAACGGCATAAAACACTAAATTAAACCTAGAAGAACATTATTGACTGTAAGTGTAAGAGAATCCTTTAAGTAAAACGTTACAAGCAGTTTTAAAACTTTTTAAAGTTTATAAGGTTTCAGAATATACTTCAAAACTTTTACCGTTCCTTAAAATAACCAGTTTTTTGCTTGCTTCTTTTTATATTTAATAATAATCTAATATGATCTAGTAATATTAATACAATCTTACTAAAAGTGAACTGCAGAGTGAAATAATATCATTTTACCATACGCATCTTGCGTCTTTGAAAAAGAATATAACCTCGCTGAGCTTGCAATATTTCAATTGGTAGTAATCCGTTCTTAGCCGACAAGAGTGTAAATCAAGCTTGCTATTGAATCATATAAACTTGCAAAACGAATTTGAAGTCCAAATGCTTTTTACGCAAACATGTAGAAATTTATTTTGGATTTTGCAAAGGAAAAATATCCTTGTCTTTGTGAAGCAGTCAAGCTTCTTATTATTGCTTTTCCCACCACTTATCTTGTGGAAAAACGGTTCAATGCTGTTACCGAAAAATCGGAATCGCTTACAAATAAGCTCAAAAAGTAATCTCTTTCTGTTTGATGTGGAACCAAATTTTGAAGCAATAGCAGACCGCCGTCGGGCTCAAAGGGGTCTATAATATCTGCTGTGCTTACGGTCAGTGGCGTACCAAAGATTTTTCAAAAAGGGGGGCATGCAAGCACAATCTATTATGCTTAATGTAAAAAATTTTTTCAAGTCTCTGAATTCTCAATTTTCGTCGCAAAAATTTGGTGATCTCTAAAAAAAAAGGTCTTTACTTGGAATCCGTCTCTGATTTCTCGATTTTCGTCGCAAAATTTGGTGATTTTTGAAAAAGCTCTTCATTTAGAATCTGTTATCATCAGTTTTAAATAAGAAACTGATGATGACCTTTATAGGTCGAAATCAATTTTTTGTGATGATTTAGTTGGTTTTGAATTTTTAACTTTTATTTTTTATATTAAATATTCCGCACATTGAACTTTGACCGATTTTATTAATGAATTTATGCATTGCAATTTATTACATATGTATATTTTTTTTTAACAGGAAGGACCGTGGCATTTCAGATTTTGCAGATTTTTTTACGAGTGGGCGCTGGCCAAAAAAAGTTGGAAAACACTGGTCCGGTCATTATGCTGCTGAGATGGGCGCCACTTACACATAAAAAACCTGGGTGTATTAAAGTAGTTATTGATAAGTATGATTTGAGTTTATACATCTACTTGTTTGTTTATTTTCGACGTCAAATTAGTAAATATACTGTATAGTGTAATCAGTAAATAAGTGCGAAAGAAATTGTTTGGTATCTACATATGCTTCTCAAAGCGACGCTGCTAAAACTTGAGTCCGGAAAAATATTTATAAAGGGGTGAATGGTAAAATAAACAAGAAAGTTCAATTATTTTTAATGAGATGAGCATTGTTTTTGGTCTTGGCTTAAGAATTCTCATAATATAAAATCGCTTTAAAATTCTCATTATACAGTAGAATTAGAGCAATAAAATATCACATCACGAACAGATAATAAGAGTTTTGCATGAAACCACTTTTTCAAAATTTTTAATCAGTTTCCTAAAAGTTGTGCCATTTCTTTTACGCGATCAAACCACTAAGAAAATAGATGTCAGAGGTAACTTCGAGCGGTAACTACGCACCTTTCTCCGCTTTTCTTAGTTAGATGATGATTTAGCTTCTTGTATTTTTTTAGGGTTATTTACAGGTTAAAAATACAAAGCTAATTTTGCAAAAGCATTTCATTGATTTTATAAATAATCTAAAATTAACCAAGGAGCTACGCTTGGATTAAGGTAATGCGAAGATTCATGAACTGTGATACTATACCGAAATATTAGAGTTTACCAACAAATTTCTCGCATTAACACTCAAACATTGCGTACATTCTTGTTCCTACAGAAGCTTTTTGTAATTAGTTAAAAGTTTTTATTTTACATCTAGCTTAGCGTTTCGTAATTAAACAAAGTTTGAGAATTTTACAATGCTGGTACGTAATTTCATTGTAAGAAGTCTTTTGGCAAAAAATTACGTTTGCTGGTCATTTTTTTCGACTTGAATTTTTTGTTGGAATTATCTCTTTCTACATAAAATAAATATTCAGATTTCAAACATTTATACATCGAATAACTTTTTTTAAAGTTTTGGTAAAAAATAGGTACAGAATGTGCATTTGATTTCATCAAATAAAAACGAGACTAATTTTATTGACAAAGACTTATTATGTTAATGTTTTGTTAGCCAACGGACATTTTAGCCTGATTTAAGGCAAAAGCTTTTCTAGATGAAAAGCAAACAATAAATGAATTACTTGTATATTTTAATAGAACATAGCGAAGTGTGTTCTTTTTAACAATCTGTAAAATTACTTGAAAGTATTCATTCGAACATGGTTTCAATTGTTGTATTTGCCGAATTCACTGACAATTGATATTTGAAGCTTGCCCGACGAATCGTTTCTCCGATTCCCATAGTTACAAGCAGGGTTGCAGAGCCAAAATAATTTTTTCCAAATCCGACTCCAGCTATTTTAAATTTTACAACTCTGAATCCTGACATCTGAAAAACGACTCCGACTCCACAATCTAGGAAGTCTAATTTAGCGTAAAGCGGAGTTTCCAAAATAATAACGACTCCGACTCCACCAAATCTAAAAAGCGACTCCGACTCCGCCCTGAAATATACAATTCCGGAGACTCCGACTCTACAAACTTTGCTACAAGTATGATGCAATAAAGATCAATGAAAGACAATGCAAAATAAGGTAAATTGGTTTGAAAAAGCAAACTGTTGTTATTGCTAATTTGAGTTAGAAAAATAATCAATTTCAAGGGTTACCGAGCCTTTTTCTAAAATGGAAGCATAACGAATAGCATTGATGAGTACTGCCCGAAATGTGGCTTATATATTATTTCCAAACAGACAAAAATTGATTTTTTACATCAAAAACCAAGGTGACAAAAAAGTTCTTTACTCGCAATTAAAGACTGAAAATCTTTTCTTTGAAGACCCAAAGAAGTTTTTACTTCAATAAGATATATGCCATGACCAAGATGTCGACTGAAGATAATTTCCACCAACGTTTTGTAGGGCGGATAAGTTAAGTTTGCAAGCGGTATTTTAATGACAAGCAATGAAAGTAAATCTTAATATTAGAAACAAAGCAAAATAATCATTCGTAAAAAGAACTTTCTAAGAAAAATTTTAAATTCACCGACGGATAATATCACGTGCAAATAAAGATGCCATATAGTGAGGGTTACTTTGGTTTCATCACATTTCAAAAACCAGTATATTTTAAGGTAATTCACCGAGCGTTTGGTTCAAACCGGCTATATAGTTTGTCATATAGCTCATAAATTAATTTAAACTCCCATCTTGAATACATGTTTATTCAAATAATAATGATTTTTAAAGTTTATGACTCCATACAAAGTAGAATGGTGTCCAATAGAAACCACCTAGCTTGGTTGGAGTAGCTATACTGACCTGGACTTTTCTTTTTTATTTACAACCAACACCTTTGAAAAAAATGGTTGCAAAAAATCGCATCGCCACTTTACAGACCTAGTTTACACATAATACAGGGTGTCCATAAATTATCGTTACAATTTTCAAAGTTTGTCAAAATTTTATTTTTTAAGATATTTTTATTTGATTTGTTTTACAATGAAGGAAAATGCTTTTTCTTTCTTAACAGGTACTTGTAGAAATAATTAGCTTTAAAATTACAATTTAATTAGTGATAGAATATTTTTGAATTTAGTAGCGAAAGTAGAGTTCATGAAAATGAGCACTCCGCAGGAAAAAGCCCAGTGTGTTTCCTGGTTTATAGAGCAAAATCAGACGTCCAAGCACAGCAAAACTTTAGACGCAAGTATGGAAGAAAGCCATCTGTGAGATTTACCATTCGAGCATGGTATAAAAAGTTTATGGAGATTGGTAATGTGCTACAGAAAAAGGGAACTGGCCGACCTGAAATATCAGAAGAAGAAATTAAATTTGTGCGAGTGGCATTACCAGAGGTCCTAGAAAGTCCATTCGCGAGGCTTCTACGCAGTTACAGATCCTACACTCCACTATTTACAACGTTTTGCGTAGCAACTTGCGACTTTATGCATATAAAGTGCAGTTACTGCAAGCCCTTAAGCCAGAAGATAAGACGCGACGAAAAGAATTTGCAGTGATGATGCTGGACAGGTTAAATTCAGACAACGTGTTGCTTCAGTGACGAGTCAACGTTCCACGTTTCTGGATTACTAAACAGACACAATTTGAGAATATGGAACTCGGAGAATCTGCATGATACCTGTGAGCTTGAACGGGACTCCCCTAAACTAAACGTATGGTGTGGAATCATGTATGATAAAATCATCGGTCCGTTTTTCTTCGATGAGAGATTAATCACAGCTCAAATTTACCTCGAAGCTTTGACAGAATACGTGTCGCCACAGCTTGAACAGTATCAACCACAAGTTGTTTTCCAGCAGGACGGTGCACCGCCTCATTGGAGCCATGAAGTTTGTCAATTTTTGAATGAAACATTTCCAGATAGGTGGATCAGCCATGATGGTCCCATTCCAGGCCGCCACGTTCCCCCGATATTACACCGTTGAATTTTTTCCTATGTGGCTATGTAAAAGATATCGTTTACCGAACCAAAATCAGAGACATTAATGATTTGCAGCATTGAATAATTGAAGCAATTGATACAGTTACTGTAGAATGTTAGCAAGAACATGGCAAGAATTTGAATATCGGTTGGGTATCGTATGTGCGACTGATGGTGTACACGTAGATGCGTACTAAAGCATCTAACGTAAACTTGAAGCATTTCCCTTTACTATAAAACAAACCGATTGAAAAATTCTTAAAAAATAAGACTATGGTGAATTTTTGAAATTGTAACGATAATTTATGGACACCCTGTATTTAATTAATTAATATAAGTTCTCTTAAGTAACAAAGTAAATGAAATCAAAGTTAACTGGAAAAAATATGAGTGTAGATAGACAAGAGTTTTTCCCATTCTCAAACTTGCTACAGCGTAAAAGTTTAAAAGTTTGTCCAATTTTGATGTAGCAAACACCTTCAAACAGCAAACATCTTCGAGAATTGCACAAAAATTGAAAAATTTTTTGGAGTGAGAAATGAAAATGAAAAATTGATCCATTCGGGAATAATCGAGAAAGAACTTCTTACTTGCAAAGCAATTTTGAACTGTCGTTAGGTTTAACAGGTTTAAAGTTTCAAGCTGGTTAAATTTGACGTAAAACCGCCTCCACCTCTGCAACAGTTCAGCGCAAGTACTTTGTTGTTCAAACATAATGTTGGAGTGTTGTAAACCGAACTCTTGACACGCCAGACTGTGTAAAGAGTGTATTAATAAAGGCTTCAAGTTAAAGGTTTTTTGATTTACTAAACTTTTGCTAATATTTTACCTTTTCACCTATCGAAAAATTGAATTATTTACCAGTTCGTGACTAAAATTGAACTTTAGTGCTCCCAATGTTATAAAAGTTGTGATTTAATAAATTATTGCATAAAAAAATCAGGTAGTTTAAAAATTATGTCGACGTCCTATTACTTTACATAAAATACTGCAGCATGCTATTTTAAACTTTAAAATGAAACGAAAAATTGCAGTTTATTACCTTTTTTGATAAAGGTTAACCCAGCCTTTGCTTTGATTTTTATAATTATTATTATTTTATGATTCAGCAGTTTTTTGATTTCAAAATTGGATAAAAACAGAAATTATACTTAAACCAAATTTTAAGTTGACTTAGCTTCTAGTTGTATACATTGCAATAAAGCAGCAGTTATTTCATTGGACCATGCAACCAGTCAGAAAATGATATATGATTAATAAAAAGCCATCGTCAGCTGAGAATTGATAAAAGCTTTTTAAGCTTTTTTGCTTTAGCTTGCCACAGTTTGAAAGGCGTAAATTCCAAACTCAGCGAGACGCCCAATTAGCTGAAAAGAGATATGACGTCGTGGAAAAATTACCGAGTTGATTTGCCACTAAACTCGACAGTGAATTGATAATAAAATGTCTTGCTCGATTAACAGCGCTTTCTACTTTCATGAACGACAAAAAACAAACAAATTGTTTGTCAAAAATGCAATAAAACAGCCATGGACAAGTTTTGTTAGTTTTACTGATTGCCTTGTTCAAAACGATTATGCTTGCAAAGCAACTAACTACACGAAAATCGTTCCTCATTTAAAAAGCTTCCAATACATTGATTGTTTGATGTAGCACTTGAACTTTTTTTCTAAAAATCATTGGATCGTTTCTGGTCAGCAAATACAATAACACGGTTGTAAGCAGGGTTTATTAGCGTGTATTTTTGCTTTGGTTTACGTAGCCCATTAATCTTTCACCAGTCCTTGCTAAAATTAAACTCAATATTTTAAAATCACAGAAAATTTCAAATGAATCTAGACTGATTTTTTGAGTTTATTTTAAATTTCTCAAAGTAAAGAATTTTTAACTTTTTATAGTAAAGAAATCTCATGACCTAGCTGGTACTTCTTAATTTTTTCGCAAATAGAACGTAGACCACTTGCTTATTTCTACAGCGATTTTCCGTTTTTTCTTTTTTTTTACAAAATGAAAAGTAATATCATTTTAAAATTTTACCTTGGTAAAAGGTCGAACACGGACAGCCACTTTTAAGTTTTCGTTATCGGAGGACATCGTTGTGGTCTAAATGTTGAAAATCTTCGTTTTGAAAAAACAACTTAGAAAAACTTTACTTAAATTTATTTTTAAGTTCCATAAAAGCAGGATTCGGTTTCACAAAATAACTTTTTATTGAGTTATTCAAAATTAGTAAGCAAGAAAACAATCTCTATGTAGGCTACAAATAAAAGTTAATTTCTAAGACATTGTTGAGAAATATTTTTTAAAGACAACAACAAAATGAAGTTTCGGCTATTTCATTTAGACATCAAATTTATTTTAATTTACTTGAAGTGCATGTAATGACTAGAAAATATCTAATTAAACTTTTGATTAAAACCGATCTAAAACAGCCTAGCCTATAGATATAAAAAAACGTATTCCCTGCAACTTCTTCTTTTCTTCATTTTCACAATTTTTAATTTTCATTTTACTAATTTTAAATAGTTTGATAATATCACAGCCTTTATTTTACATTCATTTTGATTTTATTGTAAGAACTGTCGTAATTTGTCTATTTTTGTTTATGGTTACTAATAACTTTTTTTAGAAAAAAATAGAACTAAATTAACTGCATAACATTTAAGGAACATATTTGTTTTATTCTTTATTTAGAAAATTTATTTATTTCTTTTTTTACTTTTTTTGTACTCAAATTGAATTGATGCCGTTTTTCTACTACTAGTCTAGACTTCGCGCAAAATGCTTGCGAGACTGGAACCTATTTTCATGAAAATGACATTACTTTTTGTTAAGACATTGTCTTTTGTTGTTATAGTAGAGAATGCCGTGATTTAAAGCGAACAGTTACAAAAAATTTACACTGAAAAATAACAATTTCTCCCATTATTAATGTAAGCGATTTTTGTTAAATCAATATCTTAAATAGTTCAAGTTGAGAATTTACATTCTGAGCAGTCTTTTACATTTAAATCTCTCCTTAGACAGTTACAGAACTTTTGAGAAAACTTTATGTGTCCTGCACTCAATTAAACACGTAATACTGGCTTTAATTTAGTAAATGAATATTCGTAGCACTTCATAGAGTGCAATACATTTAAAAATATACAAGGCCTTGTTCACTATTCTTATCTTCGAGAACCTTATTTATTTATTTCCATGTTCTTGAATCCAAACTCTTTTTTACGAAACGTTCTCGGTCATAAGCAACATTTTATGTAAAATAAAACAAAATAGGTGGAAAATTTTAAAACTTCTATTTATGATTTCGCCTTTCTCTCAATGTCCGCGTCAGCAACTCGGTTTAGCACACAGGCTTGGCACCACGCACAGTTGGAACTACGTCTCGTTTTCACTTAAATAAAGTTCGGCGGCACGAAACTTTTTTTCATTCAACTATTTGCTTTGTGTCAGGTTAATAAAAGAAAAAGTAACGTCGATGCGGTAGAATGATGTGCTGAAACAAGACTTAGAATTTCACCCAACTGGTGATCAATTCTCAAACAATAAAGTTCGATGGATTGAGAAAGCAGAGATTCTTAAAGTTTACAATTAAATAGCTCAAATTTCTGAAAAATAAATCTAAGATTTTTTGCATTTTGCTTTGAAAAGACTTTTATGCTAGAAAAAAAGGCTTTTACGTAAAGAATTCTATTAAAGAATTCTATTAATTTGACTGGCGGCACTAAAAAGTAACTTTTGCAGCATTGTGCATCATGCACGCCGAGCCGGTTGCCTGACCGTTTTCATCAGTTGCAGTCTGTTTGCTCAGGCTGTCTATTTTTAAAGCTGATCATGCTAGGAGAGAGAAAACATAACCGAACAAGCAGATTGTCTCTGATGAGAGTTCAAAACTTGAAACCATGGACAGCCAGTGAACTCTGGTTCTTCTGTCGATGCAGCAATGCATTAATAGGAGCCCACAAATCTTAGATTATTATACTTATTTAGTTTTTATAAATTACAAAAAAACTTTTCTTTACGAATTTGTCCCGAAATCTTTCAGTTTGAATTCTCTACTTCAATCATAATTATTTTATTGTTGAAGTAGATTACAAATTTCCGAAAGACATGCAAGATTTGCTACCTCTCACTCTAAAATTAAAAATCTCAATTCATTTTTTGTGTATTCGCACAATGTTTTAAAGCAGTGTTTCTCAACCCCGAGTTCACGTAATGTTCTGGTGAGTTCTCGAGCACGTCAACTTTGTAAATTTTTGGTCAATTATTATCTGTACATGTTACACCCATTCCCATTTGTTAGGTATTGTCCGTCATTGAGCTTTATTTTAATATTTTAGATAAGTTTTGCCGCCTTTTTCATGGTAGCGAATTTTGTAATCTTGCGCATTAAGATGTCATAAAAAAAACCCTATATGGACAAATGGAACAGATCTGGCACGTTTCAAAAAAATGGTATTTAGTGAACCTTGTTAGAAATTTTTTTTAAATAAACGACTTCCTTAGATTTGTCATACCTAGTTGGTGTATTTTTAAGTTGTAAACCTTAAAACTTTAACCAGTGTCAAAGTAATAGTCAGTTTTTTTCTTGTTTGGCAAGGTTAGTAGAAAGTGCTGATACTTACTATTTTGTATTAAGTACTTCTTGATAAGCAAGCAAATTTTTTGACTAAATAAAATTTTTTTGTATGTAGTAAAGTAATTCTATCATATCAATATTAAATTTTTAATGTCTGCTAATTGTGATTAATTTGGTATCAATTAGTTTAAACGTGCCAGATCTGTCTACCTCGACCATAAAGTTCGATTTACATACTGAAGATCTAAATATAATCTGGGTGTTATATTGCAGTTTTTTTGAATATTTTGAGTAAATATAGTGTAATAATAAATTAATTATGAATGTTTGAAAATTGTATGGCATAAAGAATAGAATAGCTATTGCTTGGGGTGAAAATGGGGAGAGTGAAAATGAATTTCTAGGAGAAAGTGATTCTGATGATGAATATGTTTATTGCGAATCCAGTTACTACAGCTCTCAAAGTGAAGAAAGTATCCAGATTACAGAAAAAAAAAGAGCCAAATACAAACTGCGTGGGTACACAAGCAAAATCTACATTTTTTGTATAAAATGCAAAACGTTTCTTTGCCTGAACAAAAATAAAAACTGCTTCAAAAGATTTCACAAAAGCTGAAAGTATTCAAATTGTAATGTAAAATTAATTGTGTACTCGTTTTTGACTTTTATAGTTCTGTTATTGCATGATATATAATGTTTGATTTTTCGTTCCATGGACCAGTCGAACGTTTAAAAATATCAAAAGTACATAAAAATTTTTTTAATATTTTGTCAAATATTGTGTAATAGAAAGTTACTGTCACCAAAAAACAGTTAAAACAATTTTTATCATGCACAAAATTAAATCCGTTCATATAGGGTTAAAAAGCTCTCTCAAAAGAAAATGTGCTTTTGACCAGTCAGATATATGGTTTGTGTTTAAAAGACGGTTTTTAAGTCAGTTGATTTGAAAGAGTTTAGCAAAGTTAACTTATTTAACTTATGTTGATTTTATCCAAGTGAAGATATTGAATAAGTTAATTTAATATCTATTTATGGCAAAACAAAAGCAGGTCTTTTTGGATATAATATTGATTACTTAAAGCTGGGGTTTACTTCGGTTGAGGTAAATAGTGCAGTAAGGCCACAGCGTGTGTTGTGCTGAAAAGTCTTAGTTCACCGCTCTTTGAAAGAAGCAAAATTTCGTTGGCACCTAGAAGCAGACCATGAAAAATTTGTCAATAAAACTCTTGATGTGTTTAAAGAAAAAGAACATCAAGGAAAGCGAAGCCGTATTGATCGCCCAGCTGCTTGGGGAGGAGTAGCTTATTCTCGCAATAAAGCAGTGCGTGTTTTTTTCTTTGTTTCTTGGAAAATTGCTCGAGAAAAAGCACCTCATACAGCAGGAGAGAACTTGATTAAACCAGCAGCTGTGGAAATGGCCAGGATATTGTGTGGTGATGTTGTTGCTAATAAGTTAGCTATGATTCCTTTGTCAAACGACACCATCAAGCGGCGTATTCAAGAAATATCAGAAGATGCTCTACAACAAATTATTGCTTCTGTAAAGCGCAGTGGAAAATTTAGTTTGCAATTGGATGAGACAACAGATATCGGAAATGATGCACAGCTCATGGTGTTCGTGCAATACCTTGACAAAAACAACTACACATGGAGCAGTTTTTGTTTTGCCCTCCACTTGCCAAAAATACCGCAGGAGAGCAAATATTTAAGAAAGTGGATTTGTTCTTTAAAAAACATCAGCTTGACTGTGTGTCTGTTTGCGAGGATGACATGATGGGACAAAAAAAAGGCTTCATAAGTTTTGTCAAAAAGGAAAATAAAAACATTTCAGTTGTTCATTGTCTTCTCTGCAGAGAAAATCTGGCAGCGAAAGAGATACAAGAAGACCTTGCCATAGATTTCGAAGAAGTTGTATCTGTGGTCAATTTTATTAAATTTCGTCCCTTGCACACTCGTTTATTTCGTATATTGTGTGATGAATGGGAGCTGAACACAATGGGCTTCTGTTCCATTTCAACATTTTTTGAGTATCACGAGGAAAGGTGCTGAAGAGAGTGGCTGACCTACAAAATGAAATTAGCACCTTTTTAAAAGAACAAAAACATAAATTTTTTTATCGCTTTAGCGATGACGAATAAATTGCCAAGTTGCTTTTCTTAGCTGATTTTTTCAGCCATGTGAACCAACTTAACAGCTCTATGCAAGAAAAACAGAAAAAATTTTTAGATGTATCAGAAGGCATTGATGCATTCAAAGATAAAATAAAATTGTGAATGCATTGAACGAAAAGTGGGAAGTTGGCTGCCTTTCCAGCATTGAATTTATTTGTTTAGGAGAAAAATATTGGTTTGCGCAGTATTTCACGAATATTTCTTCAGCACCTTAATGCCTTTGTTTGTGTGCTGCATCGATATATTCCTTCTGACAATTATAGCAAAATATTTAATTGGGTGCGAGGTCCGTTTGAGGTGTCAGCGCTAGAGGTTCATTTAGAAATGGGCTGCATTGCTGAACAGTTGATAGAACTGCAAAGTCGACAGATGTGGAGAGACAAGTTCAAAGTTGTTTCTGTAACTCAGTTTTGGGCGAATGTTCGGTCAAAGGAACCTAATCTTTCTGATTTCTGCAAGCAAACAACAATAGCTCTTTTGCCTTTTTCGACAACATACTTGTGTGCGGCTGGCTTTTCAACATTGGCGATGATTAAAAGTACCGAAACCAACTTCAACCGGAAGACGATATCAGATGTTTATTGACGACCATAATTCCTGATTTCGACAAACTTGTGAAACAAGTTCAGGGACAAGGTTCTTACTTAGATTTTCAGTGCATGTGTTCCCAATAAATAAACCGCTTTTGCTTTTTAACTTAGTATTATAGTGCTAAACTAAATTATTTTTTATTCCTATTACTTGACTTCGCGAATACTTATGCGAATGGGGAAATAGTCCGTGGGCTAAAAAGATGAAAACCATTGCCTTAAAGAATAGGTTACCGAGGAATGGTCTCAAACACAAAGACCCACCATAATTTTGTGCAGCACTCGACCAATTTTTAGATCAAACCGTTCATTTATACGTGTTTCTTACTCTGAAGTATGCCATAAGTTCACTGTTTGGTTCCCCATCTCCGCAACAGGGAACCCAATAACACAACTTTTACATGTGTCACAACATTAGCTCAAATATGGTTGATTTGAAATCGAAACTTGGTCTTAAAGATATAAGTTGATCCATCCAACTTAGAGTTATTTTAAAAGTTCAATTATATTGCCTCAACAGTTTTTTGCACGGAAAATAGGAATAAACTATTTGGACTAAAAGCTTGGAAAAAAATTAAGCTGATTTTCAAGTAAGCCAATAGACGAAGGCTAATTAAGGCACATTACAAAATATACAGAAATATACAGGGAGAAATAAGAGAAAAATACTGAAACGTTCATTACACTCTTTTTACACGCTGCGCATGTAGCTGTGTTTGGAATGACTTTCTCCAAAACCTGGAAAACAAAGCCACTGACATGGAACTACGTCACAGGCAACTAGTCGTCGGCAACACGGAGTCAGATCATAGCAAATCTGGAATCAAACTTAGACTTCCGCACCGTAAATTAAAATTAATTAAAAAAATCTGGAATAAATATTTTTTAAAATTCAATATTCTCCGTTTTGTTTTTATTTCGTCGGAAAGGTACTTACATGCGTAAGAAAAAATATTTACGTTCTTGTATTGAATGCAATATTTCAATTTTCGTAAGAACAAATATTTCATTTTCAATCTAGTGAATGCAATAAAGATGCTTGTTGCCATTATATACTGTAGTTCAGATAAAAAATTTCTCTCCAAGGTATACCTTAAAAACATGTTGCTTAATTGCAATTAAAACTTTTACCTAAACAAGTTGATACAATTAGAACTATTGAATATATCTAAAGTTGTTTAAAAAGAACATTAAATTTTTGTTTTCTCGAATATTTATTTTTATTTTTTTCACCCGAAGTAAATGTCATATTTAAATTGTTAGTAAATATACATACCAAAATTATAAATACACATTAAATATACAGATTAAAATTATTCAGTCTATCTAAATAAAGTACCTTGAAAAGTTGAATAAACTAAACCTTATGCAGTACAGCTAAATGGTACTTTTCTAAAGTATTTTTTTCTTAAATATATTCGTTTTTGAAATTATTGAACTTCAGTCTTGAATTTGTTTGCATTGCAATAAGGTTATATGAGAGTGAAGTACCGGTACAAAATTTGAAATGATTAGAATTACATAAAGTTTAAATTATTTAACTGTTGATCAACATTTTTTACCAATTTTAACAGCGTTTAGACAATAAATCTGACAAAAATTTAATGTAATTTAGTTAACTGTAAAGCTTACAAATGTACGACACAAAACTTTTCGTTATCTTTCAAAATCTACACAAAATATTTTGTGAACAGAATAACTTTTTCCATCATTCTGAATAACTTTTTCCGTATAATAAACTGGTCAAACAAATTGAATCGAAAATTTGATATCAACTCTTCGCTCCGACACAAGTTTTGGTGATGAAAATCACCTGCAGAAAATATTTTTGTTTGTTAACATTTAGATTCCTACGACTTCTTTTTAAAGCTACAGTACTTTTTTCTTTTCTAACCATTGTCATAGCCAATTTTAAAAATTCAACTTAATTTTGATTTAATTTGAAAAAGAGATGTAAAATTTAAGTTGCCAAACATTAATTTTGGATTTCGTAAAAATTAAGCTATACTTTGGAACTAAAAGAAAAAGCACAAAATTGGCAGTTAAATTTCTACAAATTTATTAGTAGAATAAACTTTGAGAAATACTTTATTTACAACTAAAAGGTATATACATTACATGAAACAAACGTTTTTTTTTCCTTTTGTTATAGTAGATACGATTTGCACGGACATAATTTTGTTATTAAAGTACAGATCACCTAAAAATTGTTCTGGAATAAAATTCTATGAGAATGGAACAAACCACAAGAAAAGGTTTCTTCTTGTCCACTAATTTTACTGCATGCAAAAACGCTTAAAAGGATATAATTTACCCAATATTTCTTTTATAAACTACTAATGATTTTTTTAATCATATGGACCTTTTTATGTGCTTTCCCGATATTCAAGGTCAATGTTCTCTCCAATTTTTTGCAGCTTGTGTGCACAGACATTTGGGAAGGTGTAAACTAGTGGTTTATGATTTCTCGGATTTTTTATTGTCCCGGAATTTTCAGAAAAAAAATTAAATTTTCGTGAAATTTCGGAATACCAGGAAATTTCAAAAATCTTAAATATAACGAAAAACTAATACTGAGGGAGTAATTTCCACCTCTCTAAGACTTGAGTTTTTTAGTTTCTCTTAATTTATTATCGAAAAGAATTTATGAAAATAAATAAACCTAACCAGTTTTATACTGTATTTAAAAATATAGCTTTTTTCAAAAATATAAAAGTTTATTTCAATACAAATAAACCATTCTTTTCTTTTCATTACAAATAAACAATACCGGTACTTTTAAAAGCAAGCCTTTAAGAATTTTTTAAAAATTAAAAAAAAGTCTTAAAAAATAACTCCTTAATTTTTTCAAACATCTTTTGGGAAACAAGTCGAGTTGACTTGCGATCAGCAGCCTCATATCTCTTGTTTCTGACTGGCTAAGATGCAATTATATCAGCTGAAATGGGGCAGTGATAAGGTTGGTTCGTTTAACTTATTCCATGCTTTTCGATTAGAGTCTAAAAAAGTCTGATCGAATCCATCGATTTCTCCGCATCCTGTCAAGTGTGGCAGTGAAACCGTAGCAGCCAAACTCGAGTCGTATCTCATCTCAAAGGACTGCAGGAAAGTTGTATAGAGAGCTTCATGATTGTTTTGGTACTGAGTGTAATAACCTTTTTCGATGCTTTTTGATGATATTGCAAAAGTTCTGGTAAGTTGTGTCCATATTAAAAAAATTTAGCGGCAACAAAATCTTTTCAAAGTTATTTGTCAAAACAATGTAATTCTCTATTGGACACGGCAGAATTTCTGTCGTTTAATTGGCATATGCGATGCTGAAAAAGCAAATTTTTTTGATTGTTGTTGCAAAAGTTTTTTTGATGTTGCATGGTTTTTTGATGTTGCAAAAGTCGCGTCCATATTAGGTGAATTCAGCGGCAACAAAATCTTTTTAAATTTCTTAGAAACCAAGCCGGTTAAAATATCAGAAGCACCAAACTCGAGTTTTGCTCTTGTTAGGGCTCGTTAGTGATGCTTATCTCACTGCAAATTCAACCGACTACATGGACTATAAAACTTTTCAAATTTGTTTGTCAAAACAACGTAATTCTCTATCTGACACTGCAGAAATTTTATTGTTTAACTGGCATGTGCGAAACTAGAAAGGCAAACTTGGCAAGCCTTTAAGCAAGGGTCAATGTTTTAATCTGGAAAAGTATTTTGGATTTATGTGGAAGATTTTTAATGTGGAAAAAAGTTCATGGATGTTGTGTATTTTTTGTACTTATTGGTTAAATCACAGTTGCGAAGTCGGAGTAATTATTTTTCCGACTCCATTTAAAAATTCCAAAAACGTATTTGCGCTTGTTTATTTTTGGATCATTCAGATGGTAAATGCGACTATAGCTTACACGCAATGGACCGAAAATCGGAGTCGTCAAAGACCATTGCAACTCCGATACCGACTCCAGCACATCTATTAAGCGACTCCGACTTCAGCATATCTTAAAAACGACTCCGGTTCCGACTCCACACAAAAACATGCGACTCCGTCTTCACAACTGTGGCTTAAACTAAATCAACTTAATTAATTACATGTAAAGTCTCGTGTCACGTCTCGGTTTTGCTACTCCAAAGTCTCGTCTTATCTCGGTCTTGAAGCTTTTTGTTTCGAGTCGAGCTCTGTTAACTTGCTAAGTATACTTATTAAAAAATTTTGTTATTCAATAAGTTATGTTTTATGGTGATAGGTTTGTGCCTAAGCGGAGTAAAATAAATCAATATGAGCAGTCTTTGAAAGCTTTGTGCGTGCACACGCTCATAGCTTGGAGAAAACATTGTTTAAAAAGTATTATGTTTTAATTGCGTGTTTTAATTTTATTTCTGTTGGCTATATTTTGTGTTTACCCTGTACTTACTGTGACTTCTTCTGATGTTCTTTTTCTTATTTATAAGTAAGGCAAGTAAAAGTCAATAAAGTCAAAATTATTTTAAGCATTCCTTTTACGGAGAAACTATAAAAAATCTTTTGTTTTGCAAAAAAAAATAACCGCCTTTACGTTTTATTAGATCAAAATAAAGTCCAATTTTTTGTATATAGGTTAAATATTTTAACTTAACATATTTTTAGAAAAATAAAAATGTTTCGAAAGCAGCCAATTATTTCTCTAGTTGAATTATAGTTGCTAATGAACAGCTACTAACATTTTTATTTTCGTTTGTATTTCTTTATGGGCTAAAAACAGATCTTTCACCTGTCATGGAACAAAGAGTACTAGTGTTCTAGTGATTATGTTGCCAACTTAAACAGAAGTAGCTGTAAACAAGTGTTAGCAAGTCACTGCAAAATTCAATCTCCAATGCCAAAAAAAAGAAAAATCAGCTGCAGCAAAATCAAGAGAAATATGCACTCAGTATGTTAGATGAATTTATAATTACGTCAAAATCAATTTGTATTGTAGTTTATGTAACCTTCTTATAAAATATGAAAAAAAATTTTATGTTGAAAGTCACAGAAAATCGCAACGTCTGAAAAGGGCTTTAAAGAGAAAAAATACGAAGCAGGCAAAGCAAGTTTTCATTAAAACACTATCTTTGGAGTTAATGGAAAAGTCATATCTGCATTTTTAGCTGCAGACATTGCTTTGTACAAGTTAAACTACCCATCCCTTAAATCTTTGTTTGAATCTTTGGGAAAATAATTGCCATCAGAAACTGCTGCACACAATATTGTTACCAAACTTGCAGAAAGGAAAGAAAACCCCATACACGAAACACTGCAAGATAAGCAAATCTTCGTAGTAATTGACGAAACAGAGATTAATGGGCGAAAGTTAATTATTTGGCTGGTTGGCGATATACCTATCCAGCAGTTAAAATTTCAGGTGAATGCTGTCCCTTGCAGAATATAGTAAACAGGACAACTGTTATTTAAATGAGAAAACTTGGCACGCAGCGCGAGAAATTTTTTTAAAATTATTTGATGCAACTCGTTACATGTGTTTTTCTGGAAAGATTCTTAAAGAACTGTATCCATGTTTGATGCATCTCACTTGCACTGCATATTTGATACAAAATTGTGCCATGCGAGTTCAAACACATTTTAAAGAGATCGATTGATAGATTTAAAAGCAGCAACTATTAAAAATAAGGATCGACATAATGATTTTAAAGAGGCTGGTTTGCCAGCACCTCCCGATCCAGTTTTCAGCAGATGCTCAACTTGATTGATAGCTGGTTTTTACTATAGTGAACATCTTTCCAAAGTGTGAACAATCATAAATTACTGGAAAGAAAATGGAGCACTGATAAAAAAGCCAAGGAAGCTGTGAACAATACAATATTGGTTGCTGGTTTAATGCAAATTTGTCAATATTAATCTCTTGCAGACAGTGTGCAACGACTGGAAAGTGTCTGATTGTACAATTATGAAAACATATACCTTTTGCGTGATATGCGTTTACATTTGAAAGTGATCCATGTGAAATTGTATCATACATTGATTATTAGCTTTCCGACTCTGATTTTAAAATCATTGTAAATAATTCAAATCCCAAAATTTCTCCTACAAATCATATAATTTTTCAAAGAGCGCAACCAATTTTGAGTGCAGTGGTAAGGTCATTTTCAATGCTGAAAAAGCTTTCGCGCAATGATCGTAACTTTAAGATAAAAAATACATGAGGTTGTTCTTTAACAAATAAGTGAAACATGATTTTTAATTGGTTACGGGTTTTACTAAAAAGTAAGAGCGTTATAAATTGAGTTTGAGTTAAAATGTCGTTATGTCAAAAAAAGTCAAAATTTGAGTTTAATAGAGTGAAAATAACAAATTTTTAAGTTAAAAGAAAAATGGCCCTACTTATAAGTGCATGTTAGGTATTCACTTTTGCACCTATAAATCAATGAATAAATAATGAATTGCTTTTTATCAAAAGATTTCATTGTCTTTTCGAGTCAATTGCTTTAATAACAACGGACATTCTCAATGCTTAATTTATTTGCCGTTTTGTTTTGCAATGTAAATTGTGATAAGCCTTTCCTTGGTCGTAGCCTAGAGATGTAGATTGAGATGTTACAATTTTACATGGAAACGTTTAAACACTTTTCGGTTTGTCATCTTTAGAAAATTACAATTTTTTTCAAAAGCGGTGATGTGTCTTGAACAGATGCATGTATAAGGCATGCATATTTAGTCCAATGCATAAGGACTGCAAGCGTGGAGTGGAGTATTTTTTGTTTGTTTTATTGATTTTTTTTGCTACGCTTTGCGTTCGCTTAGATTTTAAGCGCGGAAAGATACTATAGGAAACAAAAAATGCTTCATTCCACGCTCGTAATGAAAATAAGCCTTAACAATTGTAGAAGAATGCCGTTGAATCTTGCTTAGTAAAATCAAGAGTCAAGATTATAATTTTGATGGCGGAAAACTGATTATATTTTTCACGTGGCAATGAAAACTAAAGATCAATTGTTAATAATTACTAATTTAACAAATTTAAATTATTCAGAAATTAAAATCAAAACTTACCGGGAATATTTTGTTTGCAATCTGAGACGCACGATTCGCACTTTTGACAAATCGTCGTACAATTTGTGTCCAGGTTAACTTTGTCTATTAATCAAGAGCAAACAAAAATATAAACTAGAGTTTTTTTATTTGACATTCTCGTTGTTTGATTACCCAACAAATTAAAAAAAACTTGGTTGGTAGTTAAGAATAAAAAAATTTATAAAAATTCTTTAATAAAACAAATAATTTCATGTGGTTTTAAAAGAACTATTAAACTTTTTACAGTATATTCTAAAACAAGTTTTGTTTTGATTTTCCAAACAATATTACGTTTAAAAAATTATGGAAAAGTATGTGTTTGTGATAACATATTTGTTGCCGTGTCTATTTTTAGATTTGCCTGATCATAACCTTTGATTTTCTATGACAAATTGTACAATAAATAAAATATCATTACAAATATTTGTGTTACTTTTTAAAGTATATTTCTAATCAGTATCAACCAACAAGATCTTCTAAACACAGTCTTTTTCAAGAGTAGCAAATAAAAAAATAAAAAATCCGTTTAATTCTTTCAAGAATAAAAAGCTTTAAATGTTGAAATAATAATTGTAAAAACAACTTTTAGAATATTTAAAATTATGATTTACCAAAGCAGTTTAACTCAGTGCAGTTGTTGCAACGAAGTTCTTTCGGATAACCGTCAGTTGCGGAACAATTGCGGATGCATTCTTTCTCCTCTAAATATTTTGATAAGAATCATTGGTGATTAAAATCAGTTAAACTAAACCGTTTTAATTGAGCCAGATTTTGAACAAAACGCTAAACTATTTTTTATTAATTTTGCATATAGGAGATTGTTGAAAAATAAACATTTTTTATATTTTCATAACTTTCCAGTGAAATGGTAGGTTAGTACTGGCTTAAATGCACAATGCAAAATTACTGCTGAAAACATGAACGGAAATGCTAAGCAAAAAATTGATTCTATATAGCAATAAGTTTATAGTAATGATTTTTATGATTTTTAAATTAAAATAAATTTTAAATTATTTGAATTAAACTAAAACTTTTATCAATTTTAATGTATTTTTACCCGAGCAACTCGAAAGACACGAAGAACAATTGGCTAATCTGGCCATTGTGGTGGCATTGATGTTACATTTTGAACAAGATGAACTCACAGCATCCCGAAAGCAATCTTCAGTGTAATCTAAAAAAAAATAGCATACAGTCAAAAAAAGAGCTTGATTTTACCTTTAACAAGTATGTTATTTCTACTCAAAGTTTTTTTAAACATAAACACAAAATTTATTTTAGAAGCAATCTAAAAAGAATTTGTTCACAAACGTAAAACTCTCGTTTAGCGAACACATCTGATTTTTAATTAAATTATTGCTCTCATTACATTGGCCAATCAGAGTTGTTAATTTTTGATATGCACGCACCGTATTTATTTGATTAAAATGCGCCCTCGATTGAATTAATCATAAAAATAGTGTCAAATTGATCTTTATTTGGCTTGAAATTAGCGTAATCGCAAGTTGCAACCACATGTCAATCCACGTCAATCCATATCAATATTATCAAAACTATTTTAACGGCATAACTTTTTCCGCAACTAGCCTAATGCCGCCACTTGATAGTTGGTAAATTGATTTACTGTGTACAATGATGATGATCACAAAAGTTTTTTCAGGAAAAAATCAAAATCGTTCTTGATTTGAACGCGCACTAATTTTCGACATAAAAAAAGATTTTACACCTCCATTCGAATAAATACGAGGCACAATAAATAGCGCTTAGCGCCTACTTTTTGTCATTACCTTTTTTCCTAATTAAATGTAAGCAAAAATCTGGAAAAAGCAATATTTTTTAACATCATCAAAAAAAAAAACAGTTTCAGTCATAATAAAACTTACTGCTTATACACGCGAGTATAATGTAACCGAAACAAGAAGGCGAAAGAATTTGTTGTAATTCCTTGGACTTAAAACATGAATCGTTGGAAAAACAGCTGGAACAGGGATATTTTTCTGAGAAGAAAAGATGTCCAGGGTATCGGTCTCGGTGTCGGTGTCGGTTTCGGTGTCGGTTTCGGTGTCGGTGTCGGTGTCGGTGTCGGTTTTGGTTTTGGTTTCGGTGTCGGTGTCGGTTCTTTACTATTCAGAAACAAAAAAGGCTCAATACTCATTTATAGAAAAAATATATTTCATGGTAATTTTAAAAAACAATAAATATTTCACTTTATTTTATTGTCTTTTAACCTTAAACCTAAAAATAATATCCAATTATGCTGTCATTAATTATTATTGTACTTCAGCGCGATTAAATGTGATTTTTGTTATTGCTTACGTTTGATACCAAATTAAAGCCTGGTTTGCACTTTACAGCTTTCTACAAAGGTTCACGAAATTGAGGTGTCCTAGGATCACTTGGTGCCAATCATGAATAATTATTTGATGCTTATTTGTTAAATTTTTCATTAATCATTCTTTATTTAAATGAAGTAAAGAAATTCAAGTATTTTAATTTTTTTGGCTGTTTGAGCTGACCTTGAAACAAACTTTACTAAACCATTTCTTAGTTATTGCTTCACTAGTAGCATTACAGCACATGGCGTCTAATTAGCAAATACGTACATCTCGGCCTGGGATTGCGTTACGGTGCATTTTTTCGAATAGGCTATTTCCCAATAAAACGATTTTACTAACTATCTTCAAAATCACGACTAAACTAAAAGTCATTGAGAAAACGACCATTTAATATTAGTTACTGCGTATTATTCACAACCAAAAGAAATATATGAAGACTAAATACAATATCAATTTGCTGCACTTCATTCATAACTTTAATTCTAACCATATAACTCTGCACTTGATTTTCTGTGTTTTACAGTGATTTTTAAGGTTTTGATTATGATCTAATATTTTTCGTTGTTATGCACTCATTGTATATAATCGGTACACACCCCCCACTTAATTCATTTGGCTGCGTGTCCTGCGCTTATCGGCAAGTGGTTCTTATAAGTGTACTATAAAGATTCGTTTTAATTCATAGCAGATTAGAATAAAAAGTATAGCCAATATATTTTGAAACATAGTTTATTAAGGACGTTTCGGAATTATAACTCATTCCATTATCAACTTGTAAAACTCATAACATCCTTAATAAACTATGTTTCAAAAGATATTTCGAAAACGACCTTAATAAACTATTTTTCAAAATATATTGGCTATACTTTTTATTCTGAAATTAGTTAAGCGTTCCAAATTTATGCTCCAAGATTTATAGCAGATTGATTATATTGTGACGCATTGTGACATTTGCCACAGTTCTACCTGATTTTTTTTCCAAGAACGTTCAAAAAACAATTATTGAAATCTTTTACAACTATTAACATCTGAACTGATATTTCGAGTTATGTAACTTGTTTACTATCGTGTTTTCTGGCTATATTGTGAGGTCATACACTGTTTTGACCAATTGCAAAACGTAATATAACAATTAATTCAAGAAATCTGGTCCAACCTAGTAACTTTGATTCTTATCTCATAACGTTGGATAATTTACAGTATATAAATAGTGACGTAAATTTTATATTCATTTATTCAAATTCTATATATTAAAATAAGTGTTTCGAAAACGTTTTATGCTACTTTTGCGTGTGTAACCACGGTTAAGTAGTTTAAGGGTTAGTGTTGATGCTTTGAAAATTAATTCTACTGTGAGATAGAATTGTTTTAGCCTGTGTGGAATACGATCTATTAACCTAAGTTTAAAATTAGCCACAAAGATGCTAATTTATTCTTATAGTTTGTCAATACCAAGTTGTTGAGTAATTATTCTTATTTGTTGGCGTTGTAATTTGCTTTGAACATTAGTGAAGCTAGAGAGCCAAGTTTTACGAAATTGATAAAGTTCTGTAAATTTTGTGAAGTGAATGTATTCTTTATAATCAGCAACCGTGGTTTCTTTTCTATTTGTCGAGAGAAGTTTTTCTAGAGGATCCATTTACACTTAGACAAAATCTAGAGTTTTAAAAAGTTAAGTCTCGCGGCAAACTATTTCTTGAGCCGGCATAAATAAAAATAACCGAGCTTTACTTCAGCACAGGTAATTGGTTTACCCAGTTCAACTATACCATTTACAAGTCTATTTCGCAAAAATGAAATACAATTTAGCGCAAATAAAATTCATTTTTGCGCAAACGAAATTCAATTTAGCACAAATAAAATTCAATTTGGCACAAATGAAATTCAATTGGCATAAGTGAAATTCAATTTGGCACAATTTATAATTTCTGTGAGAATATGACATAATAAAATAAGTGAAATTCAATTTGGCATAATTTCAATGAACTTTCTTTTTTTCTTATAATAGTTTTATTACTATCAAATAATATACATACATATATTTGTTTAAACACTACACTTTATTAGTTAAAACCACAACAGTCTTTTCATCTTATCGAATCGTCAGGTGGTTGCTTATTCAAAGAGAATTCTATTTGAATTCGATTCGATAACCTGATCTAGATCGGGAGACCGTATATATATGTACAGGAGTGCCCATAAGTAACCTTACACTTGATATCACCAAAGAGTAAAATTGATAATTTATAATTAATTATTATTGATTACGTCAATAATTGCACATGTAAAAGTTCAGCATAATGCACAATACAATGTTACTGCTGACTTCAATAAATCAATATTAGAAGACTTTGTTCAGTCAGTTTGCTATCTACGTACCGTATATACCCGTGTATTAGCCGCCCCCATGCATAAGCCGTGCCTTCTTTTGGATGTTTAAAACCTCCCTTTCAATAGTGACTCGTATATAAGACGCATCAGTTCTATGTAAGATGACTGAGTCAAAATCAGAGAAGAAATTTAGAAAATCAATAGGAACAAGCAACTCTGCCAAAACATTTGTCTCGTGACAAAGTACAGGTGCTTGAAATGTATCGGTGAAGAAGGTAAACGCTTCGAACATTTAATGCAGTGTTTCTCAAACCATGGGTCGCGAAGGCTTGTAAAGTACCGCACGTAAAAGAAAAGATCTGCGAGCACAAGATTTGACAAGTGAAAAACCTTTTGGAGATGTCATTACAAATTTAAGAGGAAAATGAAGAAATCGGAATCAGATTCAAGGTGAAGACTTTTTTTTTTTTTAGAGAACACTAGATTTTGGAAACGAAAATCAAGAAATCAGAAACAGATTCAAGGTGAAGACCTATCCTTTTTTCTTTTTTTTTAGAGAACACTAGATTTTGAAAATCAAAATCAAGAAATCAGAAAGAGATTCAAGGTGAAGACCTTTTTTTTAGAGATCACTACATTTTCACTACGCACAGTCAAATTTATTTGGGTTGCAGTCATCTTTGCAAATCGTTGTTTTTAGCGATTTTGGGTCGCAGAAAAAAGGCTTGAGAAACACTGATTTAATGTAATTCAGTGATTATTATTGATTTTATTGTAACTGTTAATTAAAATGGATTGAAAATTGTGTAATTGTGAGATAAATAAGTAAATTTGTTATTGTAATTGTGTAATTGTGTGATAAATAAATGAATTCATCATTGTGACTAGTGCAAGGTTAGTGCAAGGTTATAACCTATGGGCACCCCTGTATATATATATATATATATATATATATATCTTTCCTTTGAGTCAGGAGGATGATAATCACCTATAATAATCATATATATAATAATAATCATATAGATAATCATATATAATGATTATTATCCTCCTGACTCACAGGAATGCGACGGAGGCGCTAATACACGAGGTAAGCAATTACTTCGACCTGCTTTTGGAGGTGCCAAGATTTTGCTGTCCGCTTATAATTTAATAGAGATATGACTGTAATTTAGAACTGCTTGCCAAGACCCCAAGCAGGGGAAAGTGCCGTAAAATGTCTTTTCTAAGGACACAACAGAATGGTGCGAGTAAGTTTTGAACCGCGACCATGTTGATTGTAGGCACGGCGCTCTAACCACACGACCACGTAGACTCATTTTTTTCTTTTCTCATTGTTGGAATAAGATTTCTTGCATTGAAACTGTGGTTCTTAAAATTGTTGATTGGAACATTCAAGGGGTCGATGGATGACCAGGCGGTTGATAAATAAAAATTGGGGTTTACTGGAGCAATAAAACAACGGTTTCTCAAAAATTTAAAAATGTTTAGTTGTCACAGTAAAGATCTTTATTTACTCTTCACTTTCGTTGTCGCACAATGCTCACATCTATTGTAAAAAGACATAGTTGCATGAAAGTGAGGACCAAAAAAAGGTCTTCAATTAATTAGTTAAAAGTGTGTACTTGATTAGCGGGTCGATAAAATAAATTTTACTCATTTTGGGAGTCGACGTCCAAAGAAGATTGGAAACTACTGCACTAAAAACACACACTTTGATTTTATTTGACATAAAAAGAAGTCAATTAGATAAGATGGAACCAAAAAGGCAATTGACTATACTCATTTACAGAGTCATAGCTAAGCAATAATTTGAGCTGTTAGCTAATTGCCTAGTTGTCTTAATTAGCTAAATATTGCCAATATGCTTTTCCTAAATCATAAAAATAAGAAAAAACATAAAAAATGAATTTTCTTTACGCGATAATTATTTACGCAAGACTCAGGATTGAAATCTTGAAATTATGTGGTAAATTTCTTTTTGCGACATTAATTTTTCTTGCCCGTACTTGCTTAGAAAATTTTATCTAAGTTAACCAGCTCGTACGGCCGGGGCAGGTGTTGACGGGCTTATCCATACAGGTTTCTAATATTGACAACATAAGTCGGTGATTTTCTCGTTTCCTTTGTGTTTTTTGCATTTTTTTAATTGCTTTAAATTCTAAGTCACAGTCATTGAAAAACTAATAGTAATACGATTCATAGAGAAACTAAATTTACGTTTCTAAAGTCAATGATTTTCTGTACTTATTTTATGTTTACCTCGTATTTAGTTTTTTTCTGAAAAAGCTCACTTAAATCTTGCTTTTTTTTTTTTTTTTTGATAGCCATAACTAAACAGTAGAGTCTAAAATTATGCTATTACTAGGGGCACTATGGAAAGTTTTTTAAAGAGAACGGCAAAATCTAGCAAAAAGGGCACTTATTTGCTTGAAAAGGCACTCTCACCAAATGTAGGTATATTTAGAGTATTTAATGAAAATTAGTAAAAAAGGACTAGCAGTAGAATCGTTTGATCTTTTTAAACCAAAGACCGTTTTGGCTTCTCAAAAGTATTTGCAAAAGAAGTAAATAAAACTCCGCCGCCAAATTTTTCAAGTGAAGACCTTTTTTTAGTAAGATTTTTTTTAATTCTCTAAAATTTGCGTTTACTGAAGCTTTTTTTTCTAAAATTTGCGATTTTGCTAACTAACCGTTATTTTCTGAGTAGCTCGTTTGAAAAAAGTTTGGTGACTTCCTTGTCAAATCAATATTTAACAAACTTTTTTGATTCAATTATTGTCGACATAATTTAATTGAACAGACAAATCTAACCCATTGCTTTTGTATTGCAAAATTGAAAGGGCACTATGTTCTATCTGTGCCCCTGTGTTTTAAAAGTATTGCAAGACAGGGGCAATTCCCCCTGACTACCACTGAATTGTGCCATCAATCTTTGATAAACATTGTTATAAAAAAATATATTAAGATAAATTAAAAGACAAATTATGGACAATCTTAGTTAGTATTGGTCTTCTTTTTTTTAAAAAAAACAAATTAACAATCATTTTTCTTTCAAGTGAGAAGCCAAAAAAAAACAACAGACAGCTACAGTAGTATAAATTTTTGTTTGTTGTTTTGTATGTTTATTGTATCAAAAGAGTTCAAGCAACTTTGTTTTGTTAAATAATAATTAATGTTTAGCGAAATCGACCAATTGTCAAGATGCTACCAAGTCATAAAATCGAGACAATGAACTTACACTCAAAAGTCAAACTACAAATTGTATTCATTCATTCAATTTTTATTTGCAATCAACTTACGAATATTACGTTTCTAAATTGTTATAGAATATGTGATTGCGTACAGTACAAGAAAACAGCGTCCAAACGGTATACGTTATTGCAAGTACAACGGTAATTTATTTAACTTTATATAAGTTTATCAGCATTTTCTTATTAGTTTGGCATAACTTTTTCGATTTCGGTTATGGTTTGGCTGTATTGATTTTAAACTATTTTTTAAGCAAAACTTGGAGGTTATTTGATGCCAAAACCTTATTCAAAAATTTTCTTGTAATTAAATTAAAAGTTTTCAAAGAAAACATTTTAAGATTTTTTTTATACAAACATGAAATAACTGGCAGAAATTTTATTTTCTTTTGTTTTTTTTGTAGCTTTTTTTGGAAATCAAATCATGAAGCATAAAATGATTATTTGTAGCTCATTAGATAAATCAACTAAAAATTTTTATAGAGAGAAAAAAGACGTCGCGCAAAATGCATTATTTCGATGAATCGAAACTCAACTATGATCACAAATCCGATTAATGGCGACACCAAGACGTTTACGTTTGATTATTCTTACTGGTCGCACGATGGCTTTGTCGAGCTTGAAAGTGGGCGATTGCAAGCTGAATCCTCCTCCAGCAACTACGCTGATCAGGTAAGCACCTTCTTAATCAGCATCTAAAGACTTACAAAAAATTTACACTTAAATTATTTGGTCTAAATAACCATGTTTGACGTCAAACAACAGTGTAGTCGATTTGACATAAACACCCCATCAGTCGACACGCAAATTTGTAAGTTCAGTTCTTATTTATTCTTAGAAGAAAAAATTTTTAAATGAAACTTTACAAAATCACTTAACTCGGGAAAGCAAGTCGCTAAACCAGACAACTTGCGATTCTGCGTAGAAATCGGTGTTTGCGGACTTGGGAAAAGGTGTGCTACAGAATGGTTGGGACGGGTACAATGCAACCCTTTTTGCATACGGACAAACCGGAAGCGGAAAAAGTTATTCCATGATCGGACACGGCTCTAATAAAGGAATAATTCCGATTACGTGTGGTCATTTGTTTAAAGAAATAGACAAAGTTGAACGAAAAAAGAAAGAGATACAGTTAAAATTCTCGGTTGGAGTGTTTGATAAAACTTTCTTGAGAATGTTAATGTAAACTGAACACAATCTTTCTGAAAATCAGTTTAATTATTTAAACTTTGATAATTCAATAGAGGTACGGTAATTGTTCTACGAGTAATTCTACGATTACGTTTGCCTGAATAGATATTGACATAATTGTTAAATTATTTTATGCTTTAAAAAGATTATTTATCAGTTATTTAAAAAACGTTCCGAGGAACTTCCGAAGAACTCCGAACTCCGAGAAAAAATGAAAAGCAGGCTAAAAAAATTGCAATATAACTTTGTTAAAAAATATTAAACAGCAAGTTTCAACGCATAAACAGTAGTCTCTCACTCACACCATTCATGTTTTTAATACAAGCAGTGAGTGACCACCGATTATTGAGGTGCTGGTCACTGACCAAAAACAATTATAGCTATTTGAATCTCAGCTGTAACGACGTTTTAAATATTGCTCTCTTTTCAAATTTAGAATGTAAACGTTTAAGTTAAAATAGGCAAACAAAAAAAACAAACCCTCATTTTCATTAAAGTTGGTTCAAAATAACGAAAGTCACATGTTTTTCTTTCTAAAGCGCTATCCCAAACCGATTATCAAGCCTGCTTTTAGCTTTTATATATTTTTTAAAATAAGCCGAATGAATAGCAAGAAATAGAAAGCACTCCTCGTGTTTTAAAAGAAAATATTTATAATTCTATTTCTAACGCGGTGATTTGTCCCACTTTTAATGTAAATCAGGTCTCGTTCAGCATGCTTGAAATCTATAACGAGAAGATACGCGATCTTCTTAATAGAAAAACACAAGAGAAAAACAGCAGTTTAAAGGTGATTATTAAAAATGATCAGCAAGTAATTTAAGTTTTTTTTCTTCTTTAATACAATTTTCTTAAGGTTCGCGAAAAGAACAAAACTGGCTTTTACGTCGAAGGTCTAAGTTCCCATCCGTGTCAGAATTACAAAACAATAGAATATCTAATGGAGATGGGAGCGGTTTGCCGGAGCACGGCGTCAACGAACATGAATGCCACCAGCAGTCGCTCTCACATGGTCATCACTATTAAGTTTAAGCAGGTGCAACCCTGAACTTGTTTCGGAAGTAGTAGTTGGAGTTTCAAAATTAGTAAATGTAGTGTTGTTCAAGAATAATGATTTATGATTTTTTTTTGAAAGAAAATAAATTTTTATCGCTTGTTTTCAAAAAATGTTTATCAGTTTCATTCGATAACTAAATTGTTTTTGATTAATCGAAATATCGATAAAAACAAAGTTTTCTAAACTTTTAATTGAAGTATTTTTGTGGCACAAGAATCATAAACTACTCTCATTCTCTGCTTTATAAGAGTTTTTACATGATTGGTATTTTTGCATGAGTGTTTCAACAAACGTTTATTGCAGTTTTGTCAAAATCCTTTACTTGCAGATATTTCGAAACGCTACCGGAGTGAGCACGACCAAGACGAGTGAGATCAATCTTGTTGATCTCGCTGGAAGCGAACGCGCGAACTCATCCGGGGCTTCAGGCATTTAGAGTTTGTTTTTTTATTTGCAAAATTCGCCCACAGTGTAATTTACTTGACCGACGAAAATTTTTGACCAATCAAAACAATTTTTGGAGTAAAGACCTTTTTTTTGGTTTTAACAAGTTTTCCTTTCGGCTACGCCAAAACTTGCGTTTGTTGATAATGCTTTTTTGATTGAAAATTATCTATTACTGTCATTTAATGCGTGGCTCTTTTTGACAAAAGTTTGGTGAATTGTTGTCTCATTAAAATTTTACAAAGTTTATTGGATTTGATTTCAGTTGAGATTTTATTATTGTAGAGAAGTTCTAGCACAATGCTTCTGTTTGGCACATTTCAAAGTACACTATTTGACTCCCTGTGCCCCGGCATTTATTGCAATTGCTTTTACTCTTCTGCCGATATATAGAAGCTATAAAAATAGTAGAAGGTTTTTTATTATTTAATAGGGCTGTTGTGTTGAACGAAATATTTTGTACAGTTTTTGGTCTGACAAAAATTTATCAAAAAACAAAAATTATGTCATCACATTTTATTCTAATAAAAATTGTTATGGTACTGGTTAAGCAGTAGCGTATTTATGGAAAGGCGTTGTGTCCTGGCCCCTCCCTTGGAGATAACAAATACAAAAAATGTATTTCATACAATCACAAATACAGAAATTGATGATTTAACATACGAGATTCAAAGGAAGACTTTTTTTTAGATAAAACGATGTTTTGTGACCAAAAATTGACAAAACCCAGACAGATCCAAAGTAAAGACCTTTTTTTAGAGAAAACTATATTTTTGTGACAAAAAAATCAACAAAACCGAGACGGATTCAAAATGAAAAATTTTTTTTGTAACTATCCACTTAAAAATAGTTTTCCACTAAGCATATATGATTATGGTTGAATAGCTCTTTTTAAAAATCCTCGATACGTCAGTGTGGTTAAGTATCCAGTCTACTTAACCCTAATCCTAACTCTAACCCTAACCTTCTAAATCAGACAGTAGACCCCATAAAATTGTAGGCTGCATATTAAACCAGATGGTAGACTGCATATGCCAGGTAGATTGCATATCTAACAAGTACCAATGTTTTATAGTCAATATTTTGCACTGAATGTAGACTTCACAAAAGTTGCAGTTAATGAATTGAGAAAAAGGTAAAGCTTTTTTTTTTCTTCTTTTTTTGGCGGCTTTATTCATTATGTAAAAATCTTAACCTGCTTTATTGCTATCGGCCGGATTCAGGCATCATTTAAACTCAAAAACTACAGAATCCCCTAAAAAGAGTGACGTTTATACTTAAACTACTAAAAAATAACCATAAACTTCTAAAGAATACTAAAAAACAAAAAAAACTCATTTCGACGAAAAGTATTTTTTCAAAATACGTAAACTGTAAATTAACGTAAATAATTACGTATTTTCGAATTAAATTAAAAAAGTTGTTATTTAAAGCTATTGGCAACCAGTAGGCCTACACTGTTGCAATGACCAATTATGTAAGCTGAAAAGGATCATTGGCCAAATTTGTTCCTTTCAATTTGATAAGATTCTTGTTTTAAAATTTGTATTGCAAGACGTTTTAAGAATTCTCGTGCCGATACAAAGTCTTTCTAACATATTCCTTGTTGTAAATATACAGCCTTTATTGCTTGCTTCTTGTTTTTTAGGTGATCGTTTAAAAGAGGGATCTGCAATCAGTAAAAGTTTGTTGATGCTTGGTACAGTGATCGAAAAGTTGACAGCTGGTAATTCTAATGTCTTGGTTCCATATCGGGACTCAACTCTGACTAAGCTGCTTAAATCTGCCCTTGGCGGAAACAGCAAAACTGTTATGGTAAATTCGAATTTAAAACATATTTGCTTAATAAAACAGTTTTTTGTTAAAAAGTAAGTTTGTAAAGTGGACTAAATTAAAAGTTAACTTTTAAACTTTGTATCATCGTGAAATTTAAGCATTGCAACTAAAACATCGTGAAAGATCTTTGTTTAAACGGGTCCCCGACAACTATAACTAACAAGGAACTGAAAACAGCACAATAAAAATTATACATAAATTTAAAAAATCATAAAAGTTTAAACAATTCAAATTATTTAAAAAAGCTTTTAATAACTGGCTTGATTGATCGACTTGTTTTTATGACAAATTGTTTAATGAGTTATTTTTCTGCCAATGCTTCTTGACCAAAATCCTTTTCTTGCACGGACTGTGCTTTTGCTATAATTAATGTCTTAAAAATGATAAATGGATCCGAAGTTTCGATATTGAAACAAGGTTCATAAATTAAAGCGAAGAAACCATACTATCTCCGATAAATAAGATTTTCACTTTAATTACACTTTGCTTGTAATTTCCCACGTTGTTTAAAAGCTATTGAGGCGATAGCTTGGTTCCAAATGAAGTTCTTAAAAACTTACGAATTGCTGTGAACAAGCCTAAAATCTTTCCCATTTTGACAAAAATTTTTAAAACTCATTCATGATCTTTCGAATTTCTGCAGTACTGTATATTGAAATGTATTATATACAATCTTAGTCAATTTGTATTTCGAAAAGATTTGTCAACGAGTATTTTCAATTGATGTACCAGTACATCAATTGAAAATATATGACTTAGGGACAGACAGAGTTTCATGCATCCACTTACCGTGTCTCTTATAAGGGTTTCAACCCGAAACCATACCTAAGTAGTAAGCTTGGGTTTGCCGCGTAAAGCGCTATGCCGCAGACGGTATTCAGCTGATGTCCTCAACTCATATTCTAAATATCTAGTGATTGGCAATGATGATGGCGGCAGGGGGCATCCGATCCCCATCAGTGATGGTCTTATAAAAAGGGAGGCCTGGTGCAAGAAAAGTGGGCCACTTTTTAGTGTACCAAAAAACGTAGACGGAACCATTTTTAATGTATGAAAACAAAGTGATCTCTAAAAAAAAGGTCTTCATTTTGGGAGGGCCAATATTGAGTGATCTAAAGTATAGTAATCTCTTTAAAAAGCAGCCGTTTGATTTGGAGAACCACTTTTTAGTGTCTCAAAACAAAGTTATCTCTAAAAAAAACGGTCTTCACTTTAAAGGGGCCCACTGAGTGGTGCAGCCACGTAACTATATATGGTGAACTTGAAGAAATCGCTGACCAAAAAGCTGTCGCACAAACTTTGGCACAGCAAACACCATAGGAAGCTGAGCACAATTGACAAAATAACGAGCAGAAGCCGAGCATGCTGCAACCACTGATTCAAATTTTTTTTCTTTTTGACATGCCATCGACGTCCTGATGCTGCTAAATACTGTAGAGCAATATCTTGTGTAGACGGGCCACATTTTGATGTATTTTAGGGGGGCTCGGTGCGGCAGCGGATCGGTCCCGTTTTCACCCTATTACAGCCATCACCTTCCCCCATATTTCAAAAATTTGGACAAAATCAAAATTTTTTGAACAGCGAAAAGGACATATTTGGGTAAAACCAAAATTTTTTGGGGAGTGACAGAAAAATTTGGGCAAAATCAGGAATTTTAGGGCAGTGACAAAAATCAAAAAATGGTTTTTGTGCTAATTGCAAAAAAAAGTTTACAAATTTAAGTGAAGATCTTTTTTCTTTTAGACAACACTATGTTTTTGGGATAAAAATCGAGAAATCGAAGACAGATTTATAATGAAGAACTTTTTTTTTTCTTCGTTTACACACTTTTTTCTCTGATATCAGTGAAGTTTTAGAAAATCAAGATTAGGGCAAACGTCACAAGTTTTCGGCAAAACCTCGATTGCCTCCAAATTTTTTAGGCTGGCACGCTTATATGCACAATCCAGTTCCTTTCGTGTAACATTGCTTGGATACGATTTTCAAACGTTGAGAATTGTAAATGGTAATAAGAACAAGTAGGTCTACATCTGTTTTTAGTTTTGAACTTGTTCAAAATATTTGACATTTTGATCACTTCATTATGCTTGCACACATTGTAACATAGCTTGTAAAGTGGCAGAAAGGTTTAAAAGTTATTTCACAAACCATTTAAATATGCTGGTATTAACAATAATAATTAAAATACCCATAAGTTAAATTGTTGCAATCCGAGAATCTTTAAAACCAATTTTATTTTAAAAATATGTCCATGATCTTCAATGACTTCTTTGCTGTTTTTTATGTAAGCTGCATCATTGTGTTTGTTGATTATGCCTATTGTCTAATTCAGGGATGTCCAACCTTTTTTCATAATGAGCCAAAGTATAAATTTAGTTATAGTCGGCGGGCCGCAAAAAAGTTTTCACTTTGAATCTGACTTTATTTTTTCAATTTTCGTCTCAAAATTTGTGATCTCTAAAGAAAAGTTCTTCACCAGACATGCGGCTCGTCAAGGTTGAAGCGAATCCGAGTTTCGAGTCCGAGTTCGCTTCCCTGGTTTTCACTTTAAATCTTACTCTGGTTTCTCGATTTTCGTCAAAAAAGTAAGTTCGCGGAACACAGTTTTAAGATACCAATGATACAGCTATTAAAACAGGTGTGGCCAACCTGCGGCGCATTGGACGGTTAGTGGTGGCGCATTGCGGTTGGGGAAAATATTTCAAATGAAAAATGTTCCACAACTTATATCTAGCTATATCAAAGGTGGCCAACCTGTAGCGGATTGCACCCTGATTTCCAGCGATGACTTTTTTTTTTAGAGAACAGCTTGGTTTCAGTAGGAAAAGTAAGAATTTTTTCCAGCGTTAACCTTTCGTTTGTGTGGCGGATATCAACAGAACTCGACTAAAATTGGCGCGTGAGGAAAAAAGGTTGGCCACCCCTGTATTAAAATATAACTAAAAAGTTTGAGTAAGCTGGGCCGCAACGTGGCCCGTGGACCACAGGTTGGACATCCCTGGTCTAACTGATATTAATCCTGAATTACAAAAAGATAAAAGAAAAAATTTTTTTATCATATCTGTATTGAATGTTATATTATAGTTTGTTTTATTGCAATACAGAATTATTACATGGACTAATGGTATTAAAACATTACTTTAATAAATATAATTACCATGTGCGAGTGATTCCTTTAGTCATAATTTCTTGTTGGCTCACATACATTTTATTGACAATAGATTTCACTATTATCCAGCTGCTGTATTTTTGAATGTGTGACTATGTCTAAAATTACAAGAAAATTACGACTGAAAACAAATGATTTTGATGACCTTTGGGTTCTTCAATATATCCTGATCAAAATATTGTTAATAATCCTTGTATTCCAAGTTTTGTATCAAAGCACTTTTCTTTTTCTTTACCGCGTCAATGCGTTTGTCGATCTTATAACAAAACAACTTCAAATCTAAAGCAAATCTTTTTTTATTACAGATTGCTGCTTTAAGTCCTGCTGACATTAACTACAATGAAACTTTATCAACCTTGCGCTACGCTGATCGAGCAAAAAAGATCAAAAATAGAGCAGTGATTAACGAAAGTTCAACAGATCGATTAATTCGAGAACTAAAAGCTGAAAATGCAAAACTTCTTGCTCAGTTAACCAAAAGAACTTCATCAAATATTTTAATAAACAGTGGTAAGATTGATTTTGAGTTAGATTTGAATTTAGAAACTTTTATGTGTTGTGCAAAGGCAATTTTCTTTCTTTTTTATTTTTTTGACTTAATCAAACTTTCAAAAAATTGTTTTAAATAAAGTTTTTTTCACTACAAAATCCTAAAGAAAAAAAACGGAGTCAAAATATTCAACATTCAATTTTTTCCACATATAAGCAATGTGACCGACTTTTTTCGATCTGTTGTTGCAAGCAAATTGCTTTTTTATGTATTAAAAATTAGTGAATGACTTTTATCCTCTCTTTGGCCATGCTTTAAGTCCAACGACTAAAATTACTTAAGAGATCAAACAATAAATCAAAGCGTTACATGTTTTTAGTTTTTAAGTTTTGTTCAATGCCCTTTACTTTTTTAAAGCATAATTCGTGCATGCATATTTGGCTATCCATACAGCGGTTCTACGACAGTTGATCGAACGACACTTGATCGAAACGACACTTGATCGAAACGACAGGTAATGGAAACAATATTTCATCAAAACAACACTTGATCGAAACAACATTTGATCGAAACGACTCTTTATCGAAATGCAGTTGATAAAAAAAAGATTTACTTTTGTATGTTTCTGCAATTAAACAATCTCTTGTTGCTGTAAATTAGATTTATAAAAAGCAGAGGCCATCAGTAAAAAGACAATTTGTTTTTATTTTTTATAATTTTTTGTCAATGTCAAGATCAGGGTTTTTTTTAACTAGGTCCCTGGGCAAATTATTTTTAGGGGGACAACAAGTAGATTTCTTGTTATGGTAATGTTTCGTTACATTCATATTGCTCCAATTTTTTTGCATTCTTTTTACATTGCAGTCAGTTATTTAGGGGGAGCATTGTGCCATGACCTTATTCTTGCAGACCCTTTTCAGAAAGCAGAGACAGATTCAAAGGGAAGACCTATTTTTTTAGAGATTACTATGTTTTTGGGAAGAAAAATTGACAAAATCGGGACATAGTCAAAGTTGTAGATTTTTTCTTTTATTATTTGTTCAAGTGTCGTTTCGATTAAGCGTCGTTTTGATCAAGTGTCGTTTCAATCAAATGCCGTTTCGATCAAGTGTCGTTTCGACCAAGTGTCGCTTCGTTCAAGTGCCGTTCGATCAATTGTCGTTCGATCAACTGTCGGATCACGCTATTTACTATGCTGTTTATACTAAAATTTTTACTAAAATTTTTACTTTTTATAAAGTACATAATACGTATTATGTAGTTTATAAAATTAACTTTTTATGCAGAAGAAGTTGAACGACTAATAGCTCACAACGAACAACAAATGAAAGAAATGACTATGACGTGGGAACAAAAGCTCGAGGCGGCCAGAAAACAATGGGAAAAAGAAAAAAAAAATATTGAAAATAAAGATGAAAATTTGAAAACTCATCATCCATATTTGCAAGTAGATCATTTTGATGCAAATTAATTAATATTGATCTTTTTCTTAAAGTTAATAAATTTCATAGTAGTGTTCTTGCTTTTAAATGAAAAGAAAAAATACGCTAGAAGTGACAAATTTTTTTAATTCAGAAGTTCTTAACCTGGAATTTTTGCACTCTTATATAGTCTTCAAACATGTTTTAAGGGATCTGGTATGACCAAAGACCAAAAAAATTTTTAATAAGTTTTTTAGTGACTTTTGATGAAAACTTTTGTGTATTGCAGCAATACTTTATAATGTTTATTCTAAAAAGTCAATATTTTTAATATTTTTTTTACAAATGTTTCAGTTTTGTAACCAAAAAAAAAGAAAGAAAGAAAAAAAAGAGAAAACAACTTAATTTTGCATTAACTTTTTGTAAACAAATTTGCAAAAATATCAATGTAATTGAATTGTATATGAAGAAATAAGACTCAGTATCACAGTATGACAGATATTTTTTTTAAAGTTTAATCTTTCTTGTCGTTTTACAGAATGTAAATGAAGACCCTCAACTGAGCGGCATTGTGAAGCATATATTATATGATGGAGTCACAATTATTGGGAAATCCGTTGATCAAAACAGCGAAAATGAAAATGCAATTGTATTAAAAGGTCTTGGGTACGTTTCTAACCACTCTTAGCTGCAATAAAAACTTTTTTTGACTCTCAATTCAAGCCGTAAATTTTTTTCATGTTATATCCTAATTTAGATAAATCTATTTTTAGATAATAAAAAATTTTAATTAAAACAATTATAAGTAGGCCTAAAAACTTATGTTTTTATAGAATTCAAAAACAGCATTGCATAATATCTTGCTCCGAATCCAAGCATGAAGTCACTATTAAACCATACGAACAATGCGAAGTTACTATTAATGGGCTTCGAATTTTGGTTCAAACTACACTGAAACATGGAGTAAATTTTCTTTTGTATAATTACACTAACTATTTTTATCTTTCAGCAGTACAACAAAGTAAAACTTATTAAAAATGCTTCTACTGTATAATAGAATAAAAAAAAATCACTCACTATAAAGTATGTAATTACTGCTGAAGAAAATATTAAAATTTTTGCTAGATTAAAATTAGATCTGCTTCACACATGGCACATGCTGAGCGCACACGCTTGGAGTACATTTGTTTGTCAAACTTCTATGCCCGTCTTACGTATATGCATTGCATAGAAAATTTAACCATAACAAAAACAAATATTGTAAAACTACTGTTGTTTTCAGTGGCAACATGACCTGCTAAATAGAAAATAGCAAAAGATAATATTCTAATGAGTACGGTTAATAAATAGCTCTATTTTTATCTTTTATTTTCAAGTTCGACTATAGCTAAATTATCGAAACGTTTTTTTTCTTGGCATACTTATATCGCAAATGAATGTATCATGGTGTTGTCTTCGACAAAATAATCTTTTCTAGTATCTTTTAAAAGCGTATTTTAATGGACTTTTTCAGCCACCTGCTGGTGATGCTACCCATTCCAAGCCTTAGGGTAGTTAAATCCGTCTAGTAACCAACTGACAAAACGAAAAGTTTATTTGGTGATTTAAGTCAATAGTTTTTAATCTTTTAAAGCTGGCTGATTGGTAAAAGCACTTTTAATTTAGTTGCCTTCCGATAATATAACGAATATAAGAAAAAGTTATAAAAATAATAATTTAAAACTATATTAGCTAAGTTCGATTTTAATAAAGCTATAATGATAAATTTGTTTTTATAATTTATGTCACCACTTTACTCGGAATGCGAAAGGACCGGTTGAATTCCCCAATACCTGCGCTAAAGTAAAACTGGGTTTATTTTTATTTTATGTCGACTCTAGAAATGGTTTGCCGCGAGACTGAAGTTTTTAAAACAATTAATTGTGGCTAAGTACGAATGGATTCGCCAAAAAACTTCTTTCGACAGATAGAAGGAAAACACGGTTTGTGACTATAAAGAATATACTCACAAAATCAGAAAAAAAACTGTTTAATTTTCGTAAAGCTTGGCTTTCGACCTTTACCAAACTTCAAAGCAATTCACAGCGCCAGCAACTTGAAAAAATCACTCAACAACTTTATCTGACTAATTATAAAAATAAATTAGCACTCTATGACCAATATTAAACTTAATAATTTGTCCGCCACACAGAACTAAAATAATTTTATCTTACTATAAAATTAATTTCTAAGGCGTCAACACTGAACCTTAACCACTTAACCACAACGATATAGGCAACAGTAACACAAAACGATTTCTAAAACTTATTCCAATCGGAAAAAACTACGAATTTATTTATGTAAATCAACCAATTTTACAAGAAAACAATTAAAGTTACAAATTTGGGCCAAATTTTTTAAATTAATTATTAAAATACGTTTAGCAATTGGACAAAGCAGTCTATGACGCCACAATACAACCAGAAAACAAGTAATAAACAAATCACACAAAACTCAAAATGTCCCATCAACTGTTACTGGTTGTAATAAAAGGTTCCAGTCAATCGTTTCTTAAAACGTTTTAGAAAAAAAATTACGAAGAACTGTAGCAGAACTTCACAAGGCTTTAAAATTGCAACCAATGCGATGTGAAGTAAAACGATAAAACGAATCTTTATAATACACTTTTAAGAACAACTTGCTATTAAAAATAAATTAATTGGGGGTGTACCGATTACGCAATCACTGCGTAACAATGAAAAAGATTAGGTCATAATCAAGAGCTTAATGTTAAAGTGGAAGAATTTAAAATTAAGACAGAAAATTAATTACAAAGTTATAACGTTAAGATTACAATTAAGAATAAAGTGTGACGATTTAATTGACTTCATCTTTAGCAATAATAAATTTTATCGCCAATAGCCTTACCAGATTAAAACATTTTGGGAGGGGGAAAACATTTTTACTCAAATTTTTTCGAAAATTGCCCAAATTTGCATATCACTCAAATTTAAAGTGAAAACCTTTTTTTGGTCTTGACTTGTTTTTTTTAGTTGTAGAAGGAACAGAGATGTAAGTTTGTACATGTACGTGAAATAAATTGGTTTTGCCGTAAAAAATTTTGAAGACCCAAAAAAAGCCTTTATATTATTTGTTTTTCTGCATTGATCAAAATTGTTCTGGATTGTACCATAAGTCTACCGAAACAGTTAGCATAAAGTAATTTCTTCTGCCCAAAAAGTGCATGCTCGATACCAGAAAAAAATCTGTTTCTGCCCCCCAGCGCCACGCTTCGTACGGCTATATTATTACGTATTTGCTATTATTATACCATTACTATAAACCAGGAATATCCAACCTGCGGTTCACTTAAGGTTTTTATGGGGCTTACTTAAATTTTTTTAGTTATATTTTCATAATCGTATCGAATTCGATGTCACTGCTGTCATAGTAACGTATAGGGAAACAAAGTGAATACGCCAGTTGTTTGCTGCGACGAGTGAGGTCCAATAAACTGATCTATAAAAATTTTTGTGGGCATAGTTTATCATAAAGACGCTTACCCAAGAATCATTTTTTTATTTATCAATATTTTTATTTTATCTCTATATTTATCCTCCTGACTCGCGGGAAAGCGACGGAGGCGCTAATACATAAGGTAAGCAATTACCCCGACCTGCTTCCGGAGATATCAAGATATTGCTGTCTGCTTGAAATTTAATAGAGACATAATTTTAATTTAGAACTGCTTGCCAAGACACCAAGCAGGGGAGAGTGCCTTAAAGTGTCTTTCCCAAGGACACAATAAAATGACGCTAGTAGGTTTTGAACCGAGGCCATGTTAATTACAATCCTGGCACTCTAGCCACTCAACCACTCTGCGGACATATGTATTATTTACATTGTTTTGCAATTACATTGATATTGAATATGTTATTTTCAAACATTTTTTAGAATATCAAGTAATAACTGTGAATGACTTAAAGTTATTGATAGTAAATATAGTAAATTTGAACTAATGCGGAGTACATAGTTTGGAATAAGATTACTGTAGTAGCAGCAATGCTGCTAGTGGTAAAAAAAAGGAATGATGTAGATTTATTAGGAGAGTAGAAAAAGGATCAGACATTTTTAGAGATTCTAGGTTCAATCTAAGAATTTAATATATCCATTTCAGACACGAGTTCAAATATACTTTTGGATAGCCCGGTGGAATAAAATTCACCTTCTTTTGAATAGCCGTGTAAAGTTTAAAGAAGCAATTAACAATTTGGAGAGATTTCTGGGTTGCATTTATCTTTTAGTATCAATTGACACCATCATACCTAAAGTCTTTTTTTAAAAGGTTTTTGAGGCATTTTGCTGTCAATTGCTATCGAAACCGCTGAAAGGGATATGGTCGAACCTAGAGTTGCACTGCTGGCCAAGGAAAGTGTCGCTCCAAGTCGGCAAAACTCTGGCAAAAAGCTGACTAGATGCCTAAGAGTATTGGTAGGCTACCAATTGGAGTGGGACGCAAGCATCCAGTGACAATGCGCAAAGCGTTATACAGGACACCGTCTATAAAAAGTGAACGATAGCGTGCTATACCGGACTGGTGAGCAATACTCAGCTGTTAATTAGAATATAGATAGAGCAGCTGTAAACACTGTTTTAACAGCAGCACTTCATTCTGAGCTGCTAGTTGCTTTAGCAGTGTGTGCGTTAATATAGTTTTTTGCTCCATGCCACGAAATGATGACGGAATGTGAGCTATCTGTCCACAAAATAAGTGAGGTTGGACAAAATGGTAAAAGTGTTATGTTGTTGTAAACATTTAGCTCACGTTTGGCCTTTATGTTATTTGAATAAAATGTTGCCATCACCGTCTTAGTGTGACTAAGCCCTCAAAGGCCTTTCACTTTCCAAAGGAGTGCAACAATGCTAGATTGTCTGCGTTGGTAAAGTTTCAGGAAATTGTGGAGGGCAGATTTAGACGTAAATATAAAAAGTTTGAAAAAGAAAAGAGCCCAGATCAATCTCTGAAAAAGGCCGTTTTTCAGATGACGAATCCTGCTTTGCTTGCTGTCACCGGTAGCAAGAGTGAAACTTCGATTTTGGACAAGTTCAATGATTATTCATACCATGTGCTTATCTGGCAGAAGCCTCAAGCAGCTGGCATTTAAGGCCAATATGACATAAAGAGTCATATGCCGCTATCAGATCGATAAATCGGCAAAACAAAATCCTCGATGTCTTCTGTTAATAAAATAACTTGATCGACGGTTCGAAACTCAGCCTGCTCTCAAGGGAGCAATGAATCTATGATTGGTTCAACGCGAATGTAGATAAACCTTTCGAGGATCTTGTAGGAGACACAGGGCAGAAATATCGGTCGATAACTCTTCTGAACCCCTACTGGCTGTATCAGCTTTGGGATTGCAACCACAAACGCTCTTTTCCAGATCTTCAGAATTTGGATCAGTGTAACCAGGAAGAAAAAAACTCACGTAACCAGGACTTCAAGCAGCTCCAGCATAGATATTTTTAACACTAGTTATGTAATAATTTTAATAGTTCCACTTTTCACTAAGATTCCTAATCAATTAATAAATTACATTTAACTTTGCGGCCCGCTGAATGCACTGAAATTTATAATTGGGGCCATTATGAAAAATGGTTAAACATCCCTGCTACAAACAGTTATACAATTTTAATATTTTAACAATTGATATCTTAAAATGAAAATAAAATTGAGTTGGGCGCTATCCTGTTGTATAACAAGTTAAATGACAGAGTCAGACCAAGGTATCTTGAATTAAAACTCGCAAAAAATAAAAACAAACAATTTATAAAATTAAACACAACAGTCAGTTTTGCCCTAAGTGGAATTATTAGATGCATGTAAATGTGATTCAAATCATTCTGTATTGTAGTAAAAATTTCTACGTAAAAGCGCAAGTGTATGTCACAAGAAAATTACTTAAAAAAAAATAAACGCTTATCAACTTTTAAAATTCAGGATCGCTTGAAACTGGGATCAAACGCGTTGTTCCTTTATTTTGGATTTCTTCATGAAAGAGGATCAGATCAGAACGACTTAGAGCTAACGAACAGAATTGATTATGAATTTTTTCAAAACGAATTTTACCAACTATCGGACATAACTCAAAACGTAAACAATCCCGACCACCATTCAAGCGAACATGTAAGTGTAAACAACTATTCAAAGCTGCTTTGATAAAATGGTTTCTAGCCTCTTCATAAGCGCGAAACACTTTTTCCATGCTGTTTTATTAACGAAACACTTTCCTACTGGGGAAAAAACCAACATTTATGTCACCTCTTGTCTGAAAGCCGAGGCGTGTCTCCCTAAAAACAGATTTCTACCTTGGACTGGTCCTCTATAGTCCTTAGACATTGACTGAAACGAAGTTACAAACGGGCCGACTAGTTCAGGTCCGAACCCGGCCCGAACCCAAATTTGATTCAAAACCCTAAGCGGGCCTGAAAACGCCCGAAAATTAAGTTTGGTCAAAACACATGTATATGTTAAAAAAATGATCGTTTGTCTGTAAGCTCCGCATTGGGCATTAATTAGGGCCAAAGTTTTTCTCAAACTTAGGCCCGAACCCGACCCGAAAAGCCCGGGCCGACTTACAACTCTGGAATGAAAAACCTGGACAGTAAAAAATTTTCAAATCAACACTTCCTTTAAAATTTAAAATCCCAACTATGACGAAAAATGATTTCTCTTATTGTGTTAAATTAAAACAAAAAAGTTATGTTGTAAATTGTGTTTTGTAGTAAGTATCTACACTTTGTGTTTTAGTCCGATTGAAACCATAAACTTTGAATTGTAGTAATAAGAATAAAATTTAGCCTAAGTATCTAATCCAGTGTTTCTCAAAGTGAGCCACTTGGCTCCCTGAGGAAAAATTTGAAATCTCCAAGGAGGAAAATCACTAGGGGAGGAATCAGGGAGAAATTTGAAAATTTTACTACAATGTAAGTGAGGCAAAAAAATTGGTAGGCCTATTTCAAAGTAAAAAGTGTTTTTGAAAATACTACTTTTTAGGGATGAAAATATCAGCAGTGTGGTCGAGTGGTTAGAGCACTGTGATTGTGATCAACATGGTCTCAGTTCAAAACCTACTTGCACCATTCCGTTATGTTCTTGGAAAAGACACTTTACGGCACTTTCCTTTGCTTGGCAGCCTTGGCAAGCAATTCCAAATTTCAGTCATATTTCTGTATAACTAAAAAAACAAAATAAAAAGATTTCAACCAGACAGCAATATCTGGGCATCTCCAGAAGCAGGTTGGGTTAATTGCTATCCAATCTGTTGTGTTATGTTTCTGCGAGTCAGAAAAATAAATATCAGTGCCGTGCGGTTAAGGCATGCAAGTCATGCGTAGCATGACCAAATTTTTAGGAATTGCATGACGAATTTTTGCGCGATGAGGTAGATATCGTTGAATTCGGTGAGAAATATTACTTGTTTCGGATGAAATCTGAGGCTGATCCGAGACGAAGACCTCTTTTTTTGTGTTATTTTAGAGAATATTGTGAATTTAGGACGAAAAGTAAGAAATCGGAGACTGGTTAAAAGTGATGACCTTTTTTTTTAGAGATTACCGCATTTTGAAGACGAACAGTGCATCAGCAGTAATGATTTCAAGCGATGACCTTTTTTTTTTTAGAGATCACTGCATTTCTAGAACAAAAAGTGCATCACCAGTTATGATTTCAAGCGATGACCTTTTTTTTTAGAGATCACTGCATTTTGACGGCAAAAAGTGCATTACCCGGAACGATTTCAAACGATGATCTTTGTTGTTTTTTTTAGAGTTCACTGGATTTTTAGAACGAAAAAAAACGTTACCTAGAAAAGATTTCAAGTGATGACCTTTTTTTTAGAGATCACTGCATTTCTGGGACGAAAACTGCATTACTAGGGAATGACTTCAAGTGATGAACTTTTTTTTAGAGATCACCTTGAATCTAGGACGAAATTGATTTTGAATATACCCAATTTTATGACCTGGGTTTGGCATGCCAATTGCATGACTAGTCTCAGAGGTCACTGCAAGCCACGGATAAATATAGAGATGAAATAAAATACTGTAAATAAAAATTGAGAAATCTGAGAAAAATTGAAAATTGAATGTTAATTTTTGAACTTTATGGGATAATTGGAATTTGGGTCACAAATTTGGATGAAGACAAAAAAATTCTTCACTTTGATCATTGAAGTATTCTTTTTTAGAAGGGGGAAATGATGGTACCCAAGTCCTCAAAGGGAGGAATATAGCAAAAAATTTTGAGAACCACTGATCTAATCTGATGAAAAGTTAATTGGTGAAAAAAATTAAGAAAATAAGTTATTGATTTCTTTGTTTAAACAAAGATTTCTGTTAATTGTATGCTCGTTTTAACCAATGTTAATTGTGCGATTAAACAATCAATCAATCAATCAATCAACATACTTTTATTTGCGGGAAAAAAATAAAAACACATAACGAATTCAAACACTAAAATCAAATAAAAAAAAAATAAATAAATAAAATAAAGTAATAAATTTTTTTTTTAGCCGCAGGGAGACTGCGATTTGACCTTTCGGTCTTCTAGTCAGCAGCCACCCTTGAGAGCAAAACTACAGATACAACAACTTGTAAAATTTAACTGTTGCAGAGAAGAGGGTTTTTCATTTTAAATAAGGTTTTTTTATTTTAAATATAAGGTTCAATAAGTATTTTTTAAATTCATATTTGAAAACACAGTAAGAAGCATTTTGAATTAGAATGGGAATTTCGTTCCATATCTTAACTCCTTGATATTTTATACATCTTTGTTATCGTGAAATTTTACAAAAGGGAATATGCAAAGTTTTTTTTGATTTTTCATTTAATCTAGTGTTTTTTTCCGAGATCTGGCTGGTTAAAATAAAATAATTAGACAAATTTTTGGGAAGCATTTTTTAAAAATTGGAATGAATAAATTTACCAACTTCTAGTTTATAAAGATCTTTATGTTTTAGAATCTTAAGGCGTTTGTAATAAGGTGAGGAATTATCACAAAATTTAGCTGCACATATAAATTTAACGGCTTTATTTTGAAGATTATCAATTTTTGAAGATACGTCGGGAAGGTAGATCCCCAAATAATAAGGCCATATAATAAATGGGAATGTATCAGAGCGTAATAGATTTTTAATAGTGCTGTTTCTGGTAGATAGTGTCTAATTTTAGAGATAAATTCAACCGTTCTTTATATTTTATATGCTATATTTGAAATGTGGAAATCAAAATTTAAATTCATATCAATAGTTAAACCTAAGTATTTAATATTCATGCATTGTGGAATAGAAATATTATTTAAAAAAACATTAGTTTATGGGAAAGATTTGTTTAGTTTGGGAGGTATGATTAGGAAGTTGGATTTAGAGGGATTAACTATAAGTTTATTAGAATCAAACCAAATTGATAAATTTTGAAGTTCTTTATTCATAATTGTAGTAAGGGAAGCAAGGTTAGGGGCCGTAAAAATTAAGCATGTATCATCAGCAAAGAGTATTGGCATACAGCTAACCGCTTGGGGCATATCATTAACATACAAGAGAAATAAAAGAGGGCCAAGAATCGAACCCTGCGGAACACCATAATTATTTTGTAACAGCTTAGATTTAGCACCCTTAATGGAAACGAATTGTTTGCGAGATAAAAACGATTTAATTAGTTGATTTGTTGAGCCGCGTATGCCATAATGATCAAGTTTGAGAAGGAGAATGTCATGGTTTACTGAATCAAAAGCTTTTGTAAGGTCAAGAAAAACTAAACCAGTGTATTGATTAGAATTTATATTGTCATAGGAGTGTGTGATAACATCAACAAAAGCATGATTGGTTGAGACTTTATTTTGAAAACCATATTGAGAATTTATAATTACATTATGTTTATTTAAAAAATTATTTATACGTTTGTATAAAAGTCCTTCAAAGATTTTTGAGAAACAAGTATGCTGATTTCTTGTTTTTATAAATAAAGAAATTTATTTTGAATAAAGGGTATCCACAAATAAAGCTAGTGCTACAATTTCAAAAATTGCCAAAATTTTATTGTTTGAGATAGTTTTTTTTAGTTTGTTATATAGTAATGGGAAGTACTTCAATTCTATTCTCTTTTAACAGGTACTTGTTGAATTAATCAGTTTTGAGATTATAATTTATTAATTTTTTTACAAATTGAAACTCAAAATGGAGTGTATGAAATGAACACTCCGTAAAAAAAAAGTGTCTCCTGGTTTATAAAGACAAAAAAAGACATCAAAGTTCAGCGAAAGTTTGAAAGCAAATATAGAAAATAGAGCTATCTGTGCGGTCCACCATCCCAGCATGGCATAAAAAGTTTATGGACACTGGTAGTCTGTTATAGAGAAAAAGAACTGGCCAACCTTAATTATAATCATAAAAAATTGAATCTTTGCGGGTGGCATATTTCAGAAGTCCTAAAAACCCCATTTTCTAGGCTTCTTTGCAGTTACTGTAGGCTCTTGAGACTAATGATAAGCTGAGAAGAAAAAGTTTTTGCAGTGAGACAGACACACACAATTTATTTTGCCGAAAATCATATAAAGCCGTTTCCTGCGAATGCTGGACAGTTTAGATTGTTTTTAAAATGCCTTTATTTTAATGACGAGTAAATGCATTAACGTTTACATCTCTGCATTGCTATAGCAACAATGCGATAATAGCCTATGGGGCTTGGAGAAGAGAACTTGAATTGGACAATGCTATGAATTATAAAATTGGACCTTTTTCGTTGCTGAAAAACAATCACAGCTCAAATCTATCTAGATGCTTTAAAAGAGTACGTATCACAGCTGGAAGAGGGTCAGGCATTAGTTATTTTCTAGAAAAACGGTGCACCACCCCATTGAGGACGTAAAAGTAGGCAATTTCTGAATTTAACATTTACAAATGGGTGGATTGGACAAGATGGTCTCATACCTTGGCTTACTCGTTCTCCTGACATTAAACCATTGGATTTTTTGTGGGGTTATGTAAAGGCTATGGTCTATCAAACCAAAGTTTGAAAGATTACTAATTTACAGCATCGAATAACTGATGCAATTGCTACAATTATTGTGGATGTCTTAGCAAGAACATGGAGAGAAATTAAATATCGGCTGGATATCCAACGTGCGACTAATAGTGCGCACGTGGAAAAACTGAAGGTGTATTAATGCTTCCAAAAAAAATTTGAAACGTATCCTTTCAACTTAAAGCAAAGTGCTTCAAAAATTTAGAAAAAAAATTTTATCAAATTTTTTTAAATTGTAGCGATAATTTATAGACGCCCTGTATATAAAAGTGAAAAAAAAACGAAAACAATTCAGAAAAAGATTGAATTTGATAGATCTTTAGCAGTTCCGCGCCATTGCAGCAACATTGTGCAAAGCTTTTAAATTATAAAACTTCTAGTAATTAAAAGTCAGTCTTGGAACTGGTTCAGTTGTGCCGACTTTGCGGTATTCAAAGATAGTCATTGACCTTACACGTCATTTTTCTCGGCTTCTACGTTGCAAGTGTTGAATACATTTATGGTTCTTGCAACAAAAGCGTCGGGAAAAAACAGGAAGTTCAACAAAGTTCAACAGTAATGGATTACATTGGTTTCCTGTTTTGTTTTGTTTTTTTCAGTTAAATCATAAGAAACTCTTTTGGCATTGCAAAGGTTTTGTCGGTATATATTTTTAAAATATATTTTTGTTTACTGTAATTTGAACACTACCATTTCATTTCTGTTTACTTTTCTTTAATGATATAAGTGAGTCGTATTAGTAGTCAATTTGAATTGTTTATAGCTTTTTTGCTCGACATTTTTTTCAAAAATTGCTAATTATGCCGAGTTTTTTTAGATTAGCTTATACTTGCACTTATTTTTCATCGTATGGCGGCATTGGTTTGGTTGCTACTTTCTGCTTTAAGCAAAGTAATAATGCAAGTAAACAGAGTGACCTCACAAAAAAATTGTTGTAAAACGTATTTTCAAGGGCACAACGAAAACTGCTGCGGTAGACTATCCATTTTCTCACACGTCAGAATGTTATTCAACTAAGCTATCCATCACACTGAGTTTTTTCTGATTGATTTTTCAACAATAACCACATTAATTTTTTTGCTCCCCAACGACCTTTTACGTTGAGGTCCTTTTGGTTTGATTTTTCAGTTTCAAATTTTTTCGACTTGGTTCAGTATCAAATTTTTATGATTAGGAATTGCTTTTAAGAGTCATTAGCAATGAAAATGATTTTGTAACGAGTTTTATTCATTTGAAACAACTTCAAATTAATCTCAGCGGCATAATCACAATCAAAATAGTAAAAAAGTGGCAAAGAATAAATTAAACTTTTAATGCTAAACGTCAATAAATTAAACTACTTTTTTAAAAATCTTTCTTTGCTATCTTTTTCCAACAAAACTTTACCTTATTGACAAAAAAATAAAATAAAAAATAACGAGAGTGAAACAGTAATTAAAAGGTTGCAGGAACAAAATAATGTTGAAATGAAATTCAAAACAACTCATTTTTAGCCGTATGGTGTGACTAGATACAAAACGCGCGGTCTAAAATAGAAACCCAACGTTGTTTTATTGCCAAAACGCTGTCTTGCCCATAGCAGTGTCTTCAAAATAGGTTCACAGTGATTTTTGATTAACTAGTTAAGCAATCTTTTATTCAAAAAGAAAATATTTTTGTTTTACGAAGACAATAGCAAAAATATCAAAAAATATTTATTAGCAAAAGAATAAAAGCATCAAGTATTCTAGTAACCAACAAAGAAATGATCTTGCTCAGGTAAAAAACGATCCTGTCTTTCTTGAATACATCGAGCTCATGCCAGTAATGTCGTGCTTGAATGCGATGAGCTCAGAAATGGATAAAGCCATTGTATTCAGTTTGTTGATTAAAAACCTGACTATGTGCGATGCATATGGAAAAGACAAGAAGAAAGAAGTAATGATTCAGCTTCGGCAGCAGGTAGATTCATTAAGCAATACTTTTTTCTTTTTGAATTTTCTTTCCAGAGTCGCGTTTGTTTCAAAAACCTTTTTTTTATAAATTTTGCCGTTTCTTTTTATTATATTTATTGCTTTTCTGTATCAATCTTTTTTTTTATACTCGTTTTTTACGCCGAATCGTGTCACGTGTTTGGGCTGCGATTTCGCATCATTGTACACCAACAATAAAGCCACTTAAACCACGTGAATCTATCTCAAGAGATGTGAGTAGTTGGCAGCCACCCGGTCATTGACTTGCTCGAAAATCCGACCAGGAATTCCGCGTCGGTGTTAGGAATAAAAACTATTAGAGTAATTAGAAAATTGATCTAAAAAACTACGGGAAATTTGATTACAAGATATACAGTATCTCGCAAGCTTTAAAATTGTTATCAATCGCCAAAATGAGTAAATACTTCCGAATAAATATTGTTGTTAACAGTTACTGCAATGTTAACTATTAAACCAAAATAGAATTTCACTTTACAAAACCGCTAGAAAGTTGTGGAGCTGTTTCTCTTTTTTCTTTTACTAAATCACTGTTTGACAAAGATTGAATTTTAAGAATATTTTCAGCTTTAAAAGCAATTTTAACCCTAAATAGCAAAAAAAAATCGGTATCGGTTCAGTATGTGGCCTACCTTTCGAATGTGGCCTACGAAATTTTATCTAATTCTATGGGTAGGCCACATATTAAACCGGAACCAAAAAATCTGTCAAATGAAACTCTAAATTAGGAAAATTTTGTCTCACTAATTTCGTCTCATTAATCGAGTTGACAGATGTAATTGTTTGTGCATAGTGACTATTCTATACTGAGATTTTATTTCATTGAACCTAATTTGTTGTTAAAATAGCAGCACAATATTATTTATCATGTTAAAATATTTCATCAAGCAATATCCCAATTTGAATAGCATATTTGATGTATTCTGCATCGTTTTTATTCTTCTTTTGAATTTTATATTATTTTAAAAACAAAGCAAAATCAACGTTGGTACGAATCAGAGAAAGCAAGAAGGTTTATCATCGAAACTCAGAAATTTTTAATCTCAATCCAATTTCATAGACTTTTTGCCTTCTAAAAACTGCATATTTACCAATTTAAAAACCTTTATTATAAAATTTGATCATCAGTTTCAAAAATACAAGTCGTGAAAACCGATCTTGATAGGTTATCGCAAGAACATAATAAAGGTATATATGCATTAATAATGTACAAGGAATATGCCGTAGAATGTAATTCAGTTTGAGATTACAGTGATCGCAGTATACACAAATTTTAAGAAAAAATTTTTTTTCTTTTGGAATTTCGATTTGGCACATTATTTTACTTCTGGTCAAGTAATCCTTTTTTGTGGGGGCAACAAAGTAAAGAGTTTTGTTAAGAAGTATAGTCCCATTTCTTTTTCTAGTCCCATCCAACCATCTTACGTCCCACTTCATCTTTCATTTGTGTTTTTACTTAAAAAATACTGTTTTACTTGTGACGTATGACAAGTTGAATATTAAGTTTTCCAATCAATTAAATAAATATTTGTGTTTGATGACATCTGAACTATTTAGTCAGATGCTCAAATAAACTTTACAACAAAATTAAAAGTATTAATTTTTGAAGCAGTGTTATGCGTGTTTCAATAATGAGCAAACTTACTTTGAACGAAACTTTAATTATGGAAATCTTCATTTGGCACTTGACATCAGCCAAACACAATTTCAACAAAATGTTAGCTGCTTACGTTCATTAATATAATGAAACATTTAAAGTAATAGTGACAAGTAGTCATGCCAAGTATGTGCAGCGCTTTTTCTGCAAACAATTTTGCAGGTACTAGTATGCTACCTTACACAGTAAAATTATAATAACTTTTTAACCGTATCACTATGACAAAACAATTTTTGTATTTTTAAAAAATTTTAACAGTTAAAATATTTTTTCTTGATTACTTTTTCATCAATACTGCAAAAAAATTAACTTACTGATATTCATCAAAAATACTAATACGTTTGATTATGCTTGCTTGAACTCATTGATTTAAAGGTGTTTTTTTAATATAAGATTTCAAAAAAACTTGAAAAAAGCTTTAGAAAAATTTAAAGTGTATTTGAATAAATTCTTTGTTACGCAAAACTTTAAAATAACCAATGGTATTGAAAGAACTTCCAATTATCGGTGGTCTTTTTAAAACAACAGTCTTTATAAAGACTACCGAAATTTGAAAGAGTTAATGATTCCGTCAATATCATTGGTTGTTTTAAAGTATACTTATGCCAAAACGAATCTTATGAAAACCTAAAAATTTTTCCACAAGGTTTCATAATTCTGGTCTCACTATTCGTTTTTTTATTTTAGTTTAGCCTTATAACTTTTCTTGTTTTGCAATTTTTATCAATGAGAAAAATAGTAATAACAAAATTCATAAGGAATTCTTTGTATATTTTGAAAAAATTAGTTTACTTACTTTTGTTTTAAGGTGTCAGCTAGCTTTACGTCAAAGTTTTTTGAGACTTGCTCGCGTATGATTAATTTTTATTTTTATTTAAAGTTTTTGAAGCTCCTTGTAAGATTTTTAAATCCTATTATGACTTGTGCAACCTTGAATTGCGTTTTTAAAACAATATTTAAGCAATTAGTTAGCTTTCCAATTTTTTGTTATTTGAATTATTTATGATTATTATTAATCATTATTTATCATAAATTATTTGTTATATATGATTTTTATTATTTATATATGAATTATTTATTATCTGAACAAGTCGGAATTTTTTTTTAGTTTATTTGCGAAAACTTGAATATGCATACGCTGTTTAAACAACACCACTTTTGAATAAAATTTTAAAATTCGTTTTTAAGAAAATACAAAAAAATTTAACCAAAAACCTATGCTGAAATCATTGTCTTAATCATAAGTATTTTAGATAGGTTAGTTTAACAGTGTAATACTGTAAATTGATCATGTGATATAATTTTCGACTTGAATACTTATTCATTTTGAAAAGAGTATCCAACGTAACTGAAGAATTGTAGAATAATGTTGGCATAAAACACTTCTCATGATATACAAGCATTTGATGAATGTGTCTGTCATAAGCTTATTTTTGGCACTCACATCACTTGATCATTTTTGATGTTGTCTAGAAAAGCGTTTCAATTCAAAAAATAAACAAATGATTTTTTGTTAAAAATATTTTAATTGAATTAAAATTTTGTATCTGCATCTCAATGTTGAAAAATTTTTTTCCCATTTTCTAGGTTACTTATCAAGTTTGGATATGGAATAAAAACAAGTTTGAAAACAGACGTTTCCTAATTGAAGATCTTTATATAAAGTTTTTAGACGATCCTTTAATTCTCGATAGTTTATCAAGAGACGAAGATCCGTTTTGGGATCCTGTAGAAGATATCTATTTAGGATGGTTTGTTATTGAAAACGTAACAATTACATTTAGTTTAAATGTCATCCTTCCAAGGAAGAAGCGGAATCTTTATCGATCTGCAAAATCGGATTGCTGGTCAACTTTTAAAAATCCTTCAGGAACTTGTTCTGTTAAACTTTGGTTCCATTTTTAGGCATATGTTAAAAAAGCTAATTAGAAAAATTGCTAAAAAATTATTTTAGATTAAAACTTTACGTGCCTTAAACGCTCATCAAACCAGTAACTCAGCATTTGAGTTACTGCTGAGTTAGTGTCGACAAAAAAAATTTAAACATTGTGCTTTGTCACTGACCAAAAAGTATTTAATTGGCATGATTTTTTATTTTTGGTCTGCTAAACGCATAAGTCAATCATGGTGGTGGTAATGTAATCGATCGAACGTTTTTATAAGTCTATTTTTACGGAAAAAAACTTGTATGAATCAAACAATTTGCACTTCTACTATAGTTCGCTTGAGGTCGTACTATTATAATATTGTTTGTGGCGTAAATAACGGAAATGATGCAAACACATTTTTTTGTGTTATTTTCACGGCTCTTCGTGCACTGCACTTTCGTCATAAGTCCGCAATAGCCTTAAATTACACAAGAATAACCTTCCTAAATGTCGCGCTTATATTCTATCAAGTAACGATATTTCATTTTTTGTCAATAAGGTTTTTTTTAAATAGACATTTAAGAGAAAAATTTGTTGTTGACCAATTTAATCCATCAAAATAGAAATATCTTAAAATTTATACGTGGTCAAAAATTTAATTTTAAAAACTAGTTTGTATCTCAGCGCTCATGTTTGGTTGCACCCATTGGCGTATTGCATGTCATGTGACGAGCGAGTCTCTTTCAACAACCACTCAGGAGGCGAAGAAGGCTTTGTGGATGTGTCGCTTTCTCCCTGCTCTCAAGATGGAAGGTAAACTCAAATCTTCTAAAGTTCTAAAGTTAATTGATTAAAAATATTCATCAGTCAATGCTCAATTTATTTAGAATTATAGGTGAAGAAATGATTGTCATTGATCCAAATACGTTGCTCGGCAAACAGTACGACTTGATAATAGATATCAAGTATTGTCATGACGTATCATGGGTGAAAGAAAATAGCACGAGAGGTTTTATGTTAAGGTTAGTTTCATTACTTTTGGTTTTGAGCTTAATGATATTATTCTAATACTAATTTTCTGTGCGAGGTTATTATTCGAATAAAAAAATTGAAAAAGTCCTAAAAAATACACTAGTTTGGTTATTTTTTTTGCTGTATGTGGTATATTTAGTGACGACCCTACTTCTCATACCATAAGTTAACAAGTTTCTTTACGGGAAAGCTCCTTGAGTCAACATTCTGACCTGCGAGCAGGAAAACACCGGTTCAATGCTCGTCTGTGCGAGTGATTTCCGTTGTGCCATTAAGAAAAGCATTTGACAACAAATTCTGCTTACCTTGGCAATACTGATTTTAATTAAAACAGAAAGCAGCAACCTTTATCTGAACTGTCTAATCATAAAAAAAAAAACTTCTTATTTGTTTTTTTCTTGGGAAGCCGTTAAAATCTTTAAAACTTTTAACAAGTCTCGTACTTTTACTAGGTACCGTCGCATTGCTTGTTGCTGGTGGGATCAAATCAAATTAAAGCGACGACCAATGACTAAACATTTTTTAAATATTATAGTTGAAACCGGTTTTAAATCTTGTTGAATGTAAATTTTTTGTGTTCTCGAAAATATTAGACTAGGTTCAAGCCTTCTTAGGTAAGGTTTTCTTACATGTAATTTTGCATATCGAAATATGAGACGTATGCATCCTCTACAAAGCTTGAGGTACAAGTCTGGAAAATCTGCGTTTTAAAACAGTTAAAGTATTCTTTGTTTTTCCGGCTTGTTCCGCCGTAGCATTGCATCCAATTGTTCGTGTTTTCACACTTGTTTATTAACTTAGATTTGAATTTAATGAATTATAATATGACTAATTTTTAAAATAATCTCGGGAATTTTTATGAAAAACATGTTTAGGAATTAGAACATATGAATAACATGTTTAGGAACACCATAAGCATTTCGGTAAACATGCTTCGAAAGTTATTTTACTTTTAAAATTTTTTTTTTAACTGAATAACATTTAAAAAATTTTTTGTTTTGTTGAAACCACAAGACCTAATACAAGAAATAAAAATGTTAGTTTGAGAAATAAAATCTTTGTACCATTACATCACATCACAAATCAATCTTAAACTTGTTAAAACCAATGACATGTACTTTCTATCCAAACATATGTTTTAAATATCGCCTTTGGCTGTCCGAATCATTGCCCTTAAGTCTCACAAATTTAGGTAAAATTGGAATTTTTTGGGCACCAGCAAGGAAATATTTGCGTAAAAGTAGAAATTTTGGGGGCAGCAACAAGAAAATTAGAACTACTTGTGCAGAACAAAATTTCCAAATTCAAAAAATTGGTTAAGGTTGAAGGTGAAGCTTTTTTTTGTAGAGATCACTACTTTTTAAGACGAAAATTGGAAAATCTGAGACAGTTTTTTGATCTTCATTTAAAATTTAAGTCAAATTTTTTTCTCATATCCGTAAAGTACTAAAAGATCATGATTTGGGTTAACGTCATAAAATTTGGGAAAAACTGCATTAAATACAGCATTTTACTGCATAAAAAACGAAACAAAAGCTTTTCATCGGACAGCAATATTTTAGCATCAGCTAAAGTAGATCGGAAATTGCTTATTGGTCACTGGAGTTTTGCTGCCTCCGTCATTGTCCTGCAGGTCAGGAGAATGAATAGAAATTTTTAAGATGATAATAGTAGTCTTGTTAAATTTAGACAAAACTATTTTTTTTTTTATTCTATTCATTTCTCTTTTTACTACTTATATAATGATAACTATGTTTTTCAAATTAGAATATAATAATTAAACGTGCTTATGTAATTTTATCTAGATACACTTTTTATGACGAACAGTTTACCGATCGGTTTTGTGAAAAGTGGCATTCGATAAATCCGACATTTGCGTGGCAAGAAAAGTTTACCATCAGGATTGTCGATACTGCGTTTCTTCATTATTTTCACTCTGCTTCTCTCGTTTTAGAACTGTGGGGATTGCAAGGTAAACATAAACAAGTTGTACAGATAACTTGAGATTAGGGATTACATCTTCCAAAGTTAAATTGAACCATCCCACAACTTGCATTATTTTTTTCCAAATACAGGGGTCTGCAAGGCCAATAGAGAAACATTTATGGTTTCCAACTTTCTCCAGCACAATCTTCTGTATAGTTTTATTTGCAAAACTCATACCAGTAATTGTGTAGGGCCGGAAAAATTAGAGAAAAGTTGTTACTACTTTTTTTCTAAATCTTTGTTTCTAGCTGCAAAAATGCAAAAAAAGCGAAAAGATTGCAAAAGTCAAAGTCCATCTTCATTAAATCACCGTCAACATTTGTAACTAAATCGTGCAAAAATTAATCAAATGACATTTGCATGACCCAGGAAATGAATATTTTAGCAAAATATGTTAAAAACGTACATCATGGATTGAGAAAATTTGAAAATTTTTGTAACTGTAGTGAAGTGTATGTATACCCTATTGAAGTGTTTGAAAGTAGAATTTAAGTTGCTTTTTTATCAAATTCTTTTTCTTTTTTCTTTAGTTGCCTTTTATTTTTTAGAATAGAATCTAAAAAAGAGTCGGCTATTGCACTCGACACAATTAAATGAAAAAGGATAAAAATAAAAGTAAAGATTTTTGAATGTATATGCCGACTATAGACGTCTTTCTGTCACGCTAAGCTTACTAATATGGCTACGAGATTGCAAATAAAAAAATTCATAGTAACTAGCTAAAAAGAAAAACATTTTGAAAAATTCACACAAAATTTTATACATGACGCTAGGCTCTGCGATATCACCTATTGAAGCAAACAATCAAATTTTTTTAGTTCCTGTATCACTAAAAGAGTAAAAACTCCTTAAGCTTACCTCTTCTTACAAATCAAGTTTCATTATTCTGGGCACCACCATACAAACCCTAAAAACTTTTCAAAAGTAAAACTCAAACATTCAAGCTTGACAGGCTTGCCCCTTTGAAAGTGTTTCAACCTTTTCAAGAAAAGGCTAAAGCGAAAAATTAAAGCTTAAAAGGTTGTTTACATGCAACTGCTTACTATAAAACGTGCCCGCTTCGCATTTGTCGTGTGGTGTGCAGCGAAGCGCTCGAGTGTGATTTGTCTGCAAACATAAAGAGAAACTTGGAAAGTTTTAACGCAAGCTTTGCCAATTTCTTGTCGATCGTTTTTCTTCGTATTAACACAGCACAGTTTTTGTGGGGAGGTATATTTCGAATATTTTCTCGACCATTATCGAGAACGTTTTGCATTTCATCGTGCACACTGCTAAGTCATGCAAACTTATCAAATTACAGGCAATTTTTCTTGCTTTTACTATTAAGCAAACATAAGACATTAATTGTCTAAACACTTGTGTTTGGAGTTTTGGACCTTTCGTTTTTAGAGAATTTTTTTTTCATAAACATAAAAAGTAAATTTTTACATTTTAAGCAGCCGAAAAAGATTAATGCAAAAGAAAATGTTTTATTGAGCTACAAATTTAGCAGAAATCAACAAAGTTTCTTTAGATGGAAGAAAAGAAAATCTTTCTTTTTCATCTGAAAAGGTCATTTGGAAACAGAGGAATCTTTCAACTATCTTATCTTCTACTCCCTCGACTTCATCAGATAATAGCAGCATTGATCTGCTGGTACGTCATCTTTTACATCTTATAAAGCTCTCTTTTTATTCCATCAGAATAAACTTTGAAAAAGTCTTACAATTTATTTTTTATTAAATTGTTATGAAGCTTTGTTTAAAAAAAACAACATCAATATTGTTATAAAGCATAACAGTTTTGTGTTCTTGCTTTCATCCAGGGATGCCGACTCTTTTAAACGAGTCCGAATCCGAGTTCCTAGTCTGAGCCTGAGTCTGAGTCCGAGTCCAAGTTCCTATCTAAAACTAAGAATTACTTTTTTGACTTTTATGAAAAAAGTCATTCAAGAACAGACATAAGTTGCAAAAAAATCTATCCAGTAATATTTTTGTTACAATGAAAACAATGCACTATTTTTCTTTTGTACGAGTTGTGAACACTCGCTGTTACAAAAAAAGTGACGATCTTGAGCACAACAGAGTAAGATATAGTAAAAAAATTCAGAATAATGAAATAGAATAGCAAAAAAGAAATTACGCTTTAACGTCTCTTTTAATTTTCATTCAAAGTTTAGGAATTTTTTTCTTAATAATTAATGATAACATAATATTTTTTTGCTTGTACAAAACTTTAAGTTTGAAACTCTTTTGTTTAAATAATTAGGCTCAAAAAAGGCTGTTTTAAAAACTTGAACGTTTTGTTGAAAGCTCATTCTTGCGAGACCTCCTGAAGAGAGCTACACGAAAACGTTTGAGTTTTCAAACAATCTTTTTTAAGGCTACTTATTTAAACAAAAGATTTTCAAATGAAGCTTTTGGTTTTAATAGATAACAATAACCAACGAAATCTTCAGATTATCGATGCTGCGTGAAATCTAGACGACGGACCTGTCGGACTCGCTACTTTTTTGGCGAGTCCGAGTCCAAGCTCTAATCCATTTATATTGCATCAAATCGATAAGTCCTGAGTCCCGATTCTGAATCCGAGTCCACATCCCTGCTTATAACATTAATGTTCTTTTGCTCGTTCATAGATTAATTTTTCAGGAAGAAGAATTGTCAAAAGCCAAATTGCAGTTGAATGCAATGAACGAAGACAATAAAGACTTGCGCAAAATCTGTGCCGTAAGTTAAGGCTCGTTTCCACTACGACCGTGGAATGGAAGATTCTTTTTTCTTTTATTGATTTTTCCGCGTTTAAAATCTAAGCGAGCGCTAAGCGAAGCAAAAAAATCAATAAAACAAACAAAGAATGCTCCATTCCATGCTCGTAGTGGAAACGAGTCCTAAGATTAATGGGCTGTAATTGTCAAACTTTCGTCATGGACCACTCGATTTCAGTTTTTTTAATTTGAGTTCATTTTTAAAAGCAAATCACATTTGACATTTTAACGCGACAGAGCGTTATAAGTGTCTTTTTAATTACTTTGGAAATAATCTTCAACCGAATAAACCATTCTTAAAACCACGTTTCTTTCGAAGCTGTTAGTTTATGAACATTTCTATTCTTGTAAGTGATGAAAAATTCTTACTAATTTTACTAGCAATAGCCTATACTTTAAAGGATTTTTTTCGCTTTTTCATGCTAACAATGGAGCCCAATTTATTTTTAAAGCAAAAAAAGTTTGAGAAATACCAAAAAAAACTTAAACAAATAAAATTTTAAACGTCTTTTTGTTATTAAAACTTAATAAAAAGAATGTTACTTTACTTTGGCACATTTAAAATTTCATGATTTTGTAAGAAAAAGAGAAAGTTAGTTTACAAAAATGCTCATAAACTTCTAGCTTGGTTACTTTTGGGCTAAGCTCATTAAATTTAATAAATGTGAGCAAATTAAGCATAACGATGGAAACAAGGTATTTTTTAAAAGTTTGTAAAAAAACATTAAAGATAAATAATGACAAAAAAATAAGAATCCAATTCACTTTTTTTACACAATTCTTTTCAAGGAAATGTACGATTTGAAACTGTTGCAGTTTAAGGAAATAATTTATTATTCTTGAAAATTATATTATTATCAAAAATAATATGATATTTTATAAAAAAAATTCAACTTTTTTTCCGAATTATTGTTTCAAGATATTCACATTCAATGTTTTAAAAAAAAACAAACATTTTTTTTAATCGTTACAAAAAAAATAAGATATTTCCATTTCTGCAAGAATTATTGTGTTTGCTTCACAATATGTGAATTGAAAGTATAATATTTTAGTCATAGCCTACCAGCCGAAAAAATATTGTGGGCGATACGGTTTTGCCCAATTTTTATTGACGTTTGTTTTCACTTTGAAACTTTGTCTGATTTCTCAATTTTCGTCCCAACCCCCCAAAAAATCTTGATCGCTCTTCTGCATTTCCTGCAGGAGTAGTTTGTTTTTGGTACACAAAAAAATTTGATTTGCCCAAATAATTCTTTGTTGCTGCCGTAAACTTTTGATTTTGCCCCAATATTTCCTGTCATGCGCAAAAAATTTCGATTTTACCCAAAGTTTTGAGACTTGGGGAAACTACGCCACGCCTGGTATGACTATGATCGTAGTTATTAAAAGTTTTATTTTGTATATACTGTACAAACACTGCAAAATTTTTGTAAATCAGAATGATTTAATTATCTGTTAATCCTATCGATTTTAAATTCCTATCTAATTTTTTTAAAGCTTCGGTGAATTAGTGTAAGTACATAATGTTTTGTTGTTAAGGGTTTGAAGAAAGAAAATGCACAACTGAAAAAAAAATTTCATTCCGGAACTTTTCGTAGAGCAGGTTAGAGCAACAACAACTTATTTTTCTTTGTTGATTAACCATTGGGTTTGAAGGTTTGAATTGCAGTAATTTTGATTAATCTGAATTCATTTTGATTTTTTAACTTATTCCGATTAGGAAAGATCGAGATTAAAAAAAATTTGTTTGTTTGTATTGTCAAGTTTTTTTTATAACAAAAACTATTTAGCATACTTAAAAACGTATGCAAGAATTATGGAGAAAATGCAGTTGAAATGGAAACTTTTTTGTTGTTGAATTAACTTTCACTGCACAAAAGTAATGAAAAGAAACTTTTTGATCACCAATTTATCCAGAGTTATTTGACTTCCATTCTAATGTTGTTTGGTACATTGCGACAACCTAGTGCTTGATTTTAAATTGAATCAAAGCACGGTTTTTGCAACAGTAAAATATGTTTCAACTTTTGAACATCTTTTAACACCCCATCAAAACGGTACACCATCAAAAACTCTGTACAATATGGAGTGTACGATACACCGGATGAAAACACTGGCCCAACGACAAATTTTTTTCGACTGCTGAGCCACTACAATTTTTTTCAGTCCACATAAATTACGACGAATTTATTGATAATTGAAATTTAAAAATGTACCATTTAGTCTATTCAACTTTAAAAGTGAGTTTGTTCTTTCAGTTTCGTTGCGTTACTTTAAAAAAAACACGTTTGAAAATAATCTTTTTTATGTCTTTTTTTTTATTTTTAAAATTTGTATCAAAAGCGAAGTTCTTAATTTACTAAACGAGAAAAGAAAACATTTAATTTTAAATTAGCTTTTGGCAAGCATCTGCTTAAACTGTACTTGGATTAACCGGGCTTACTGTACTTTTTCAGCTACAGCGTATATAAAGCCTCACGAATTTATGGCAACACTGATGGACGATAAAGTTGCGTCCGCAAATAAAGTTCAGGCTGAAATGGGAAGAGCTTTGAAATCGTTTTTTTCTGAAGTTAAGCACATCCAGAATGATCTTCGAGATATTTCGTCTTCCGATTCTGAGTTGGCAAACAGACAAGTCCTTGAAGTATCTCAAAACCTGGATCATTTACTCATAGGATTAAAGGGAAGGGTTTCCACAGCTATTCGAAATCATAAATTAGAAAAAATGTCTTCTGCAAGTAAAAGCACTACTAAATAAAAGTGTGAAGAATACATATCATTCATTTTTTTTCATCCTTACCACTCGTATATTTATCTATTTATATCATTTTTCTATTTTTATTGAACAGTAACAGCGTTTTAAAAGAAGGATAAGTAATATTTGCATAAAAATCATAAGGATCATGACGACCCTCAGCTACTTCCATCTTGGAAATTGATTGACTTAAACCAGACAAAACCACTTCAAAATACAAGAAGATCAAAAATTGTTTTTTGATTAATGTTTTATACAGTATATGAAGCTCATTGTTTGATTTCTTTTACTCTATCTGAGCTTATTTTTAGTTGACAAGAACTTTTTATCAATTGACTTGATAAGCACGAAATAAACTTTTTTAAGAATTTTGTCTTGTGTATAGTAAAACTAGTATGAAAAATTACTACAGTTCAAATTTGCTTTTTCGGAAACCAAATTTTGAAAAATTGAGAATGAATGACATAATAATATTTATGTAAAAGAATAGATTTGAGATCTTTAATGTATATTGGAATAACCTGGTTCGTGGATGACGTGTTTTTATATTGAATAAGAATGAATAGAGACACACAAAACTTAAAATAGTAGTTTAGTTTTCTTTTGATTGCTTTTAAATAAGTAGCGATCTTATGAAATCTGTGTTCTGACAAGTCCAACCTGGAATTAAACTCTGGTCTTTTACTCGTATACTATTATACCACTAAGCAACGTATCATCTTTGATTGAAGAAATTGTTGGCGTGGTTAAAAGAATAAATGGTCTTAAACGTGAAACTAAGAACTACATAAACAATTTTTTAAATAATATCTTATCATCTGCTTTCTATTCTATTTTCTTAGAGAAGTATTACAACCAGTGATTGCTTTAGTGCAGAACAAATGGGTACTTCTAAAATGATGACCCTTTTTTTCTAAAGATCAATTTGTTTTGGAACACTAAAAAGTAGTTCCCTATTTTTTTTGCACTGCCCCCTTTTTGTAAAGCCATTACTGATTATAACAGTAATTTTAGAAACAAGTTAAAAAAGAGCTGGCTTGTTTTTTATTAAATTGGCCTTTTAAAAGGTGCTTCATGTTTGCTTGTTGCGAACATATTAGAAAAAAATCTTTGCGTTTTGAAACTAAAATAAAAATTTACTGGTATTGTGTTTTGTTTCTATTCAAAAGCAACTATAGTTCTAGAGTGAAAATGTTATTTTGTCTTTATTATTCCAATGTTGCCAACTTTTCAAGCGTTTCTTGTTTTTCGCAAAGTTATGCACAATATTTTTACTCAGCACAGAACGAAACTCTTTCTAAAATTGTTATTTTAATTTGTTTTTACAAATTAACTTAATTAAATTATTACTTTTTTGTTTTAATGTTACCTTTTGCTCTTGGCTAATATTAAGTTAATCAAATTTAGCAATTATTTTAGTAATGTCACACTATATTACATTGGTTGACACTTTCTTATTAAGATAACCATAGTGTAAAGATATTTCTAAGCGAACAACACCTTCGTTGCTGAGAATGAAATTCATAATTGTCTATTTTTTTGCCAACGGGATGGAGATATCAATTTAGGTCAATTTTTACGGTTTTTTGTTTGTGATCATTTTTTAATTTTTTTGTCAGAAATTTTTAAAACCAGCAAAATTGCTAATATTAGATGATTTCAAAAGATGAATAAAATTTTTTTACCGTAAGATTTTTTTCAAGAATTTATAATGCGTCTTGAAATTACTTGCGCGTGCCTAAATAATAAAAGTCTTCTTATTTCCTGCTGAGGACTTTTCGTTTGTGTAAAACATTTATTCAACAAAGTAAGGCCAACCACTTATTCTTCGAATTGCACAAAGAGCGGATAACTTTTACGGTAAAAAATTGCTGTAGCGTTAAGTGCTTTTAATGAATGGGGCAATTCCCAAGTGAGGCAGCTAACAATCGCATCATTTTTTTGAAATCTTTCCGGGCTAACTCTTTATTATTGCTAAAATTTTATTTTATTCTTAAATTTTATTTTATAAGCTTAAATTAATTTTATTATTTAAAAATTTTTTTTTCATATTAGATTATAAACTATATATTTAGCAGATTTTAGAAAAACTTTTTCAGTTAGACACACTAATTAAAATTCTAGCTTTGTAAAAACATGATATTTGAACTTACTGTTGCATGATAAAGCATTAAGTCAATATAATTCGGTATATTCTTCATAATATTTCTTTGAAGCTAATGCTTAATATTGATAAATTAAAGATTCGTTGTTTAAAAATCAAGAACCAAGTTGAAGGATTCCAATGCGACGCTTAAAAACACCAACTCTATGTTTAAAAAAGTTTATTTGCCTTCATTATACATGAAATTTTGTAGACATAACAAATAAAAGCAAGCTACACAAATATTTAACAACGAAATTTCACCTATTACACCAAAGCTGTGTTTATGTTAGATTAATACTGCTCAATAACAATTTATAGAAAATATCTTATTAACCGTTAAATTATGACAGTTATCATATTTTTACATAAAATGGTGGTAAAAAATTGCAATAAAACCGAAGACCAGTAAAACACTTATAAAAGAATCTTTTTTTGATAATACCATTAATTGGTTGAAAAAGGACAACCTTAAGTGCCATAGTAGAAGTTGTGGGTAAATTATAAATTAATAAATCAATACGGAAAAGCATATTTTTATAGAAACGATTGGGATGATGATGTAATCCGATCGGTGTAACAGTTTTGATGCCTGTTTCTATTACGAGTGTTAGCGGCAATATTCTTTATTTGTTTATTGATTTTTTTATTTATTTCCGCGCTTAAGCGCAAAGCAAACAAAAAATCAGTAAACAAAGAATACTTTAGCCAACACTTGTAGTGGAAATAAGCCTATAAATATGATTTCTAAACTTTACATCATAATTGCGACTTGCGACAGACTCGAAATTGTTGATTTAGGCTTGATTGCAGTCACATCCAAAAACCTTCTAAAGTAAAATTTGAAATTGTTGTTAAAGTTTTTCAAGCTAGTTTCAACTAAATTTCATTGCACAAAAAATTTTTTTAAAGCTTATTTTCTTATGTCAAATCTCAAAACGCGTTTTAACTTTCAACCAAAAGATTTGCTATGCCAAATTCGATATCGGTATTAACAACGTAAACACATTCAATTAAAACACGAAGTAGGCTATTTAAAGGAGTGCCGAAGCATTTTTTTTTTGGTGGAGGGGCAAAATTTAAAACAAAAGCACGTTTTTTTGGTTAAATTGAAAAAATTGTAATTAAGGCTTCAAAACTAAATAGAATTGTCTGGAATGAAAAAGTCAAGTGTTTAAAATATAGTTAAAGACATAGCCGTACCAGCCCAAAAAATTTGGGGAGACAATTGCCCTAATTTCATCGATAACTTCCCGAATTATGACCTTGGAGCAATACATGGAGACGCCGAAATATGACACCGCTTTACAGTGAAGTCCTGTTTTCTGGTCTTTACTGAATTTTGTGAATGAACAAAAACAAAAACTATTAATTTTTTTTCAAAAAATTAGTGACGCCAAAAAAGTCTTCACTTTAATTCAATTAGGAATTTCTCAGTTTTCATCTAAAAAACCTAGTGAAGACCAAAAAAGAAGAGGTCATCACCTGATTTAACCAGCTTGATCATTTTTTATTTATTTATTGTGAGTACCTTGTCCACCAAAAATGAGAATCTTTTTTTCGATTTTGCGCCCTTGCTAATTTATTCTTAATTGCTGTTGTCAAATCACTGTTTTAAGAGTTTTGTTAGACTCTCTAACTCTAACTCAATGCTTCTATATTGCAAATTTCAAAGAAAATATTTGCTCCGGTGCCTCCCTGTTTTAAAAATACTGCAAGGCAGGGGGGCAATTTTTCCTTTCTCTTCAATTTCGGCTCCCCTGGCTATTTATACTTAATTTTAACCTGTATACTTTATATCTTAGTTTGAAAAACTATAGTGGGAGCCGATTTACAGTAACTAATTCACAAATAAAACTATTTAAAAACAGCTTATAAGTACAATTTAGCAGTTGTTTTAAATGCTTTTATTACAACAAAAGTTTTTAATAAAGACTTACTTATGCTTTAAGTCAGAAAAAAGAAAAAAATAATAACCTTTAAACAATATTTTGGAGTTTAATCAAAGCTTTTGAGAAAATTAGACGTTAAAATTTGGTCGTTTTTAAACTTGTAAATACAGTGGGCGGAATAGTAGTCGGCTTTTACCAATTTATTTTTGTCATCGTGTAAGTTGTTGATGCTTATTGCTTTCGAAAAGTGCAAAATACTTTGAACGACTCTCTACCCTTTTGGTGTTAGCGCAATGTCACGTGATGTTTAATTGATAGGAATCACGGCAACGCTTTTTGAACAGCTTCGTGACAAACGCGAGGAAATGGCAAGACAAGTTTGCACAAACGATTTTGAAAGCCGACAATACCCTCGTAGAAAAACTGTTTAGATTAATGGCTTTTCATCGCGTAATATGATGCAATCAACCACAGCGTATCGACAAATTGCAGCCGAAGATGAGCAATCTAGTAAACAAACGGTGATGCTGACAATTCTACACCATCAATCAACAAACAACAACAAACGGCTTGTTTCGTTTAGGTACAGTATTTTAGCTGCCCTATTCATATGAAACTCAAGTAATTTTTGCAACGTTTTAGAATAAGGTTGGGAAGGGAGAAATAGATCTTTTAAACGGTACAAATAGCATGTAATTAATGATACAATTCAAAGTTTGAAAAAGTCAAAAAATCAAAGACAAAATAAAGAAACAGCAAATTTGAATATCACGAGTTTTAAGGAGTACAGTTGACCTCGTTGATCCGGACACCATTTGACAGACAAAATCATCCGAGTTAGGCAGAATTATGGAAGGCCGGATAATCCGAAACTTTTTATTAGGATTTCGTATATAGAAAGTCATTTGTACTTGTAGTTTTATCCCAATTAAGCGAAATTTTGCATTAACCAAATCCGGATTAACCGAGGTCTACTGTATTTTTTGCTATTGAAATAAAATGTGCAATGTTTCTAACAAAGACTAAACGTTCAACAATAAAACTGTTGAATACATCGACTTAAAGATTTTGCTCCTACAATTGGTCTTGGAAAAATTTTCAAAGAAAATGTAACTGTCGTTTTATAAAACAAGGGTGCGTTCGGTCTTCTGTGCCACGCTGAATTTTGGATCTTCGTTTTCATAAACGTGTTGAAATCCGTCTTGCTGCTCTACTCCTGGAGGCGGAGCACATTGATGTTTATTGCTTGGTTTTACGCTTCCTCCGCTGTTACTCGTGCTTCGCTTATGTCTCTTTATGAAGCTTCCGGCTGTTGTTCGGGATCGAAGTCTGTTGAGGCCAACGCGTGTGCTAGCTCGCAGGATCCGTTGACGGAAATGTGCCACCAAAAAGCTGCGAATAGTTGAGATTAAATTACAGCAATTGTATAATATGATTGCTTAAGTCCAAATGCATTGGTTTGGGAAGAGATGATTATTCGTGCTTTATAATTTAATGGATTTTTTGTGGTTATCTGCGGCTCATTTCCTGAAAAAGTTACAATTAATGTTTTCGACGGATCAATGTTTTGGAAGTAATATGTTTGTCGAAATTTGCTTCCGAGTTGAACTTTTAAGAATTCAATCAAATTTGTCACAAATAATTTGAATCCGATTGACTCAAAAAATCATATTATTATTTAATGCTTACTGTTATGAAGTAAGCCTATATGTATGAACGTTAAAGAAGTGATGATGTTGATCAGTTATTAACGTACCTATTTGTAAAAATCTATAATGTTTCGTTATTTTTTTATATTAAAAATTTTACTTCAAATGTTTACCATGAACATAAAAGTAATCAGAAGAAACTATTACCTGTAAAAATAAGGATTTAGGGCATTGTTCAAATACGATAAGATTCTAACGGTGTTTTGAAGTATTTTGCAGTTAATGGCCGTAATAGAAAGTCCATTTAATAAGATCAATTTTTCAATGTACCAAGGAAACCAACTGATAAGAAAAAGCGTAACCAAGGCCAGAACAATCAATGTTACTCTTTTTTTGTAGGAACGCTACAAAAATAAATTTTAGTTAAAATTAAAAAATGACAATAAATTAGATTTCCAGTTAAAATATAAAAACAGATTTATCAAAAAAAAAAAAAAAAACATACAAACTTGACAATGTTACATCAATTACAAACTTTTAAGCTTTAAGGCTTTTTAACTTGAGCAATTTTTTGCTGTTTAACGCTTTATTGAATTAAAAAAACTTTATATTTTTTTTACTGTTTGGGAAAGTAGCCTACAATTATTTATTAGATAAAAACAGATTTTCTATACGTTTAGTGAATAAAAAAATTAATCAAAAAATTTCCTTTAAGTTTCTGAATAATTTTACAAAAAATAACTTTTATTTTTTAAAACTTAGACTTTGTTTTTTGTACACTTTCATACTATAAATTATTGTAAGACTTCTTGACAAAAATAAAACTGAGTAAAATATGATGCAAAAAAGACAATATATGACACATAAAAAACGTCAATGGCGTTATACTCAGGACAAACGCCAAGCAATTACCCAAAACCTTCTTTCGGGGATGTCATAGTATTACCGTCCGGTTGAAAATTTTTATTTGGATAATTAGTTTTTTATTTTTGGAGATAATTAAATTTTTAGCTGCTTGCTAGGACCACCAAGCAGGGGAAAGTGCCGTAAAATTCTTTCCCAAAAACAATAGAATGACGATATTAAGTTTAGAACAGCAATATTATTGATCGCATTTGGTATCAATAAAGCACTTTTGCCTACAAGTGTCAAATAAATTGAGTCATTGGCAGAAAAGTTTTAAAGAAAGTTTAGAAAGAAGTTTTAAGAACAGATTAGACAGAAAAGTGTGGAAGCTTTGTTTCAAACGTTAACGCAATAGCAAAGCAATAGCTTAGTTTAGCACAACTCACAGTATCAACATTTACATTTATCAGTTAAAACTGAATTGCGAAATAAAATGTTTAAGTTCGTCATTGGCCTTTGTTAAGTTTCTAATCAAAACTAGAAGATCCCTGCTTAATTTCAAAGCGTTTGTTTTGTTTATCGTATGGACAAAATTGTATACCAACGGGTAGCGTTTACAGGTTGCTTAATTTTATCATTAACTGGCAGGACCAATTATTATTTAGAGTAGTTGCGACAACTATTCTAAGTGTGTCTAAATTTTCACAGTTGCCTTTGCCATCATTTTGTTTTTTGTCGAATTAAATCGCACATACCATAGTGCTACGCAAGTGCGTATATTTGAACTTAGTTAAATGAGATCACTTATTCATACTTTGCTTGGACTATATAGGGCATTTTTTATTGGACATTGCGCATATCCTTTACACACCGGTATGTAATGTTAAATACTTGAAATAGTCTGTTTTTAAACAGTATTTCAATTATAATGTAGTTAATTAATTAAAACCAAAAAGATTTTTCTTAGGTTAGGTGTCTGTCATTATTCGAGTTTGCTAATAAGCCTACGACAAAAGATGTCGAAAATCGCCACTATAAATTTGCAACACTAAAAAGGACTTGGATAATATGGTGGAGATAGCACAGAGTAGCAAGTCCAATTATATTTTACTTTTATTGCTATTGTTTGTTAAAAAGCAATATGTTTTGGAAAAGTATCAAAAAAAAAAGTAAACTTTGATGATTACTTCTATTCTTTGTCCTACTTTTTGATGGAATAAAAATACTTCTTCAAACAGACTACAGAAAATTTTAGGAGATTTATAATTTTAAGAAACCTTGATTGAATAATTACTTTAACTTTTTTTCTTTGTTTGCTGAAGGAAAATTTATATATTGCTAAAATAATTAAAAAAAAAGAAAAACACAAAAATGTTTACATTCTTTCTAAATAAAAATATTTATTTTCAAAATTAGTATTTGTCATGTTTTTTTAGAAATATTAGTAAGTTTTTTTTGCCCTCACTAAAACTTAAAAAAAAGTTTTTATGATTTTGATTTTTGTTCTTCACAACAGGTGTAGATAAAAATTGAGTTGAAGTCGAATATAAAAGAACCATTTAATAAAACGAATGAAGCACTGTAAAAAGTTTTCACATTGAAATAAGATATTATTAAAACCGTAACCTACTTGTCGTTCCACATTTCCAATTTGACTGGCCGCCATGATTGTTCTCATAATCATTCCATAGAAGAAGCAGATTAAAATAAACGGAAGACAAAAAGCTCCTATAAAGTTTCCGTAAAGCCATACTTTGTAAATTTGTGATGCTTCAGTGATTCTAAAAAAAAGCAACCAAAAAACATGAAACTTCTAACTTTCCTTTTGTTTTTAAGATTAGGATTAACCTTATTGGGCTTTTCAAGTGATCTTGAAGCTTTGTCTAATCGTTTACTTTTCAAAAATTTTTTATAATATTGCCTTAAGTCTAATCTCAAAATTAAGCACGAAGTGATAATTTGTGTTGCATTCAGATATACTATAATCAGAAAGATTTTAATTGTTCCTTTAGCTTTATTTAAACTTTCAAATTTCAGGAAAATCAATCACATAATAAAAATTCTATGCTCCAACAAGTCGTTTGCGTGGATAGTCCAGCAGTTGTCTGAGTCATTAACATAATTTGTTTACTTTATGACCTTTATGAACTGAGTCATTAACATAATTTGTTTATGTTTAAAGAAATATCAATGCAAAATAAATTTGAATTGAAATATTCAGAAAGCTTAAAACAATTTAAACCGTTTTTTGTGGACCTGTTTTACATTGCTGCGTTAGTGAAAACTATTTTTGATAGAAATCTTATAAAGATAGATACAATATGAACTGTTTTTGTTGGCAAAGGTAATGTGAATAAAAACTGTGCGGCAAATGTTTAAAGTCAAGCAAATATTAGGATCCAGAAAAAAAATATTTAAAAAAAAAAACATATAAAAATGTTTTATCTAAGTATCAATTATTTTTTTATTAATTTAATTTTCAACGTTTCTATTTAGCATATCGAAATAAAATATTTTATCTACGGCCAAAACTATCAGCGGAGACAAAGCATTTAAACAAAGACAAAATTTTAAATGGTTAAACGTTTTAAAACAACATTATAGTTATGAATCTCTTTATTCAATGTTTTTACTTTAATCTTTTAAATAGTTCGTGACATAATGGACAAGCTATTGACGTAGATCGAATAATGTCTTTTAAAAAGACGATTAAAAGTTGTTTTCCAAATTTTAACACTTTCGCTTATCGTCATTAGTAGCGTTAAAGATAATGCCTGAATCATTAGCATTTTGCATTCTTTTCTGAATAAACTTTTGCTGACACAACATTACCTGTTTTCTGAGAAATTGCCTAAAACATTTTTTTGAAGTAGCTTCCTGCACCAATAAAATTGAAAGCATAATTGGTTCAATAGTTCAACTTAACCGGTCAAATTGTTTTAAATTTTGGCTTTAAGTTTTAAGCTCTAAATAATTTGTTTTCTTTTTGGAAAAATATAAATTAATTGCTAGAAAAGCAGTTTAAATTACAAATCATCATGCAATTAAAATTAACAATGAATAACTAAATAACTTAATTGAAAAGACGCTTCGTTTAATCCCTTTAACAGACCGAACAATATCAACGGTCTTGGAGTGCAGTTAGTGCCGTGCGCAACTTGTTAAAATGCAAAGCACATAACTCACGCTCAAACTGACATTTACTTCTATCTATTTTATAAACTCTTGAGACTGGTCTAGTATTATCAGACGCGCCATAATGAAATGAAATAATTTAAGAGAATTTTCTTGTTCGTAAAAAAACAGAATTAGAAACCTTCAAACTTTTAGAGTGCACCTTATGACATTATTTGGTCGTTTCAAATTAAATTCGTTTTTGACATAGACAACGTTGAACATAAAATAAACAATATTTCAACAAGGATTTGTCATTTAAAATTTAATTTAAGTAAGAGTAAAAGCGTTTCATAACGTGTAACTATTTAGTTACAATCAAACTTTTTTATCATTAATAACTTTCGGCCTAATCATAAAAGCGAGTTGAAGGTAAAGCCACTGAAAAAAATTTCCCAATCACTACGTTACAACATTTAAATGTGATTAGCTTTGAAGTTTTTTTGGAATTTCACCATTTCTTAGCCGTAACTAGAGGTCGCAATTTTGGTAAATCACCAAAAGAAGTTGTTAAGTCAATCGTTTACCCGCATTCGCTGGCTTCCTCTTCTTCTGGGCTAATTGACTGCTCCAGGTATTCCAGGTAGATATTCACCGAATGGGTTTTGTTTTTTACTTTGTTTATCGCGTCGTCAATGTTGGAGTCCTTTTAAAAGTTTATATATTAATCGAATGATGTAGTATATTTTAAAGATTTCTTTTGTAGAAATCAGTAAATGTTGAAATAATTTCAATTTTCGCTGGCATAGACATAACACTATACCAGGGTGATCCAAACTCTTCGCTCCTTCAAGCCGCTTTTTAAAGTTTTGTAAAATTTGCGAACGGCAGCCAATTGGAAACTGCCTCAGAAAGCGATAAACGGTTACTTTCTCGCTTAGGATCAAGTGAAGACCAAAAAAAGGTTCTCACTTGCAGTTCAATTTAAATTTTTAGTTTAACGTAAAGTAAATAACTTTTTCGGGTTTTTACTTAATGTTAAATTTGAAAAAAAATTAACTTGAATGGCGAACAATTTAGTTATCACTTAATTCGTTGGTTTTTTAAACCTTTATTAGAATCGGCGCAACTTCTGATGGAAAATAAGTAGAAGAATAAAATTGTTTAGCGGGCCGTAGAATGTCACGCCGCGGGGCATGGTCTGGATTACCCTGAATTATACTTTTCCGAGAAATTGATTTTTTATTCACAAATTTCCAACAATAATGTTTATTTTTTTATTGACTTTTTTGACCTACTGCAATAAGTATTTTGTAAATAAACTTTTCCATGACTTCTTTATAAACAGTTTTTAGTATTTGAAATTCTTCATAGTTTTTCTATTTTTAAAAATTGTAAATGTTAAAAAAATTTTTTTCTGTTTAAAACGTTTCAATGAAATGGAAGTTTTCTTGCTTATTGTGATAGTTTTCAGTCAGGATTGGCATGTGCTTAACGCGCCGGGCTATTTATGGCATGAATCAATTTTAATTTAAACATGTTGAATCTTTCATAGATATTTCAATATTTTATTGAGTTTATCACCGTGTTTTGCTTCAACACATGAAAAGAGGTATTTATTTTTTGACCTTTTCACAAATTTCGTGTTTATCGTGTTTAAAGATAATTTACAAAAAAACTATCAGTATTATTACTTGTCTAATCAATCATCGTTATAAAATTAAAATGCAGATTATATTTACTAAAATTTCATGTTGTTCAAGATCTTAAAATATATCATATTTCAGTTAAAATATTGTTCGACTTTTTATGTAAGCGTTGCATAAAATGTGCTGAACACTTGATGTTTTTTTAAAGCATAACCACTTTTAAAACGAGTTGTTCTGGTTTTTACGTGGCACAAAAATAACGTACTTATATGCCAACACTTTGATTCGTACCCAAACATTCAACTTTTTTTTGTTAAATCATGTAATGACACAATCTTACCGAAGAAAAATCGTATTTGCAAATTCCACAAGGAGTTACGGTACTGTATTGAAACAACTGAATGCAGAGTAAGACACTTAAAATCCATCCCACAACGCTGAAAATGTAAGAAGCAATAGGACTTCGAAGAGAGACGACCCATTGTTTTGTGGCAAAAGCTTTTGTCACAGCCAAGTAACGGTCAAAGCTCATAACCTGCGAGTAATTATACTTTGAAATTAAGTCTAATTAAAAAGCAGTTCTTTTTACATTGAAAAGCTACAGTACAATCGTATTCGATTTTTGAGTGTTTTTATTAATTTTATATTTATTTTTTTGCTGTAAAATTTAGCCTACGCGTCGCTTGATTGCATCAAGTTTTGATGTTTTAGGACGCTGGAAGAAGGAAAAGAATATTTTACATTGCTTACATCAGAAATCGTTTTAAGTAAATTACCGGAACTTTACAAATTTCAAGATAAGCTTTGAAAAAACTTGTGTAGTGAAAATTCATTAATCTTCAAGAAAAATTTTGATTACGTTAAAATTATTGGATCAAGTAAAGGTGGTACATTCTTTGGGTTACCAGTAAAGACCATATATCCCTGAAATAACCAAATAAAGATGATACTTTCCTAAATTAATCTTGTAAAGATAATACATCCTTTTCAAAGTGGGATATACCGTTTTTACTTGATATCTACTGTATATTCCTTTTTATAGATGATTTTTTCACTATGAGTTAAATTTAATTGGTCAAAAATCATTTCCAAAGTTGTGTTTATTTTGACATTTATAAATATTAAGAATATTGACAACTCCTTGACAATTAATTTTAAGATATGAAAATCAGTTACTAACTAGTTCATACCTGAACGAAAAGTAATTATAACTTACCACTAAAAAATAAATGCTTGCGTAGTAATTAATAAAGATAATGGCCTCTTTGAATTTGCATAAGTTCACAGAAAAATCCCATTTTCCATTGATTTCACTTTGAGCTGTGAAGGAAAGCATCAAAAGAAAAAGTGTATCAGCCAAAGTTAGTTGAAGTATGTACCTGAAAAAAGCGTTTGTAATGATGCTGTAGATCATGCTGGCTCATTTTACCAACAACAATTGCAAAAAACTACTTTTTTCATACTATCACCGAGCTTCTATTGTGTTTTAAAAAGTTTCAAAACTACTTTCTAAGGTTCAATACTTGCAATTCAGCTGTGAGGATTTCGAACGGAGTACTTTTTGGCAGAGTTGGATAATTAAAGAAATTGTAGAAAAATATTATGTCAGTTTTAAGTATCAAGAAATCAAGAATCAGCCACAAATAATTAATTCTTAAAACGAATGAAGTTATTGCTATATTTTGGTTATTTGTTTTTGGGTGTCAAATTGGCTTCCTATATGAATTTTATTCTTTCTTGATATGAATAAGTTCTGATAAAAAATTTTTGTTGTAATAATTTGTTTTCAAAACAGAGATTCCTTATCATACTCCACACTGCAGAAGAAATCAAATTAATTCATATTCACAGAAGCTAGCTAAATGTTCATTATGTTAAAACAAACTCTTGTACTTTTGCCCAAGGAACGCGACGGGAGTAATTGTTTACAGTTCACAAAGAAAGTTGGTAACGTTTTCACTGCTTAAACTTTCATCAAACTGTAATCTGCTATTGATCTTGCTGGTTGGCATAACAACGGCCTAGGTGCTGAGCTTTGAGAAACCTTAAAACTGTATTTACTCATTTACATTTGCATTTTATTTTTGCTATCCGGCTAGTATATTTGTTGAATTGGACGGTGTGACCTTTGTTTTTCCAAGCAATAGCTGTGCTTGAGCTGCCAGAGTAAAATTTATCATTTGTAAGAAGAAGAAAACTATTTTCAATGGCTCATAAAAAGAAAACAGAATTAAAATATAGTTTTCTTTGGACAAAAAATGGCAATATCTTTATGAGAAAAAACAATGCAAGTGAAAAGATTAAAATCTCCTGTGAAGATGACATTGATAAACTTAACTAAAGCAACTGAATCTTGTTATATGTTTTGCTTTTATCACATGTAAGTTTTTCTTTTTTATTTCTTAATGTTTAACTTGTTTAATTTAGATATATGCTTAATTGTTTAATTTAGATGTGAATTATTTAAAAATGTTTAATTTAAATGAAACTATTTGTAAACCTAATGTAAGTGTAACTGATTTTGCAAACTTATTAACTCAAAATTATGATAACCATGATAAATTTCTTCTCCATCTTAATGTCAGAAGTCTTAATAAAAATATAAATAAAATAGATGAATTACTAGCAACTTTACCTTACTCTCCACATGTCATCATAATTAGTGAAACAAAACTAAAGAAGAAAAATTATAACACTACTTTCATAAAAAATTATTGTTTTCACTCAATTGATTCAACTACAAATAGTGGTGGCATTGGCATATATTTACATAATTCTCTAAATTACAAAATTCGACCTGATCTGAGACTAAATGAAAACTTGGTTGAAGACATCTGGGTGGAAATTAAATCCGACAATGACAATAAATCTTATATCGTGGGAGGAATATATTTTCATCCCCATTCATCAATAACAACTTTTCAACTTAAATTGGAAGAAACAATTGATAAAATAAATTCAAAAAGGCTGAAGTATTTTATATTGGGAGATTTTAATATTAATTTACTAAGTGATAATTCTACAATTGTTAAATACAAAGAATCTCTTGAATCATTTGGTGTGATAAGTCTCATAAATTGCCCGACAAGGTTCATGAATAAGCAAACTCCATCTTTATTAGACCACATTTACTGCAATGATAACTCGAGCAATATCCTTTCTGGAACTGTTTCTTTTGACATAAGTGATCATAATCCTACTTTTGTCTTAGCACCAAAAAAACAAGTTAAGCCATTATCAAGAAAAATAAATCATCTTAAAATATTTAAAAGAAACTTTTCCATGTTCTCTGAATGTGACTTCTTGAAAACTTTGGAAGAAAATTTAAATAATAGCAATTTGGGCAAAAATAAGTTAGATCCTGAAGAAGATTTTTTACATTTTTTAAATACTTTTTTAAATTGTTTAGAGATCCATGCTCCAACCCAAAAACTTACACGAAAGGAAACCAAATTTTATTTTAAACCCTGGTTAACAAAAAGCATACAAGACAGTATAAAAAAAAAAAACAAATTATATCAATTATCTTCCCAACATGCTCATTCTGAACCATATTACAAAAAATACAAACAATATAACAACATATTAACAAAAGTTAAACAGCAGTCAAAGCAAAACTATTTTCAACATCACTTGCAATTGAGCAAAAACAACGCCAAGGAAACATGGAAAACAATAAATCAAATAATACGTAAATCAACTCATCATACAACTTTTACAAAGATTAAATGCACAGATACAAATATTGATTTATATGATCCTAAATACATATCGTCATGCTTCAACAAATATTTCTCAAGTGTAGGTTCTAATTTGGCACATGCTCTTCCAAAAGCAAGTTTTTCAAATTCTACAAATTCCATACCTTCTATCTGCTCTTCTATGTATATTAAACCAGTGTACATTGAAGACATTATTAATGAAATAAATCAATTAGATACTAATAAATGTGATGATACTTATGACATTCCTGTAAAAATTATCAAACTAAGTAAAGTTATAATTGCTCCCATATTGTGTGACCTGATAAATAACTGTATCAATAAAGGTATATTTCCAAGTATTCTAAAAATAGCAAAAGTAATACCTATTTATAAAAGTGGTGAAAAAGACCTTGTCTCCAATTATAGACCAATTTCTATTTTACCTCATTTCTCCAAAATTTTTGAAAAAATTCTAAAAGAAAACATTGTGAACTTCTTGAATAAACATAATGTACTTTCTGAAAGTCAATTTGGTTTTCAACAAAAAAAAAGTACCAATGAAGCACTAATTGAATTGGAAAACTACCTTAAATATCAGCAAGCCAATAATCAAATAACATGTGGCATTTTTTTAGACCTAAAAAAAGCTTTTGATACTGTTGACCACAATATTTTGAAAAAAAAACTAAAAATTAAAGGTATTCGAGGTCTATCCTATGACTTGATCTCATCTTATTTGGCAAATAGATATCAATTTACTTGTGTAAACTCACAAAAATCTGATAAAAATATAATAAATTATGGTGTTCCTCAAGGCAGCATATTAGGTCCTATTCTATTTCTTTTATATATTAATGACTTACCTAAATCATCAAACTTAAAAACTCTTCTTTTTGCAGACGATACTGCACTTTTTGCTTCTAGCAATAATTATGTCTCATTAGAAAAAATTATCAATGTAGAAGTCAAAAAAATTGAAAATTGGTTACTTGAAAATAAACTTAGCCTAAATTTAAAAAAATCATACACTATAATATTTGGTAAAAAAAGGAAAAAAAATAAACCAATAAGCATTTTTATAAATAACACAAAAATTTCTAACCAAAATACTGTGAAATATTTAGGAGTTACTATCGACAAACACTTAAAATGGAAACCCCATATAGATGAATTAACAAGTAACGTTTCTAAATCTGTAAGTATACTTTATTACCTACAAAAATATCTGTCCATTGCCAATTTAAAACTAGTTTATCATGCTCTTGTTAAAAGCAAACTGCATTATGGAATACTTTTATGGGGAAATGCTTATAAAACAACCTTATCAAATCTTAATAAAATTCATAACAGAGCATTACGTTACATTACAAAATTACCATATAGAACAAATATAGATAAATTGTTTGCAACTGCTAATCTTCTAAAAATTAATGAACTGTACAAATTTACTGCATCTAAATATATGTTTAAATTATTATACAACAATGGCCCAAAAAATGATATGCAATTATTAAGTGATATTCATACTCATAATACCCGTCAATCAAAAAACAAAAATGTATTTGTTTCTAATTTATTATCCAGTAATTTATCAAAGAGTGTTACTGTAAGTTGCTCTAAAATATGGAACAATTTGCCGAATAATATAAAAGCTGAAAAAAGACCAAAATCTTTTAATAAGTTAGTTTATGACCATTTATTAAATCATTACAGAACTTAAATCAAATTTTACTTAGGCTACTTCTACTTTCATCTTTTTTAATTCTTTTTGTTTTTGTACTACTATACTTATATTTTCCTAGTATTTTAACATTGACACTTCTTTCCATAGTATCATAATACTTCACAATTTATTCTTTCAATCAATATTCTCACGTTCTATTTTTAGTTATTTTAAGTTATTTTTATCAATTTGTTTTCAATTGGCTCATTTATTTGACCTTTCAACGACTAATTTACCTGTATGTGAACCCTTCTTACGACATAAAAAGGAAAAAAAAAAAAAAAATTTGTGTGAACAAAACGTTTTGAACGAATTATGCATTTTTACTCGCCTTACTTCGAAATCATATTCTTATGGGGGTAGTGATTAAATGACGATTGTCTCTTCCTACCTCCCGCATCACGCTTTTGTATTGTTATTGTTTTGTTTTGCAATTGTATTCACTTGTTTTGTTGCTTTCTGTATCTTTTCATTGGCAGCATTTTTTGCAATGTTTGAGACAATTCTTTGTTTTTTTCTTTTTAAAGAAAATTGTGAATTGTGATGCAAATAAAATAAATTTTCTCTCTCTCTCTCTCTCTTGTATTTCTGTCTTTAGATTGTAAATAAAAAAACAACATTTGCTGTAAGTTCTGGCACCATTGCCCTGTCACAATAAGCATTCATCAATTTTTCCAGAAATTCAATCAATTTAACTTTTTAAGAAAAACTGAATGATGCATTTTTGTTTTTTAAACTTATTATTACAAGAAGTTTTTTACAACTATTTTACATTCAAAATTTTCACATTTTTAAAAATCAGCCTTATACTTTTAATAATTAAAACAATTTAGAGTTCAAAAAACAGTTATTGTCTCAGCGGTTCAGTCATCACAACAACAAAGCAATCTATTTTAACTCTTAATTAAAGCAAATAACAAGGCCAGAGAATTTTTATAATCATATTTGGTTTTGATAAAGGCAAAAAAAATTTAACTCACCAATTCGTCACTGATTTTTTGTATTCTTGCAAGATTACAATTATTGAAAATACCATCAAATTTCCTATCAAGCCAATGATAACAAATATGATCATAACAATTCCAAAACCTGTTTGCGGCTGATTATCGAAACTGCATTCATCATTCGGAATCTCTCCATAGTCCGTTGCACTCCCATAATTATCTAAAAAAAATATTGTTAATGAAAACACTGAGACAGAATAAAAGTTAAAGATTCAAAATCCACAACAGTCTGAGTGGAGTGGAATCTTATTCAAATAGAATACGATATACATCTTAATTTTTTTACAAAATATGTTTAAAAGATATAATGATGGTAATGTATTTATATGAAAAATATCATAGTATTTGACTGCAAAAAAGAAAAGATCCTTTAACTTTATGCGTAATGCATTTAAGATTGGTTTCACTTAAAAAAAATAAGACGTTTAGACAGTAACCTGGCTTTGTCCAATCTGATATTCTAATATATATATATATTAATATATATATATATATACTGTATATTGCAGGACTGAATTGATCTTCCCCGCAGAGTAAAATACTAATTTTGCAAGTGCCTTTTTTAAAGTTTGGAGCTTATGAAGCTCATTGAAATAAAGAGCTTTAGGCTTGTTTAAAACTACGAGCGTCGGCTAAAGCATTCTTTGCTTCATTTATTGATTTTTTAGCTTCTTTTAGCGCTTGAGCGCCGAAAAGAAAAAAAAATCAATGAAACAAACAAAGAATGCTCCTGTCAACGCTTGTAATGAAAACGAGTCTTTAAGCTGATTACAAGGAAAATCACTAAAGTTGATGAGGCAATCATGTTCATCAACTTCTGTGATTTAACAAAAATCAACCGGAAATTCTCTTTTTTGATCCCAACTTTACTTGCATGGTACGTTGTTATTTGTTGTTTGTTGCGATTATTTTACTTTCTTGTGCTTACGAAAGCAGTAGAAGCATTAAAAATTTTTTTACCAAACAGACTTGCCGTTAAGCAATTAAATTTTCACCGTGTTCAGATTTATTTGAATTTCTTTTTTGAATAGCTTTTCGATTGGTCAGTTTTATAAAAATAAAACATATGGTAAATTCTAAAACACAAAGATTTACAAATTTTCATTTTTAATACTAAATGTTTAACTTTAATAAATACGAGTAATTACAATTTAATTCACAATACATTTACTTTTGGAAAAAATGCAAAATTAACCTTAATAAGTGGCGGTCAGTAACTTTTTTAACTCAGCGGCCACTTTAGGAATTGAAGACCCTATTTCTAAAAGTACCTAAGTCACATTTTCGAAAAAATGAGATAAGCTGAAAAAATTGTTTGTTTACTCGCCAGAAATGCTCTGACAAGAAATCTTTTCACAATAACGTACGGAAATTACTTTTTGAATAGCACAGAGGTTTGAAATCTTAGCGTATTTTTATTCAAGAAGTACGGAAGTCCAACTGATTTATGCTTGAAATTTCTATGCACACTCGATAGCTTATTAAATCTATTGTTTGAAGGCTCGACTTGCAGAGCAGTCCTACCTAAACAACTTTTTTTGTACTTTTCTCAATAAAACTCGAAATAGGAGTTTTTGAAAATTTGGAAAAGGTTAATAATATAGGAATAACGCAAGCATTATAATGAAGTAATAACTTGCATTTTCATTATAAGCAAGCTTATTCAATAACTTATTTTTGCATTAGGTTTACCTGTATTATTATTTTAATCATTATTTTTAAATTAATTGGAAATCCTAACGTTTTATTCGGAGCTTTTGATTCCCGTCTGTAACCTAATAATTTAGTTACATAGCATTCTATTGGAGTTAAGAAGCATCAACTCATCTATTGACATTCAGAAACATTTTTTTAAAAATTGTACTAAATAGCTTTATATTGATATAGATTTTAGTTAATAGATCATGGAAAAATTCTTTTTATGTTTTCTTGGCTTGGCTACGCAAATTTTCGAAAAATTAACTTCTCATCACTTGGTTTTTTTGATTTTCTCCAGATCCTAAATTCTTTTCTGATATATCACTCTATAAAAAATAGAATGCATATTATCATTATAATTACATGTGATTGACATTTTCTGCCTAACTACACTGTCTATTTGCTGAAAAAGCGCTTGTAAAACAAAATTTGCAATAAAAGTACCTAAGTCCAATTTGCAAAACAAGCTTTAATTCCTTATGACATCATAATAAAATTATAAAAAGTTGTTGAAATAGAGAGAGATACACAACCAATGTAATAAAAAACCATTTAGGTTTTTTCCATCATTACTCTGATTTGCCAGGGTTTCTGAAAACTTTAAACCTCATTTTTTCAAAAGTGACATTATGTGACTTAGATACATTTAGAACTAGGCCCTTCAATTGTAGTATTTACTGAGGGTCTCATAAGTCTTAACATCAAATTAGAGCCCAATAATGTGAAGCTTATCTATGAAAGCTGGACAATGACTAAAAAAGGATTTTAAATTTTCTTTTTCTTGAAGTCAAGTAAAGACTAGAATCTAACATTACATTATTTCGGCGAGAGTATTGCACGTGATTTAAAAAAGTAAACATTCTATAATATTAGAATCACAGCAATTGTAACAAAAATCTAAGAGGTAAATTACATTGTCTAAAGCAAGTAAAACGTCAAAATCATTTGTTTTTATTTGGTTTCACACTGAGCTTGAATGTATCTCATCAAAAAAAAAGACAAAAAATCTTCGTTGTGTAGTTTGTTGAACGTTTCTTAGAAAAAGCATCAGTTTTGCACTTTGCAAGAATTTAGAAAAACTTTTATTTGTACAAAAGACTGTAAGAGTCGAAACAGCATTGCTCTTTATCAAAAAATCAGGTGGAAAAATAAAAAAACTTTTATTAAAATATCATAAATTAATAGGAAAAACACGTTTCTGTATTCACGTTTTTTAAAATTTTCCAAATAAAATTAGTATAAAAAGTATTTTACAAGTCTTTTCTGTTACCAAAAACATTAATACTTTTTTTATTTATGTAGTCTTCATCGTCTAAAACAAATCATTAACTTAAAAGCAAAGTAACAAAAAACAAAAACTAATTAGAGAAGGAAAATAATAATACTGTATATTGACCTAAATCTAGCGCATTAGAATGATAATTTTTTTTATCTTGTTTTACATAACATAAACTAAGAAAAATTATGTCTAAAAAGGCATTCAAGTTCAGAAACTAGGCACTTTAATTTACTGAATGTCACAATAAAATTAAAATTTGTTTTTGAGAAAAATTTTGAACTGTATTTAATTTAAGCAAATTATATGACATCTACTTAAATTTTTGCGGAATTTTACTCCATATTTTTCCTACACTAAAACAAATCATTTTTTTCCATAGTTAATTTACATGCGAGGAAGAAATAGATTTTGTTTAACATTGCGCGTAAAATAATCATGAACTTGTTTTAAGGGGTTAAAACAATTTTTATATGTTTGAGGTAGCATATATTGTTTATCTATTTAAATATAAGTTTTGAATATGTCAAATGGAACAACTCGTTAATTTTTAGGACATCAAATTTTAGGTAAAGCTCTTTACTATTAGATGTTTTAGTTAAAAATAAGCAAATCCTAATAAACTTATTTTGTAGTAGGTTTATCTCTATAATTTCTAATAAAATTAAGTTTGCTCTACCCCAATTTAAAATAAAATATTGAAGTTTTAGATTAAAAAAGAGTATAATAAATTTATTTTAAAATATACACGGAAGTGCTATGACTCAGTTTATATATTTTACTAGGGCAAGTTTTTATTGACTTAAAAACTCAAAAAGATTAACTTAAAAAAATCCAAAAAATTGATTTAATTGACTAGGCGTTAAAAAACTATTAATAAATTATATTTTAGTGACTAGGCGTTAAAAAATTTTTAATAACTCCAAAATGACTTTTAACACCTAGTCACTAAAATATTACTTATTAATAGTTTTTTAAGGCTTAGTCAATAAAGTCAAATTTTTGGATTTTTTAAATTAATCTTTTTGAGTTTTTAGGTCAATAAAAACTTGCCCTAATTATTACAAATGCCCTTGCTAATTGTTTTCTCACATTTTTAATTTTTTTATCATTTTTCAAATAAAGTTGAATTGTGATGGCTTTTAAAAAAAGATTGTTTAATTAAAAAATTTTTTCTTATTTCAATTTATGGAAGGCATTTTTTCGTAAAAAAACTTAAAAGCTTACCCAAGTTAAGAGAAACATTTTCATAACTGATATTTTCAGGATAATCCTTCATCTTGTTGAACGTGGGAATAAAAACACGAAGACCTTTGTTTGGTCTTTATATGACTTTCAAATTTATCAAACAGTTTGCTATAAATAAAGATCGTTTTTTAACCTCGGCTTGAAAACATTTTCCGGGAAAGAAGTCGTTGTTATACTTACTCGGCACACACCTAGGGATGTAGGCTCTTGCATTTCTCAACAGAATACAAAAAAATCATTCTTACAATCGTATGGCACGTCTTGTTTGTTTTCTTTTTCATATATTTTTTGTTTGTCTTCTTCATCTCTTTTTTTTTCATATGTCTTTATTTTTCTAAAAATATAATCTATGTCTTCTTTTTCCGAAACCTGCATTGGAAACCTATGAGCTATTTAAAAAACTTTTTTAAGCAAGTAAACTTAAATACAAAAAATTTGCTACAATTTTTTTGGGGAAAGAAAGATTTCAAACTAGAATGGGACTCTTAGTTTAAATCTCAATTGAATGACTATATATGTATTGTATTAAATATATTTGATGCAGGGCGGGAATATACTAAGCTTGATAAGAATATTCACGATATATATAGCATAAAAAAGGTTATTGCAAAGGTTGAATTTTTTACTAATTAATTGATTCAAACAGCCTTTGTTTTAATTAGTTAATTAAACAACAATTATTTTTTTCCAAGCAGTCACCAAAAGCTCAGAAAAAGAAAATGCCATTTTACATAAAATAGGTTTGTCGTCGCCTCCGGCATGCGACCTTTGGCAATCGACATAGTCTGCGTAGTCACGCAAGATCAATAAGTTAATAAAATCAATGTCGCTTAATTAAATCATGAAATTTAAATTCCAAGTTTTGCTTCGATACCAAACAAAAATATACAAATTTGGTAAAAACATCTATTTTACTCTTAAACCTCTGCTCGGGGACACCTAAAATAGTGCCGTTCTATTCAGCAAGTCAAATTAGGAAAAGTCAAGAAATTCTAGAGGTTTAGCCAAACAAATAAAGTAATTAGATACGTTTTTACAAAGACCAAACTTCAAAAGCCCGGTCATTGAGGAGAATAGAGTTAAGCTAAAATTGTCCTGGGCTCAAAAAATTGGACACCCCTGATGTGAACAATACTTTGCACAATTTATTGTTTTTATGTAAAACAATGAGATTAAAATATTTTGAAGTTTAACCAATCTTGTTAAATTTTTTTTGTCAAAAGGTTACTTTAGTTCAAAATCAAGAATTTTGATGCAGCAAAAATTACTTGTTGGTTTTGAAATATTGGTAAATACTGTTTATAAAATTAAAAAACCGTGTTATTTTTCAAATTCTGGAAACTCTTCTTGCGTAAGCATTCAGAATTTTGATGTTGTAAAACAATTTAAAAGTAAAAAATTTAATAGAACTCTGAAAACTCACCTTAAGTGAGAATGCAGAATTTCCATGCTATACAAATATTTGTCAATTTTAAAAGTCCCAAAACCATATTTTCATCTCTCTATTTATTTTCCTGACTCGCAGGAAAGCGATGCAGGCGCTAATACACAAGAAAAGCAATTATCCCGACCTGCTTTTAAAGATTCCAAAATATTGCTGTCCGTTTGAAATTTTTATTTTGTTTTTTTAAATTTTTTAGAGATATGACTGAAGTTTATAACTACTTGCCAAGATTGCCAAACAGAGGAAAGTGTCGTTAAGTGTTTTTCCCAAGGACACAACAGAATGGTGCAAGTAAGTTTTAAACCGAGACCATGTCAGTCACAATCACGGCGCTCCAATTACTCGACCGCGCTGCCGTGTTATTACTTAAACTCTAAAAATTCACCCTACCTTAGCATTTGAAATTTCGATTCTGTAAAAATAACTTTACGTAAAAAAACGTGTTATTAAATAAAACTCTGGAAACTCACCTCGGGTGAGAATGCAAAATTTCGATGCTGTAAAAATAATTGTTGTTTTTAAAAGTCCAAAAAACTGTTTTATTTTAAAATTTCAGAAAGTTATCTGTTATCTTTGTACGGTACAAATAATGTTACTTTAATTTTGTCAGTTTGGTTGTTAGAAAATAAGCATAGCATTATTTTGTACAATCTACTGAATAGGACTTTGAATGTGAGCACTTTTGCATTCATGGTTACCATGTTCCAGAGTAACGTCATCAGTACAGATATAACCAATTAAACGTAAATATAAATCATGTTCACCAGAAAAAGATTTTACCAAATCGAAGATATTGCTAATATGCTGATTGAGAATACTACGTATTTCACTTCAATAGGAAAATATATTCGTTTTAATGGACGAGTTAAACGAAACATATTAAAGTATACAGAGCAACAATTGTATATAAAATTCAACTATGGAGCGATGCCAATCAATAAAGAAAGCTTGGGTATGGTTGATAGACGTTCTGTTTTTGTTTAAAACACGTTCGTTTTGAGCCAGCCACGAGTGCTTGCTTGGATTGCCAGCGCTCAATGTTGCCAATTTAGCACTTGTAGAGCATAATTTAGCATAATTCATAGCATAGCATAGTTTTTCTAGATTAATGTAAGTAAAACTTGGATATTTTTTTGTATTTTAATTGTTTTTTAATAAAAACTCCCAAATATATGGAACATTTCTAATCAGATATGTATATGAATAATGATATATGATATGAAGATATGAAAATTGTTACTTTTTGGCCATATTATTTGTTACTTTTTAAAAAATCCTTCTGGCAACCCTGGTCTCCAATCTTTTCAAGAAGCTACGCAAGTTAAAGAATTTATTAACAATACCAGTACACGCGACCCCGAAGCAAATACAAAATGATTCAACTACAAATTTAAAATGTTAATAGCTATAGATGGTAAATTGAACAAACTAATTACACAGACTGATAAAAACGCGTTTAAACAGATTAATAATAATATTTATTAATGGGGCGATTGTGGTTGCTTTCTGTCCAGCAGCTTTTGAAATCGTGGCGTGGTTTTGCTGATGCACAATCGCAAATTATGTTCAATACCCAATCGACTTATATGTTTCGTTTTTAGCACACTCATAGCACTAAATGGTGCTTCTCAAAGCCACTTAGTTGCAAATGGGATTAACTGTTTGATGACATACGCTGATACGATTGAATAAGTTGATCGCATTGAAACCCAAATGAAAAGATTTGCTGACACTTTTGGATGTTTTGATTTAAAAGAATTAAAAGTAATTCGGTTTAGTCGTTCAGCTATCATATCAGTAAATTCTTCTTCGAGTCGTAGAGGGAGTTCTGGCAAATCTGCTGCAACAAAAGGATCGATCGTCCAGTCGTGATCATAGGTTGGTTTCACAGTATCACCATAATATTGCTCAATTTTTTTTGTCAGCTTCTCAAGGTGTTCAATTATAGTGCTTTTGATATTCACTTCTTTTCCTACAAGATATTTTTTCAAATCAGGAAACATATCAAACTCGTCTCGTTTTATGTATGTCTGCCACAAACTAAGTTTTTTATAATAAGCGGTAATTTTGGCAGAGTGATCAATTACTGTAAATCCATGAAAATCAATGAATCTATATTCATTCCGACAATTTAATGAGTGAAATATGTCCGACATGTAAGCAATGTTAGCAACAAATTTTTTTTGAGTAAATCTTTCTGCTAAGGAGACATTCTTTTGTTGATTCAAGAAAAAAATTATTTCCTCACACAATTCAAGAACTCGCTTGAGAACCGGGCCACGTGATAACCAACGCACTTTCGTGTGCAAGAATAATCCTTTGTGATTGGCGCCCATTTCATCACACAAAGATGAAAACAAACGTTGGTTAAATGGTCTTGCTTTTATATAGCATTCACATTTTATGACTGCATTCAATGTATCATGCAATTCCTCAGATAAATTTTTGGCCATCAGAGCTTGTCTATGTAAAAAACAATGTGTCCATTGTGCAATTGGTGCTTTATCTTTGATTCGTTTTACAACTCCGGAATTGATTCCGGTGCATGCTGCTGCACTATCAGTTCAAATTCCAGCGCAGTTTTCCCAAGATAAAGAATTATCGCGGAAAGATCCATCAAGATTATTAAAAATGTCTTCACCTTTGCAATGCAACTTAAGGGTATTGCAGAACAAAAGTTTTTCTACAACTGCACTCCATTGACAAACTGAACAAAAATTAAAAGCTGCGGTAGGCCTGCAATATCAGTAGATTTGTACAATTGAATTGAATAAAAAGGAGACGCATTTACTTGACTTACAGTTTGTTCAAGGACGTTATTAAACATGCCTGAAGTCCTTCACTTTACTGTAGAAGCAGATAATGTGATTGGATCTAATAGTTTTCTTTCCTTTTCTCCAATCATTATTTCTACAATTTCCTTCGCAACAGGCATTATCAAATTTTGGCCAATCGTGTGAGGCTTCTTTTGCTTTGCAATGTGGTAGGACGCCACATATGAAGAATAGACAGCAGGTTTATTTGCACCAGTAAATGTTGTTATAATATCTTTCTGTGATTTGATTGAATTCAGCTTTCGTTCAAAAAACTCGATTGGTTTATCGGTGCAGCCTGGATGATTACTACTTAAATTGCTTTTGTAACTTTTTTTTTCATCGATTCTTCATATAGTACTTTCAAACAAATAACCCATTTTGGCTTGCCATTTAATTCTGTAAAACCAAGTTTTAAAAACGATTTGTCATATGATCTTTTTTTTGTGTCTTTAGAAGACATATTACTGTATATTTGCTAAAATTAGCAATCAAAATATTAAAAAAACAGTCAATATTCGTATTTACAGACATGCAACAAATTTGATTGTACAGTACCAAGTACCAAACAAAACAAACGTGAGAAGTCAAAGCCTTTATTACCTTGTTCTATAATAAAATATACTGCAACATTATTTATCGCAATTCTTGAAGCCTACTGAGGTTAAATGCACTTTCATATAACTCTTAACAAACCATTAGTTAAGAACTAATAAGAAAATCAAAAAGAAAAATGCAACACAGAAGTCCAGCGGTTGATTAACAATAGCACTGTTCAACAAATCACTGCAGTTTGATGAAAAAGGAACAAAATTATTTCATCAAAGTTAGTATCGGCGGCAAAAATTCTTTAATGAAGCACGCGTGCAGATCAAAGAACTTTCGGCAGCGAGTGACATTACCAGAGGAAAGCACTCTGTTTGAAAGTAAACGTCCAGTCTATTTTACAAACAAAACGCCAAGCGAATTTTGATTATTGAGCACTGTTTGAATTTAGAAAAATAAGGTGCAGACAAATACCACAAATATAGAAACCAATTAATTTCGTTTGAACAACTGTACACATTTTAGCTCAGGAATTTCAAGTGCAGAATTCCAGTAATAAAGCTACCCCACAAAATATTCAGGCGACCCCATTTGGGGTCGCAACCCATAGTTTGACGAACACTGAGTTAAAAGGTATTGCCTCGTTGTCACAGGGCAGCCCTTGAACTGATTATTATTTCCAGCCTCTTCCTAATCGAGTGGCACCGAAGTGTCCGGAAACATGATGTAAATCAAGGCACTTGCTTGTTTTCTTATTGCTGAATTCTGTTTCTACTGTATTATGACATTAAAAACTCGGAAAAAAGAACTTAACGACCCTTTCAGCAAATTGCCATGATTGAGACTAAGTTTTTTATTTGAAATTTAATTCTTTGAGCAAAAATAAAAACGAAATAAAAGTATTTATTATTATTCAAGATCGCAAAAAACTTGTATTGGGCTTAAATTTTAATTAAATTTTAAAACATACATATGTTTTTTTAAAGTTTTTTTGTATTTGCTGTAATTTTTTATATGACTACTAACTGTCTCCAAGTTACCTAAATTTGTTTATCGAAAATTGCTGAGATTTATATGAAAGTTTACGGTTTTGTGGTAACTTTGTATCTTTAAACCTAAACATCTTAAATTTACAAACTCTTATCTTCATTTTCAACCAGTATTTTTCTATTGTGTTGATCTCATTTGAAAAACGGTTCGATTTCAGTTTAATGAAACTTTAAAAAATTTTACTTTTGAAAATACTTTTAGAGTTTGATTTTTCGTATTTTGAGATCAAAATCATTGGCAATTGTTTATTACTTGTTTAAGAAAAACTTATTATTAAGTAAACTTTACAAATTTTTAATCTACAACAGGTATTTAGACAGGGTCATCTTATGGCGTTGCAGCTGCTTTACGTGTTATTCCAATGGGCGTGTACTCGCTTTTTATTGTTGTAACTCAGGGGTGGGCAAAACCTTTTAGTTCGCTGGCCGCATTTACAAGTTAATTTTGTTTGCAGGCCGCACTATAGTGATCTCTCAAGGTAAACACTTTGATTCCTTTTTCGGTTTCTTGATTTTCTTTCCCAATATGAAGTGATCTTAAAAAAAAGATCCTCACTTTCAATTAATGTCCAAAATTTCCTTTTTTGTCCCAAAAACATAGTGATCCTAATTTTGGACATTTTTTTTATAAAGATCACCACGATTGAAAGCAAAAAGAGAGTAGAGTAATTTGCTTGGGGCTTTTGCGGGCCACATGCAGCGCGCAGACCGTAGTTTGTCCACCTCTGTTGTAACCTAAATGATTGTTGTAATTCGGACTTTTAAAATCATATACTGTCAAGGTCATTTTTTTCACCAATAATATAAAATATCAAAGACAAATCAAATCAAATCAAATATGTGTTTGTCTTGTTGCATGCAAATTAATTGCATCAAATTTACGATAAAACAATATGCATAAGATTACTTACAACAAGGAGACAGCGAAAAAACCATGCGGCTATCAAGTCAACGCTACCTTAAATGTTGTAAAATATAATATTGTATAAGTAAGTTTACTTGTTTTCACGCATTTATGCAATAAATAAACACAATAAAACTAAAATGTCAGTAGTAGCAAAAGAAAGCATACAAGAAATAAAAAAATAACTACAAAATAAAAAACACTATAAGGCACAAAGTAATTTCTGTTTTCGATAATATTGGTCTAATTTTGTAAACCAATCTAGTTACCGTTCTAAGTTGAAAATGTATTAAGTAGATATTCTTTGTACTTTTTTAACTAAATTTGAGAAAATTTTTTTATTTTATTTGGTATTTAAAGCCATATATTCGGTCCTTTAATTTGCATTTGTTTCTTTCCTAGTTCCGTTTGGGCTCTATGCATGAAGTAGTTATTTGGCAATGATAATCGCGTTTCATATATATGTAAGTTTAAAGTTTGCTTATAGTTGTTAAATTGTGTTAAATTTTGGTTTGACTGGAATCTGTGCATGTATTTTCCAACTTCAAATTTATAAACTTTAGATATATTTAATAAATTTAGATTTTTGAAAAGTGGCTATATGTGAGCGTTATATTTGCTAAAAGTCATTAAGCGAATTTTTTTTTTACAGTTTTATTAATGGATTCAATGCTTTTGCTGATGCTCCTCCCCAACTTGTAATGCAGTGTTGTATGTCAGGATATATTAAGCTGTAATATATAATCAGTAAAGTGTTAATATTGAAAAAAGGACGTATATTGTTAATAACCCAGGACCCTCTTGATAATTTTGAACAAGAAATTTCAATATGATTTTTCCATTGTAGTTTATCATCAATTAAGATAGCCAAATATTTTATACAATTTTTTATTAATAATAAACCATTTATTTTGAGATTAAAACTCTGAATTTTTTTTTTGATAACTAACATAAATTCCGTTTTATTGTAGTTTATGATTAATTTATTGGTTTTCATCCTGTTATCAATTTTTAGTAGTTGTAAATGGACTTCATTTTGGAGTAATTCAAGATTTTTACCAAAAAGAGTTAAATTTGTGTCATCAGAAAAAAGGTTTGTTTAAAAGTGGATACAAGTGGTAAATCATTTATATAGAAGATAATAATAGGCTTAGAGTAGAGCCTTGAGGAATACCACAAGTTACACTTTTTAGTGATGATTAGGGCCCACTAAAGTCAATAAAGTTAAATTTTTTTCAGGGCCTTTTTACATCATCAAACGCATAATAACATTGGTTTCGGGTGCTCAGGAGTCTGTTTTGGTAAATTTTATCAGTCAAAATAAAGTCAAAATTTTGATTAAAGTAAAAATTTGTCAAGATTATTTTTATCAAAATTCCCTTACAAAAGCGAACAAATTATTTTTTCTTTATTTTTTTGAATTTTTGAGGAGCTAGCAAAATTTTATGCGCAGTTTTATATGTGTTTCAATGAAGTCTTGAAATTCAAACTTCAGTAAACACAGTAGTTACACTATCGTCACAATACAAATGCGTGCATTAATTGACGTGGAAAAGTGTCAATTTATCTTCATTCATCGTCGTCGTTTAAAGGGTATCCACACCAGGTCAGACACAAACAGAACTGGGGCCGAGGGTTTATCCTTTTACTACCCCAGACTGCTGCACTGCCTGGATTAGATGCTGGCAGTGGTGTCATTAAGCCAGCATCGAGTTTCGTCATCCAAAACCGTCAGACCTCGTGCTCCATGTGGTGCCCGATGTATAGGGCACGCTGTTAGTACATGGTCTGCGGTTTGCTCAGAGGCGCCACACTCGCAATTCGGTGAAGGAGCGAGACCCCATTTGTGCATGGACGAATGGAATCGCCCAATACCAGTCCGCAGGCGGTTGAGCTTAACCCAAGCTGCTCGGGGTAAGCCCATTCCAACAGGCCTGGCACCGATCTCGGGCACACAAACACGGAGCCTGGAAGTATTTTCGCAGTACTCCGTTTTCATTTGTGATTTGTTCATTCAGAGGCGCGGATGCCAAGTCTGGCAAGATTGTCCAAAAGATTCCGCGCAGCTGGCACAAACGGGCGTCTGGATCTTAGTTTCACTTGGCGATTATCTGAGGACCCACTTAATAGACCATGCAAGATATGGTCGGGGTCCAGAGATCCACGATAATCCAATTCGGCGAAACTCAGCTGGCTGGATGCCTGAGAGTACAGGTAGGTGGTCCGTTGGAGTGGGACGCAGGCATCCAGTAACTATGCGCAAGGCGTCATTCAAGACACTGTCAATGAGGCGAGTGTGAGCACTGCGACACCAGACTGGCACACAGTACTCAGCTGTTGAGTAGACTAGAGACAAGGTGGCTATGCGTAGTGTTTTAGCACCAGCACCCCATCCCGAGCCCACGAGTCGCCTCAGCAGTGTGACGCGCGAGGATAGTTTTTTGCGCAATGCCACTAAATGGTGTCGAAACGTGAGCGATCTGTCCAGTTTTACCCTAGGTAAGTAGGGGTTGGACAGAACGGTAAAAGTCTACCATTGTTGTAGACTTTTAGCTCACGTTTAGCCTCTCGGTTATTTAAGTGAAAGGCTGCCGTCACCGTCTTAGTGTGACTGAGCTTCAACCTCCAAGTCTGGAGATACGCTGAAAGTGTGGATATGTCTTGGCTTAAAGTCCCCTCCAAGTCCTTCCAGTTTCCAGAAGAGTGCAACAATGCTAGATCATCAGCATAAGCAAACTTTCTGGAAATCATGGAAAGAATAATCTACGTATAGATGTTAAATTGGAGGGGAGCCAAGACCGATCCCTGAGGAACGCCGTTTTTAAGACGGCGTAGCCTGCTTTGCTTGCTGTCACCGGTGGTAAGGGTGAAACTTCGATTTCGAATAAGCTCCATGATCATTCTGACCATGTGCTTATCCGGAAGTAGTCTCAGCAGCTTGCAGGTAAGGCACGGTGCCAGACAGTGTCATAAGCAGCTGTCAGATCGATAAATACGGCACCGGCCTTCTTTTTAGCCTCGAAAGAATCCTCGATGTTCTGGGTTAGCAAAACAACTTGATCTACGGTTGACTTCCCGCGTCGGAACCCAGCCTGCTCTTTAGGAAGCAGCGGATCGATTAATGGTTCAACACGGGCGTAGATAAGCCTCTCGAGGATCTTGTAGGGGACACAGAGCAGAGATATCGGTCGATAACTCTTTGGGTCCTCTACGAGCTTTCCTGGTTTTGGGATTGCGACCACAAGCGCTCTTCTCCACGTCTTGGGAATTTTGAGTCGACGCAAACAGGAAGAAAGGAATTCAGGACTTCAAAGCAGCTCCGGCATGGAGTATAAGCTCGGGGCATATGGAATCAGGTCCTGGAGCTTTACCTGGTTTTAAATGTTGAAGGGCAGCAGCAAATTCTTTCTGTGAAAATTTGTCAGAGATATTTACTGCGTCTGGTGTTGTGGCCCTCCAAAGGTCAGACACTTCTTGATAGACAAGTCGAGATGACTTGCGGTCAACAGCCTCGTATTTCCCATTTCTAACCAGCTGAGATGCAATAGCATCGGCTGAAACGGGACAGTGACGAGGAGAGTGTCGTGACCTACCAGTAAGGTTGTTCAAAATACTCCACACTTTTCGACTAAAGTGTGAGAAGTCAATGCTCCAAACTGCTTCGGATCATCGATCCCTCCGCTTTCTGTCAAGCTTGGCAAGCAGAGCTGTAGCAGCCAAGCTTGAGTCGTCTCCCTGAGGAGACTGCAGAAAGGTTTTATAGAGGGATTCACACTCTGCATCCCAACATGGAATATAGTTATTTCGATACCCGCGTGGGATAGTGTTTTTGGCTGCTTTCTTAATGGTGTTACAGAAGTCCTGGTAAGCCGCATCCACATCAAGTGAATCAGGCGGCAACAAAGTCTTTGCGAATTTATTCGTCAAAGCAATGTAGTGACTCCATTTGGCCTTGCGGAAGTTCCATCGCTTAACAGGCATGCTTGGCACTGCCATAGCAAACCTTGGTGGTGTAACAAGCGAAGGTCGATGTTGTGACCTGGGGAACTTGTCAAGGACACGTCTATCCGGTAAGCGACTGTTTGAATCTACGCTAGCGAAAGCTAGATCCAGATCGGTTCCAGTGTTCCATCGGCCGGAATAAAAACTGGCAGCGTCCTTGGCATTATATAGGAGGGCAAGACAATTAATACTTGCCCAGCCAGCCAAGTACTCACCGTCCGGACTGTTGTCGTCGTAACCCCAGTCAGCATGACGACAGTTAAAATCGCCAGCGTACAGACAGGGGTGAGGAAACATAGGGAGATCCAGGGTTCGCAATCGCATTGGCGGTGGTTTGTAGACGTTGACTATTTTATAACCATCAACGTCCACACACAACCACTCGATCTCCGATGTCGGTGGAGATTGGTCCAAAAGCGTGTATCTCAGTCGCTCGTGGAAAAACGTGGCAAGGCCATGCTTCCAGCTTAAAGAAGACCCAGCTAGTTGGTAGTTTGGTAGTACCAACTTCTCTGCATCAGTGCAGTGAGTCTCCTGCAGTAGGATGACGAGTGTCTCAGACTGCATAGCGAGGTGATGAAAACGTTCATCTTGCTTGCAGTGAGACCTTCGATGTTTAGTTGAAGAAAAGTGGGTCTTCGAAACTTGTTGGCAATGTGCCCTGAAAAGGACAGTTTTATCCTGGCATTGCCCCGTCCTGAAAAGGATGTTTGCCGATTAGCAGACCCACACTGAATATCGGAATGGGTGGATACCCTTCCGTTTTGGTAGGTTCGGTTTCGGTTTGTCATTTTTAAAATCAATGAACAGACTTACTCACGGCCCAGGCTGCGTGAAAGCACCTACCATCTGGGCCTATCTTCATTGTTAAAGCATAAATGTATAATTGTTACACAATTAATCTATTCCTATAAAACGTTTACGTTCTTTGCACGTGGTCTTTTTGAACCGTAGCTTGCAAAATTTGGTCGCATTAAAAATGCCTAAACAACCCAACTCTTCAACAGCGAAAGTTAGGCAAATTTGCAGCGAATATCCGTTGCGAATGAGTTTTTGACAACTCCAATCAGCGATTTACAATGCAATCTTTGCCACGTATTAGTCAAATGTGACAAAAAATTTTTCGTGAAAAGTCACAGAAAAAGTAAGCAGCACCAAGGTAAATTGGAGACGAACAACAAATTCCAAAATAAGCAAATCTTTTTACGACTCGACCAAATAAATTTTAAGGAAAATGGTAGACTCTTCATTTCTAGCAGCGGATATTCCACTTCATAAACAGAACCATCCTTCTTTAAAGTCTCTGTTGCTACAACGGGAAAAGTATTACCTTCTGAGACTGCAACCCGGGCAAGTGTTACTATATTATAAGCATTATATATACGTATATTATAACAGCGGTTCCCAAACTGTGCCGAGACTTTGTCAGGGGCGCCGCGAAAGCATGCGAAGTTGTTGTACTTACTGCTTTTCTCACAATAATTGTAGTGTGAAAGTTGTTAGCAGCAACGTTCCCTTCAGAGAACGATTCCGATCGAGGACCTTTTTCTTTTTTAGAGAACATCCTGATTTTGGGAGGGAAATAGGGAAATCAGAGATGAAATCGAAGTGAAGACCTTTTTTTTTTTTTTTTTAGAGAATACTATGAGTTTCGGAGAAAAAAAGGTTGTTCAAAGAAGTAATTGAACCGAATACCTTTTTTTCATTACGGCGCCGCGAATATTGTTAAGTTTTCAAAGGGCGCCGTGAAAAAAAGTTTGGGAACCGCTGTATTATAACATATAAAAAAGGAGAGCAAATTCGAGAATTACTTTTTAACAAACAAATTTTTTTGATTGTGGATGAAGCAGAGGTTGCTAAACGGAAGTATATTAATGTGCTGGTGGGCAGCTTGGATACACCAAATGACACATTCCTCATTGATTGCCTTCCAATTGAAAGCGGTAGCAATGTTTATGGCAGTATTATTCTGCAGACTGTGGATGACATATTGCGACAACTTGAAACAAAACGCGAAAATTTTGCATTGCTCTTGACAGATGTTGCTCGATACATGTCTTTGGCTGGCAAAACATTAAAGGAATTATACCCATTTTTGATGCATGTCACCTGCGTTGCACACTTACTCTATAACTGCGCTATGCGAGTGCGTGCTTATTTTAAAAATATAAATGAAGTAGTAGCAACGATCAAGGCAGCAACAATTAAAAACAAAGATCGCAAAAACAATTTTCATGAAGCTGGTCTGCCATCACCTCCTGACCCTGTGATTACAAGATGGGCAACTTTTCTCAGAGCTGCCTTACATTACTCTGAAAACCTTCCTGCTGTTCGTACCATTGTCAACAATCGGACAAGTGGAGGCCTCTTAGTCAGCAGAGCGCAAGACGCAAATAATTTGGTGCCAGACTTAGCTAGTATAAATCAATACCGGACACTAGCAGCTAACGTAGAGTTCTTAGAAGCAAGTGACTGCACAATGACCGAAGCATACGGATTACTGAAAAATATTCAATTTGATGATGATCTCTTTGCAATTAAAGCTTACATCAAAAAACGACTATCCAACTCTGATTTAGAAGCAATAATAAATTGTGCCAATTTGACATTCGCTCCAACAAACTACGCACTATTGCAAAATGCCCAGTCACCTCTGCTCCTGTTGAGAGATTATTTTCCATGCTAAGCAAATTACTGAGAAAAGACAGAAATTTTGATGTCAAAAACGTCAAAAAGTACATGATGCTGTATTACAATAAATAATTGTGGTAATTGTAGTGTGTGATTTTTGTTAAAAACATCATAGACAGACTATACAGTTGCGGTAACACAGCTATTTATATGTTATGCACCAATTGATACTGGTATTCAGAATGGTCCAGTTTCCTAGGTTTTTGGTCATGCATCGCTTAGTTACATTAGCCACAAGACTGACTGATTGAGATTTCTATCTAAAAGCTGTTGACGAAAAGGGAAGTAGCTAGGCCTACCTTCTTTAACCCGTTAAGTGCGCATGACGTATATTCCGTCACAGCCAGACGCTCTCTCAGTGCGTATGACGGATATATACGTCTTGATCGTCGCAGCTTTTCACAGCGCGAATTATTTTGCTTCTCGCAGTAGCTATTGTTTCGGTGAAAAACGAAAAAACATTGTTCGCAACAAAAACCGAACTCCTGCCACAAATGTCATTGTTTTATTTTTTGTTTTTATCTATATCAAAAAAACTTTATTTAAAGTTTGAGTTAAATACTTTGTGTCTCGTGGTTGTACTTATAGCTTAGCCTTAGCGTGCGATCTGACAGAATTTTAGCTGAAATGTTTGATTGTGGAAAGCGCTCTCAAAAGTTTAGTTATTATAACTAAATTTGGCGTTTATTATAGAGATCGGTTTTGATATTTTCTTGCATTTGCAGTAATACCTTCATTCAGGTCAGATGTGTTTTTTCGTGTACTCACAAAGTAAACTTTTCCTGCATTTACTTTCAGTTTTCCTTATATATTTGTAAAAGTATTTAGTCTGTATATAAGTGGAACAACTAAACAAATTTTTTCAAGTCTCAAAGGACAAAGTTTTATCGCTTAGGGCTCGTTTCCATGACGAGCGTTGGCAGGAGCATTCTTTATTTTATTGACTTTTTTTACTTCTTTCCGCGCTTAAGCATTAAGCCAAGCAAAAAAATCAAGAAAACAGAAAATACACCAGCCGACGCTTGTCGTGGAAACGAGCTCTAATTCTTGATGTCGATAATGATTCGTCCTTACTCGAAAGCTCGGAAAATAAAAGCGCCGACGAAGGCTATTTAACCTATTCTTGCCAAGCTTTTTCAAGCAATTGACTCCTCAACGTGGGCTTCAGAAGCCCACCAAAATTTGACGATTCATAGCTTGAAAACTACTTAAGGTGTTGTTTCGAAATTTAAACAGAGTAAAAATCATTTATTTAATCTTTGTTAGGGCTAAAAAGTTTTTGAAACTTTATCTGAAAAAGTATGTAAAATTGGACTTTAGCAAGGTTGGTTGTTTAAAAAGGATCTCAGATGGCTGGATATTTAAAAAAACTGATAAGTGATCCATTGAAGAGGGACGGAGGCATCCAGTGACTACGCGTGAAGAGCTATTCAAAACACTATTTATAAAGCAAGTAAGAGCGTTGCAACAACAAACCGGATCCCAGTACTCAAGTGAGCAGTCGAATAGACCACAAACAAGACAACTATATGTGGTGTTTTACACCAGCACCCGCCCTGAGCCTGCAAGTCGCCTCAGCAGCGGGTTACGCGAAGAAAGTTTTTGGGCAATGAAAAACGGTGATAATGGAACGTGAGTAATCTGTCTAGTTTTACCCCAGGATAAATCTGAACTGGACAGAATGGTAAAAGTTGGTTGTTGTAAATTTTTAGCTCACATTTTTTCATAATCTGGTTATGGTGGAAAGTAGATTATACCTATAGATGTTAAAAAGTCTTGATTAATTTCGGAGAAACACTGTTTATCTGACATCCGAGTCTGTTTTGCTTACTGTCGCCGTCAGTAAGGGTAAAACGTCTTTGTTCGGGAACAATTTTGTAAACCGTGTTATTACAAAACTCTGAAACTCACCTTACCTAAGTATTCAGAATTTCGATGCTGTAAAAACAATTTAAAAGTAAAAAAAAAACCTGTTATTAAATAGAACTCTGGATTTTGTTGTTGTTAAGTACGTAAGAATGTGGAATTTCGTTGTTGCAAAAATAGTTGTTGTTTCTAAAAATCAAAAAAACCGTGTTATTAGTAAAACTCTGGAAACTCACCTTACCTAAGCATTCAGAATTTCAATGTTGTAAAAACAATTTAAAAGTAAAAAAAAAACCTGTTATTAAATAGAACTCTGGATTTTGTTGTTGTTAAGTACGTAAGAATGTGGAATTTCGTTGTTGCAAAAATAGTTGTTGTTTCTAAAAATCAAAAAAACCGTGTTATTAGTAAAACTCTGGAAACTCACCTTACCTAAGCATTCAGAATTTCGATGTTGTAAAAACAATTTAAAAGTAAAAAAAAAACCTGTTATTAAATAGAACTTTGGATTTTGTTGTTGTTAAGTACGTAAGAATGTGGAATTTCGTTGTTGCAAAAATAATTGTTGTTTCTAAAAATCAAAAAAATCGTGTTATTACAAAACTCTGGAAACTCACCTTACCTAAGTATTCAGAATTTCGATGCTGTAAAAACAATTTAAAAATAAAAAAAACCTGTTATTAAATAGAACTCTGGATTTTGTTGTTGTTAAGTACGTAAGAATGTGGAATTTCGTTGTTGCAAAAATAATTGTTGTTTCTAAAAATCAAAAAAACCGTGTTATTACTAAAATTCGGGAAAGTTACTTGTTATCTTTGTATGGCACAAAATAATGTTATTTTCATTTTGTCAGCTTGGTTGGTAGGAAATAAAAAGTTCTTTTTGAACTTCAAGCGTAGACTTTTTTTGGTCTCCATTTGATTTTTGAAATAAATTTATTAAACAGTGTGCAATAAGTAAGAAAATTTTTCAGAGGAAAGAAATCACTTGATTAAATATAAGACTTTAGTTGGGTGTTTCTAAACGTTTTTCCACCTGCGGCATATTTTGGGAGTTTTTCAAAATTCGCGGCACACTTGGACCAAAGTTCTTGATTTTCGTTCCTAAAACTAGTGTACTCTAACAAAAGTCTTTATTTTGAATCTGTCACGAATTTCCTTTATTTCCTCCTCAAAAGTAGTGTTCTCGAAAAAAAGGTCGCAGAGCAATGGACTAATGTCTTTCAAAAACTTTCGCTGCACACTTGGAAATCTCTACGGCACACAGGTTGAGAAATACTGCTTTAGTACGTCATAAATCTATAAAAGTTGGAACCCCCGCTTTATTGTAATTCAATCGTATAAAACATATTGTTTTCATTCTATGTCTTCTGTTTGCAAAGCTCACATTTGAAAACTATAAACTTTTGACACAATATTTCCAAAAAAGTAAACTTGTACATAAAGAATATACCGGATTTTTTGGAGTGAGTAAAATTTCAACATAAAAACGGTTTATTATTTTAAATGCCAAGTGAAAAGTAATTATAAAAAGTCAGATGCTGTTTAATTGTCTAAAGGCGTAAACATCAGGCCTAACATGTGCAGTGGTTTGTTTAATTTTTCCCACATAAATGAATAGTTACAAGAATGTTCAATAAAAGATGCTCATTACAAGAATTTAATTTTGCCCGCTCGATTGTTATTCAAGCTAGCTTTGTTGTAGTCAAACAACAATTGTTTTGTCTAACAGAAAGTAAATGTATGAGCTGTCTCCAAGCAATCGCCAAAAAAAATTTGATTTTACATAAAATAAGTTCTTAATCGCCTCAGGTATGTCGACGTTAATAAAAGCGTGAAATTGAAATTTCATAACTCACACATTTTTTCTTTTCTTTTTAAAATCAAAAACTAATGATTTTGATTTTATTTTTATGTTTTTGTTGCGTTGATGTTTCCTAACCGGTTAGTTGTGAATCGGAATAATATCGATTGTCACAAAGAAAGCTGAAAAAGTTTGAATATAACGGAATAATAAAAAAAAAACACAAAACTTTTTGCGGACCAAAAAGAAAAAGTCGTTGTCGAGTCTAGTATGAACGACGAATATAACTGCCTATAATCTCCAATAAGCCTATTGTAAGTCATTAGCGGCCTATAATAATTTGCAAAATGTAAAAACATAAAATGCAGTTTTCACATAAAATTAAAAGTTTTTCGTAATTATTTCAAAAAAAGTTATAAAATATCATCACGCAAAATTTACAGTGCCGGTTTTTTCCGTTCTGTAGCATTTCAGAGAATATTTCTTTAATTCATCGAGATCGACGCAAATCGGTGTTATTTTAAAAGTTTTACAAGAATATTATGACATTTGATAGAAATTTGATTGCAAGTCCGATGAGGACATAGAGTAAGATAAGCTTTAGTAAATTAATGCTTTTAAAAGAAAAAAAGAGGATTTCATAAAATGATCTCTTGTAATTTATTAATTAACTTTACCCCATAATAGCTGTAGTATTTGCAGTCATTATTGTTTTTGCAGTAGATTTTACTTGGAAAGACTTTATTTTTAAAAAATACTAAACGTATCAGGTAGCAATTAAACTAGCGTTTTAGAACTTTATTTTTGCATTTAAATCGTAAATCAGGTTGCTTATTAAGGAATATCAAATTCTTAATGCAGAGAAATTGAATGATAATTTGAAAATAAGGGGCTATAAAAAAAAATCATCTAAATAGTCTATTGAGGTTTTCTTTTTGAAAATTCTTGTCTTTTTCTACAAAAATTTCTTTCAATCTCTTAGGAGACTATTCGTATACCTTTGTGAAACAGTACTAATTTGGCACTCATGGGGCTGCTGTCAAGAAGGCGTATTACTGCGGTGGTCACTTTAGCGGATTTTGCTTTGCTATCATAAAGTTTATATTAATTGAACATGAAATCTTAAGAACAGTAGAAAAAATTCACATATAATCCTACTAGTACTTCAAAATTTAAATCATAAATATAGCAGTAGTTTTCAATCAGAGGTGTCCGGTCAATCAGTTACGTCGGCAAGGCAAAAATTATTTAAACCATAAAGATTTAATATAAAATGAATCTATTTATGGGCCTAATCATTTCCATGGTTTTTCATTGAATTAAACTAGAAATGTCAGAAAGTACTTTCTTATTTTATTTGACCCTATTTTCCTCAACCTTTTAACTCCCCAACCTGAACTTTAGAAGCCCACCAAGCTTTTAGTATTATGAATTTTGATGATCACAGTATTAATCCTAATTTACCTTAGGGGGGGGGTCCTCAGAGGACTCCGAACGATGATAAAAACCTAAAATTTTATGTCTTTTCCTAAATTTTTTTCCTGAATATTTTGGTATTTTACTTGAGCAAATCCGGTAGGTAGTTTTAGTGTAGCAGGCTATTTTTTTTGATTTACCTCATGATTTTGGTAAATCAAAAAACATTTTGAACGTCTTGCTGTGTTTGTCAAGATTACTGCTTTACGAAGTACTTATTTGTTTTTGCAGCAGACCGTGACTAATCCGATTATGTTGCAAAACAAAGCAATCAACGAAAACTTGAGGACCTTCAACTTTATGCAAAATAAGAAGAGAGTAATAGCAAATATATTAAAAGTAAAGACATTTGACTAAATTAGAATGAACTTTTTCCAATATATCAATAGATCAACTGCGCAGCTACTGTATGTTAAAAGTATTGGACATGTAAACTTAGGGTCCTCCGAGGACTCCCGCACAGTTAGTCAACAGAAAAAACATCCTGGGTAAATAAGGGTTAAGTTGCCGAGAAGACCACAAATAGGACAGCTTTATGTAATGTTTAGGTCCGTAAATTGCGCCCGAAGTCGTTTTTGCAGCGTGATGCGCAAAGAAAATTCTTTTCGCGAAATGCCAGACGGCGGTGACAAAAGCGAGTTATGTGTTTTGTTTTATACGCGATCTATCCGCATTTACCCCGACACAAGTCGTAACTGGACATAACGGTAAAAGTCAATATATTTTTTCAGCTAACATTTTTTATAATCTGGAGTTGTAGAAGGCAGAACATATGTATAGATGTTAAAAAGAAGGAAAATCTAGATAGATCAAGGAAAAACGTCGTTGTTCTGATGGTGCAGACTTTTTTACTTACTGTCGCGTCAGTAAGAGTGAAGCGTCGGTTTTGGACAAGCTCCATAATTCTTTAAACCTTGTTCTTAACGAGAAGAAGTTTTGACAGCTTGTAGTTAAAGCCAAGATACCAAACAGGATCGTATGCAGCTGTCCAATCAACAATAATTGCATGGGTCTTCTTCTTAGTCTCGAAAAAACTCGATGCTTTGTAAGGAACAACTTGATTCAAATTTTACTTTTCGCGTCCAAACCTAGTTCAATCTTTGAAAAGCAATAGATCTATTGGTTTGAAGCAAGCATCCGTAAGCCTCTCCAAGATCTAAAGCAATCAGAGACGCCGTTACTTTCGATGTTTTCCATCCTATATAAATTACGTTTTCTTGTAGTTTGTCATTGCCAATGATTTCTTCTGACGAGAGTTGGCCGAATAAATTCTAAAAAAAAACAGTCTTTTTAAAGACCAGCAAAATTTAAAGAGTTAATGGTTCCGTCAATACATTGATCAATACTATTTTAAAATTTTGTACAACCAAGAAATCATTCAATTTTTTTGTCTTATTTGCGATCTGTTATTTTTAGTGTAATAATGTAAATTTATTTGTTTTTCTGTTAATCCCCTTAATAAAATAATTTCAATGCTTTGTCACTGCCATTAGTTTACTCAGAGAATAATTAAGTTATACCAACCAAAGCATTTTTGAAAAGACTGAAAAATAAGTTGTTTGGAAAAAGCCAAAAACTTTGATAACTAGCACAAATGTACTTGCATGAAAAATAAATAAATTTAACATCCCTTTAAAAAACTTAAGAAAGCAAAAACAAGTTCCCTAAAAGTCGAAATTTGGTAAATTGGTCAATAGTATATAATTACTTGACAATTTAAAAAAATTTTTTCTATGATAATTTACACTTTCCTTAATTAAAATAATGTGTAGATTTATTCAAGAATACAACATCCTACTCAAAAAAGGAGTAGGATATTGTGTTCTTGAATAAGTACACAATATCCTGACAAAAACACCGTTTTAACATAATTAAAATGTCTCAACTATAGTTTACAACGGAGCATTAAGTAAATCTATACTTGATTACTTGATCTGAACATTAAACAATCTGAAATATGAAACTTCAACTTACGATATATAGAAGAATTTAAAAAAAATTGAAAGTAAAAATAAAGCAAAAGGGCTATGAATTTTTATAGACAGAAAAACAAGAATACTTGTTGTGTTCAAATTTCTTTCGACAGATACTAATTATCAAAACTCAAAGCAACGATTGATTTAAGGCTCGTTTCCACTACAAACGTGAAATGCAGTATTTCCATTATTGATTCAATACACATTGGGTAAAAATGTTCAAATTGATAGAAAAACGACCTTCATGTTGTGTACAAAGATTATTAACTAATCCACGTGCTTTTTTCTGTCGAATTAAATTCGCCAAATTTCAATGTTCATAACCACCACAAATACAACATCAAGTTAGTTTTTCCGACCCGCCACCTCCTTTTTTTTGATACGTATTGATGAAAAACTGTTTAAATTAAAACAGCATTTTTTAGGCTGTTACTCCTAAAAAAAATTATAAGTTCGTGTATGCTTAAAATCTTTCCAAAATTATGTACCAGAGAGCTTTTTGGATTTCAACTTTGCCCGAGACTTCTTAAAGGTAGAAATTACTTAACACTAGGTTTACCGCGATTTTTTTACCCCTTCGCTTACCATTGAGTCGATTTCGACTCAACATTATAATTGATCTGTTAAGTGCGTTTTTATGTGTTTTTTTGCCCAACAACAATCACTAAAAATGCAAATAATATGCAGAAAATTGTATTTATTCTAAAATGATGTCAATAAAATACCGGATGATAATGCAGCTGTAATGTTTTACTGGGATGAAGCACACTGTTTGCATTTTACATACACAACTCTTGTATTATTTTGTGAGCAGCTTCCGCAGGATGGACGATTGCAAGTCATGCACAATGTTACAGTCATATTCTTACAATTTGCTCCATGACAATGCCGACGCTTCCGAGTTTCAGTGCTGTTTGGTCTACATTGAGGGAGGTCACTGTCCGCGCTATTGTTTGCCATTCTGTTGATGAGTGTTTCCACAAGACAAAGAATAAATTTTCGTCGGCTAATTTGTTTTCGTGTTGATTTTTTATAGAGTATCCAAGCGTTGATTGCAGCAATATCCAGCATATTTCCCCAAACACTCATAGGCCATCTTCGAGTTGCAGATCGTGTGGTGTACAGACGCGCCATTTGGTCAAAGCAATCGATTCCAACTTTGTTTTTATTGTAGAACAGTACGATCTCTGGCTTTTTCTTTACCGTAGTTTGGTCCACATCCGGTGATCGATGCATACTTGATAGCATGCATACTGTTTTCTTTGATTTTGGTTGATACTTTACAAAGAGGCCTTCACTGTCGCTATTCCAAAAGAACTGACTTGAATGTAAACCTCCATTTTCTGCCTCAGTCATTTTTTTTGACAATTCTCTTCGATTTTTCCTCATTGTTCCTACAATGGAAATCTTTTCATTTGCAAGCCTTTTTGCTAACTGCAAGGAGGTGAAGAAGTTATCGCAAGTGATGTTGTATCCTTTTCCAGTTACATGTTGCGCTAGCTTCATAACAACCGACTCAGCAAGAGGCACACCACCACGTTCATCTTTTTCTTGCGCTCCGAGATAAGGTATAATATTGGAGACATACTTTGAATTTACGTCAACAATTACCCAAAACTTTATCCCATATTTGTCGGGTTTGTTGGGCATAAATGTAATAAAAGAGCACCGTGACTTACAAGGCATAAGTTGTTCGTCGACAGTGAGAGAAAAATCACACACATATTTGCTTTGGCACAGTGAGGTAAACTTTTCAAAGACTTCTCTTATCGGTGCAAACTTGTCAATATCAGGTCCTCGCTTGTTTCTGTTTGGCTTATCATCAAATTGCATAAATTTCAAAATTTCGAGAAACAAATTGCGACCCATTGTTTCGTAAAATATTGGAATGCCATAGCTTTTGCTCCACAGAAAAGCAACTAGATGGCCTTTTCCGTAGATTCCTCGTGCGTACTGTAGACCAATAAAAGCTTCCAGTTTCTGCAAATCCAACAAAAATGAAGTAGCACCTCTGCGTTGCGCTTCCTCGTTGGTGTACTTGACAATATTTCTCAGGATGCTTTCATGAATAAAATGCTTCCAAGCATCATAAGGGGTCACAATACCTCTTGCAATTGCTCCTGGAACACCGGAAGAGGCAGTAAAAATGTTATGTGCCCTGATTCTTCCGGTAACTCTTGATGAAAAACGTTCCCACAAAGCACCGTTTCTTCCTAACACCTGGTTAGATGACAATGTTGCAGTTTGAGGTAGCTTGAGATTAGCTTGTTCACTGTCGCTCTCATCGTCACTATTGTCACTGCTTTCAGCATCTGATACAACTAAATTTGAGCAGTCACCAGCAGTTTCTTCACCTAAACTATCTGCAAAATGCATGTCGTCTTCATCTGAACAATCATCATCTGTGTCCCAAGACACAATTATATTTGCAGCTTCATCAGCAGTATTTTGATTAGCCATATCAACTATTTTTAGTTATCAAATAAATTTTGCTAAAAAAAGCTTTCGTTCAATTTATCTTTTGGCTATCTTATCTGTAAAAGCGAAAGAAGCACTAAAACTAGTATGGTAATTAGGCAACTAATGAGTAATATAATTCATATATGTAGACCTATAGCCTAACAATTATGCAAAAACCGCGACTACTTTGCGGATGATCTAACTGCTCGAGCAAATAATTCTCTCTAATACGCTCATGTCGAAGATGCTTTATATTCTGCACTAATAGCCTGATTTTTCTAAAACGGTTTGACGATTCTGCTCAACTGAGCTCAAATGGAAATTGAAAACACTAGGTACAATTATAACAAAGTAGCTGGAAAGCTTCTGCACGTTACAGCATTTAGAACAAATATCAACGAAACGAGGGCGATGACCTGAATATCATGTTGTGAAAACGAAAATAATTATTTAAGACCGGGTCAATATTTGTAAATAAGATTATTATCTGGCAATAATTAGATCACCAGCTGGTAGCACTGTGTGCTTCCCGTCGAAATACACAACTACTGTATAAACGCCCAATCCAGGCTTTGAGTCGAAATCGACTCATTGGTAATACACGGGGTGCCAATTTTGCGGGGGTCAAAGGTCGGCTTCCGGTCAACTTATAAAGTTAGAAAAACTAAATTTAGAAACTACGATAAATTAATGGAAAAGTCAAAGACTTTTAGAAATCTTTTTGCTATAATATAGTGGGAATGCTACAATAAACAAACATGCCGAGTCGAAATCGACTCGGCGGTAATCCTAGTGTTAAATAGTTATGAGAAGTTAAATTATATGTTACTTCAGTTGAATTTTTCGCGTTGTGTTGCAAAGCCTAAATTTCTTTATTCTACTAACTATATTCTTCTTCGTATGGCCATGTTACTTCTTTCTATTTTTTAGCGTAGTAACCATCGTAAATAAGCAGCATCCCTTAAAGATTTGTTGTAAAGTCTTTTTTCAAAGGCGCAACAAAAATACTTCAAGCAGATTGAGAATCGATCTCACGTTTTCTGATTACAAGCTAGAATGTAGCATTTTTACTTGAAAGCAAACTTTTTCACTTGTAGATAAACAAATCAAAACTAAACCTACTTTTTAATTTTATGTTTCCAAAAAAAACTGTGGTGATTGAGAAATTATTTTTGTTCTTTAAATTTTATAATACTTTTTTTATTTATGAAATAATCCAAAACCAGAAAAACCCAATTAGGAAGCTACCAAAAAACAAGCGAATGCAAACGCACAAGTTTAAAATTGTAAAAGAATTAAGCTACCTAAAGAGAGACTAGTACGACAGAGCTTTTTTTCTTTTTTGTGCCAAACCATTTTGGGGCTAAAACTGATCGCTGTATAAATGATAAATAAAAAAAAACTTTTCCGTCGAACGTTAAACAATGTTGAGTTTAAAAACAAGTCTTAAAATCATCTGCAAAGTTTTTTCATAGTTTCAGGTTTTTACGAATTTAGTCGGCCAGCAAATTCGGACTTAGAAGCAAATCAGAACTAATTAATAACTAAAAAATACCTTTTTTCAGCTACTGTATTTGTGCAGTGCTACTACCTATTTCAAGCTTTTCTATAGTAAAGTTTGTTTTGCATTAAAATAATAAGATATACGCAAATCAAATAGCTTATTTTGGTGGTTTAAATCAATGGATTTCAAACTTATATAAATAATTGTCCCGCTTAAAGTCAGGGGAGAGCGGGACACGTAATAATACTTTTTTTTCTATTTCTCTCATAACAAATTTTTTTTAAAAATTCTTGCTTAATATGAAAAATTTAAACCACTGTTTAACTAATATGAAAAAATAAATTAATAATTTTTATAGCTTTTAGTTGTTAAAATTACGATTTAAATATTTAAAATAAGCGTTACAATGTTTCCCATCAAAGGGGTAAGTTGTAACACCAAATGGGGTAAGTTGAAACAGCAACAAAATCACTAATAAATTTTTTAATTTAAATGTACTTTGAAGAACATAACAATACCAAAAAGTAAACACAATGAAATCACACACAGCCTAGTCGTAGACATGAGTATCAAACACAAAAAATGAGGTATATGGCTATTGCCTAAAATTGTTAAAACAGTTTTTTTCATTGCTGGATTAGCCTAATCACAAATTTCCGAATCACATATGTGCAAAAAGATGTATTCAAATTTTCCGCACAAGCTAAATGTGACCACTTTAGGTAACCATAGCATGTACCGTCCACTCCTTATCAGGACGACTGTTAAAATAGAGCTCAAGGAATGTAATGCAAAATTATCCTTTTAGTGTTTTTTCAAAAATTGTTTTTTCTTCTTTGGAGCTGTTATTGATCGTCCTTTTCTGGTTTGTATGTTAGCATGGCACACCTTTTCTTATTTTGCACCAAGGACTTATTTTTTAGTTTTTTCAGCACTCTGTAGAGTTTTACATGGTAAACACCATTGTTCTGCTCCTGCTCTTATTGATCTCTTTTAAGTTATAAAAATTGCTGCAGCAACTCTTAAGTTAACTTGTAACGATGAGCCGGTGTTCCTGTTGATTTTTTTTTTATAATTTCTCATATTATTCACAAATGTTGTTGCGGAAGTTACTTTTAAGGTAAGCTAGTTAAGCCTATGCACAAAAATATGTGTTACTACTTGTTCCATCAGTCAATGTTACAATTTACCCCGCCTCATACTTAGTCAAGTTTTTGTTAATATCTCAAAAATTTAAGGTTTTCTTACTAAACCTGCTAGGCATGTAATAGCCTACTTTTTTGTGGTTCGACTGATACAAAACAATTCAATAAAACCGCACTCACTATCTCTCAAGAAGACAAAAATTAAATTTTGAAAAATTTACTTTGCCTACTCAAAAAGCTTGTTTTAACGGTAAATCTATTTTTAGTCATTGGAACTAAACAATGTTATTTGCAGGAATCAGTCTTAATATGACTGTTATTTGGGCAATTAAAAATTTTGTTGGTTTATGTTAGATTTTGACAAATACAAATGTTACAACTTACCACATGTTACTATTTGCCCCGGTCTCCCCTATTTTAGCTTAGTCTCGGGCCGTTGGTGTAAAAGATATAAAGAAAAGATATAAGAGCAATTATAAATTAGAAATTGTTAATATTTTTAAGGAGAGATAAATTTATTAAATTTTACAAATGTTGTGTAAAGATTTTACAGTATAAATAAAACTTATTAGCCTATTGCAGTGCTGTTGCCTAACTATACAGAGCAAACAAATTTTGTGTTATTGACTTATTAATTTAATTAATTGCAGTAGACTGATATAGCGAAAAATATGGTCTACATTTTTCAAAATTAAAAAAATCTTGAATATATTATTGTCAACACCATTCTTGACATAAAAAAAAGATAAACTTACTCAATCAGGAAGTCTTGGTAACAGTGATGTAGTTAAAACCACAAACATCGAGACCGAGACAAGATAATTTTTCCGAGACCATGACCGAGATCGAGACCGAAAAATTTCGAGACCTAAGATTTGAGACCAATACCAAGACTGAGAAAGAAAAATTTAACAAAAATATAGTCAATTTTAATTATTTCAAAAACAACACTTCTTTTTAAATAATCCAAGTTTACATTTTATGTCAACAAGCATCTCTAACATCTTGGAAAGCGCTTTGCTCTGTGTGGTTGCATCGTTAAACAATTCGCTTTAAAAAAAACCTTAACTAGAACAGAAGAAAGTCGAAACATGCAAGACATGCTGGCTAACAATCTTTAAAAAAGGAAGTTATTCATTAAATATTTTTTTCAAAACTCAAAAATGCTAAAGGCACAGTCATTACCGTAATGGTTGAAATTTCATTCAAGTTTTTGATTACCTTGGCTCTTTTGGTTGCTATGTTGCAGTTGTTAGATTTGTTGGATTTGTTGGCTCAGTTTGTCTGATTAATTACCTCTAAAAGATTAAAAATAATGACGAATTATGCAAAATAAAAACTGTTAACAACTTTCTAGTTTTTCTTTCGGTATTATCCTTGTTTATTTTCTGCTTATCTTCTGGGTAGGTTGTTTGGAGTAGTTTTTAAGGCTTTGTCTTTTCTACCTCGTCATATTAACACTTTTTTTAGTTTAACTTTAAAGCAATTTCGTGTTCTATTTTAAGCAATTAGATTCATACAGTAGCGTATGCAAAAGTTTGTTATGAGGGGAGGAGCCAGTTGAGAGCCAAAAACACGATTACTATAATTCGTGATGTCAATTATTTATTTATCTTTAATATAAATAATCTATATTTTTTTTATTCTCCTGACTCATAGAAAATTGTCGGAGGCGATATACTTAGAGCAACTGTCAAGTTGTTCCAGGAAAGCCAAGATATTGCTGTCGGGTTAAAATTTTTTATTTTGTTTTGTTTTAGTTTATATTTAGAGATATGATCAAAATTTAGGACCACTTGCTAAGAACGCCAAGGAGGAATGATAGCCGTAAATTGTTTTTCTCAAGGACACAAGAGAATGGCGTAAAAAGGCTTTGAACTGCGACGGTGTCGATTATGTTCGCCATCAATCAAGGCGCTGTTAACCACTCAATCACGCTACCCACGATTGTAAAATAAAAGTAAACATCTTTTTGTTCTTTACTTTATCAATTCCTGATTTTCTTTTAATTAAAAAGAATCTTCACTTTCTTTTTAACAATTTTTTGCTGTCTTGAGTGCTGCTATGAACCTGTAACCATCAATCTTTAATGGGGTCTTTCAACCCTTAACCCTTTCCTTTCCGCACATACGCATGTGAATCTATAGATCACAACTTTGTAACGGGTGGTTAAACAGGACAAGCGCAGAAGCTGTGCAATTGTGGAATGCACTGAAAATATAAGAATATAACGTAAAAACTAAATTGTCGCTTTTTGCATTAATAATTTTGAAGAACGTCACATGCTATCAATTGAACTTCGTAGCACCAAACAATTGCATAAATATGTAGAATAATTTTCTCGTTTTTTTGTGAAAAGTATATCAAAATAAAAAAATATGTGATTGGTCTCTTTTTTCTTTTTTTTTACATTTAGTCATACAAAAAAAAAACATTGAGAAAAAAGTATTTTGATTTTTATTAATTAGTTTTACAATCATGTGAGTCGTGATAGCTCCGCTTAATAAAAGGACATCAACCAGTAAAGTTGGTCATATATTTTTTGTTTTTGTTGTTTTGCAAGATAAGTTATTTTGAGTCTGCAAAATGTCATATGCAAATCATTGATGTTTACCAAACGAAATATGTCGAATAATTTTCTCATTTTTTAGTGAAAAGTATGTCAAAGTAAAAAAAATATGTGATTGGTCTCTTTTTTCTTTTTTTAAAATTTAGTCACACAAAAAAAACATCGGGGAAAACGTATTTTGATTTTTATTAATCAGTTTTAAAATCATGTGAGTCGTGATAGCTCTGCTTAATAAAAGGACATCAACCAGTGAAGTTGGTCATAGATTTTTTGTTTTTGTTGTTTTGCAAGATAAGTTATTTTGAGTCTGAAAAATGTCAAATGAATTATTATCGTTGTTTTCCACCAAACAAAATCGTAAGTTATTTTATAAACCCAGACAACTATTAATAATTTTAGCTTTGCATTTAACTGTAGTCAAGTTTTTTCAATGTAAAAGATTTTTTCCTCAAATATAAAATCGGGTAGAAGTTATATTTAAACTTTTAAATAATATTCAGTAGTTTGAAAAAAAGTAAAGTAAAATTTAAAGTGGAAATAATTTAATTTTATTTATGAAAAAAAATGCTATAGCTTTAAAAAGACGATTGGAATTTGAAAACAGCAAGAAGAATGGTAGTTATTCAAAAACTTTGGTTCTCAAGTTATTGACAATTCTCCAATTCTATTTGCTGTAATTGCTTTTTTTTTTCATGACAACAATAACGCATAATGTAGTTGCAAGGCTGCAAGAAGTTGAACTAATGATGTTTGACACGAACTGTTGTTATATTTTATCTATTTTTTAGCGACTTCTGTCTCGAATGTAGGCAATTCAACCATTATTCTGACAGTTTTCTCGCTTCTATGCTGCGTCTTTGGCCTAATCGGAAATCTAGTAGTTATAATTTATATTACAGTTTTAAAAGAGTATTCCAAATCTACCAAGAGGTATGTTGATTATTTATTTGAAATTCTGTTTAAAAATTTTTTTAAAGATTTACCGACCTCAAACAGGTTTACCTCAGTCTAATAACCTTTTTATAAAATATTTTTGTGCAAACAAGTTTTTTTATAGTAAAAACTGTGTTGCCAAGTAGGCTACGTACAGTACCTAAAATTGTTTTTGGTGGATTTTGGTTTTAATTATAACTAACGTATTTTTCCGCGTATAATCCGCGTTTTTATGACTCGTTTATGGGTTTTAAATTCCCGATGCGAATTATCCGCGGGTATTGTAAGTTTGTTTTTATTTTAAAGTTTTTACTATGATTGCATGCCTGAAAACAGGGTGCGTATTACACATGGAAAAATATAGTTGCCAAAAAATAGCTAAAAATAATTAAACCAGTGCTTCTTATTGACTTTAAAAAATAATGAATTAAATTGTCATGATTATTTAAAGGTATATTCTTCAACTGGCTATTACTGATCTGCTATTTCTTTCAACCTTACCATTCGAAGTGATCCAGGACATACGTAAAGTATGGATATTTCCAGATTGGATGTGCAAAACTAAGCAAGCCATTTTATCTATTAATTACTACACATCGATAATGTTTTTAATGGTAAAAATAATAAAACAAATTTTTTGAAAAAATATAATTCAAATAAAGCAAATTAAATTATTTCTTAAAGTTTACTAAATGTTGATATGATACCTTGCACAAATTAAGGCACTGGATATAAAAATTGTAAATTAAGTTTTACCAGTATCTCTTTAATAACTAAGTTTCAAAGCTATACTTTCAAATTCATCATTTAATTTTATGCTTTAAATTTTGTATATAATTATGTATCTATCTAAAAAATACTTTTTTGGCAAAATATATGTTTTCATAAAATAATATTTTACCAAAACTAAAAATAACTTAAATATGGTATATCTATTTTTTGATCAATTAAATTTAATAATTTTCCTGTTTAAAAAAGATTAGAATTAAATTTTTTGTGTGCAAGTTTTTCTTCATTTCAAAAAAATTAAAAAAAAGTTTTTTTAATGTTTTAGCATATGTAATTAAATAAGTTTTGCTTAAATTAAAGGCTCGTTCACACACAATGAGACCAACGAGACGTTGTCTCATTGACAATGAGACATTGAACAAAAATTTGGTTCACACTGAATGAAGCAATGCGACATTTTGTTTCAATGAATGAATTTTGATCAAAAAAGAAGTTTAACAGGAATGTAAATTAGTTAAGCTTTTATTTACAGGCTAAAGATTTATAAAAAAGTAATTTATAAGCGTAGACTCTACATGTAAGAAAAATGCTGAAAATCTAACATGTGGCTGACATTCACAATCATCCCTATTGTAAAAACAGGCGGATTTTACAATAGTTTTGCTTATGACGTTTTTCTGGTTGTTCTTTATAATCAAACCTCGTGGTTTTGCAAGTTTAACTAGATAATTACCAAAGTTTTATGAAAAGCTAGTTAGAAAATCTAGTTTGTTTAATTTTTCTAGGCCTACTTTCAAAGTGCGGTAGCCCTAATAAAAGCAGGGTAAGGTTTTTGAATATTTTTTTACTTATCAGTTTGATTTTACTGGACTATTATTTATAAGCTTAATTAATCTTAATTATAATTTAGTCACAAATTTTTTCTATTTATTTTCTCTAGTTGTATGCTAAAGAGTAAAATTGGTAATTATTGAATATGGCAGAAAAATCATGTTGCGCAAAGTGATATTGAACTTGTAGAATGGGATTCGTTATTTTGTTGTAGCTTTTCTTTTTTTTATAATTAGCTTATTGCAATATATTTTCGTTACAAAAAGTTGAACAGTCGACAAACTATAATTTGTAGGTACAAATCTGTAATATGAGGTAAAGAAATCTCAGACCAAACGTAAAAATTAACTACTATTAAAGGGTTAAAAAACTGATTGTAACGGTAAAAGGCGCTTAAGTTGGTCGATTGCCGCAAAGGAAATAGTCGAATAACGCGGTTCTGCTTCGACAAAAGAAAATGTCAAAATAGCCAAGGATGTTTAATATAAAAAGAAAATAACGTTAAACGAAACGAAGCAGTATCTGTAAATAAATAAAACAAACTAAAAACCAAACATAGAAAACACACAATTGCCTTACTTTGCAGTTCACGTCAGCGCTTACTCACGGGGGAACATACAAACGGGTAAAATTCACAATATTTAATCAGGATTACACTAAAATCTCTCAGACTTCAAGTAGCTGCCACAATTATTGCTGCTGGTTGCTTTACAAACTGAAGCGTGAAAAAAATGCGAATGAGCCAGCAGTAATTGAACACACTGCAGAAACAAACTATGCTCGGGGAAAAAATTAACTAAGTAAAAAACAAAAAGATACTGTTTTGTCAGCATGGTGGTCGAGTGCTTTGAGCGCCGGGGTTGCGATCAACATGGTCTCAATTCAAAACCTACTCGCACCATTCTTTTGTGTCATTGGGAAAGACACTTTACGGCACTTTTCCCTGCTTGGTGCTCTTGGCAACCAGTTCTAAGTTTCAGTCGTATTTCTATTACCGGATAGCAAAATCTTGGCATCTCCGGAAGCAGGTCGGAGTAATTGCTTACCCTATGTATTAAATCAGGAAAATAAATATAGAGATAAACATAAAAAAATAGCAACAACCAGTGCACGCGCAAATAATGATTGGAAAAGCAAAAGAAAATAAACATACGCGTTGCTAATTTTCTACAATGATCTTGTGCAAAAAACAGGTAAAAAAATATAAATTATTTACGTACTAACTAAAAAATGTACCACGTACGGAACTAAACCAAATAAGTACAAATCAAAATAAGCAACTAGTAAAAAACATAAAACAACAAACTAAATAGAAATATGTAGAGAACTTATACAAGATAAGTAATGAACAAGAAATATAACAATACAGTGCTAAACACAAAACAAAATTATTGAATTAACAAATTAAACTTGAACGAAATATAAATTTTGGAAAACATAGTTAATCTTTTAGAAACGCCAAGGAACCCCGGGAAAAAAAAATTCCGCAAATATTTCTCTTATGTTCATACCAGCAGTGGGCATTCGTCCCAAGGGGCAGTTACTTATGTTCTGCATACCACGAGATGTTTCTACATTAACATCATGCGTCAGAGAGAAATTACGCATTAAAAGGTTGTGTAGACAACATGATGCTTTTACTATTTTATCAGCCACATCAACGCGTACAGTAATCGGCCTTAAAAAAACACGAAAACGTTGAGTAAGAATACCAAAGGCATTCTCAACGACTCGACGAGCACGCGAAAGACGATAATTGAACACACTTTTTTTTTGCTCTAAATACCGTCCAGGATAGGGCCGCATTAAGTAACGCCTTAAAGGAAATGCCTCGTCGGCTACAAAACAGTAAGGAAGTTCTGGCCCGCCATCGTATATAGGCGCACTGCTCGGCAAGGGAAACGATCCGTTTAATAGTGCCTGGCCAAAGCTGGAAGAAGCAAATGTTCCACCGTCGGAATTTCGCCCATAACTTCCGACGTCAAAAATTCGAAAGCGGTATCTGCAAAAATATTACAAATGAAATTTGAATTCAAAAGTTCAGCGTAAAAATACATTGGTTCGCAAAAATTTCAAATACAATATAATTATAATTTTATCGCTTTAGCAGTTCTAAATTTCAATCGTATCAATTTATTAAAGCCAAAAAAAATCAAATAAATAAAACCTTCAACACAACAGCAATTTCTTTTAAGTGCGGTAATCGCTTTACGTCCCCGACGTTGACCAGCGAGTCGGGAGCATAACTTTTAGTACTACAAAAGTTGATCTATTAAACTATTTCTGCGTACAGCCTTTCTACTCTGCTGTAAACCATTATAATACTAAGAATTTTGTAGAAAAAGTAACAAAGTTTAAACTTTTTTGCTGATTTCTATCACAGCAACTGAACTAAAGCACTGACAAAAAGCAAAGTGTCGGCAGCGTGATCGAGTGGTTAGAACGCTGGGATTGCGATCAACATGGTCCCGGTTCAAAACCTACTAACGCCATTTTGTTGTGTCCTTGGGAAAGACACTTAACGGTACTTTCCCCTGCTTGGTGGTCTTGACAAGCAGTTTAAATTGAAGTCATATCTCTAGTAAATTACTGGGGGACAGCAATATCTTGGCATCTCCAGAAGCAGGTCGGGACAATTGCTTACTCTATGCATTAGCGCCTTTGTTGCTTCCCTGCAAGTCAGGAGGATATAGAGATAAAGTAGAAATAAATTAAATATTAAGCAAGAATGCTAAATGGAACTGCTATTAAAGCATGTAATTAAGTACATCATAAAATATTTAAAGTTATTACAAAGGGAAAACTTACTGGGCATCAACTACAGCAAGTAGAACAATGCTGAATGTTCCTTTATAGTTGAAAAACAAAGAACCAGAGTTTTTTGGGTACTGAAAAACAACATGCTTCCCATCCATGGCACCAATGCAATGAGGAAAATTCCAAATTTCTTCAAACTGTGATGCAATTTCCAGTAAATCTTTGCATGTTGGTGCCATTAAGTGGGTTTTACTTAATTTTTCTCAAAGAGCATCACAAACTTGTGGAATGATGCTGGAGACAGTAGATCTTCCAATGCAAAAAGATGCACTGATAGTGCGAAAAGAATCTCTAGTGGCTAAATATCTACGAAAGACAACAATTTTAAAAACATTTCATAATAATTTATACAATTAAAAGTATTACCTTAAAGTAATGGCTAGCCGCTCACCAGGTGAAATTGCCTCCCTCCAATTAGTTTTCAATTTTAAAATGGAAGGACTAACAATTTTGAGCAGTTTATTAAATTGGCAAGGGGTGCATCTGATGTAATCCCTAAAATATGATGCTCTCTCTAGCTCCAATTCTTTTAATAATCGATGATATTCACCTAAAAATGTTACTTTTTTAACTTGTGAGTTTAATCATAAAAATTTAACATAGTTTGGGTAGCTTAGTAACAAAAATAAATAAACAATAGAAGCTTATAATCACCTAGTGCTTTTCTTCTCTTTAAAATAGGATGGACCCAAACACATCTTCTTTTTTTTTTTTAATGTTTAAAACAGCAGCAGTTAAAATAACAGGATCCATATTTTAAATAGAGCTACTGAAAACAGGACAGAACAAAAAAATGTCAGATTATTCTACAGTTTTAATCATGTCAAAGAAGAAACGATCAGCAATCATTATTGCGTATTAGCTTAAAGAGGAAATATTATATGTAAGAATATTTGAAAGCAAATAAAGCCCATCACTTGATTTTTATAATAATGCAAATAAGCAACATACCATAATCTAAATCGAGTGTCAAAAACTGTCTAAAAAAACTGAAAACCAATAATTTACCAAGACTTGGTCAACTAGTTTTTTCAATGAAACAAAAAGTCGCAATGACATTTGTTACAGAAACTTTTTAGATACAAATCTATTATGTCTATTTGTCATTGAAATTAATGAGACCAATGTAATTTTTATGTGTTAACATCATAATAAAAAAAAACCTAAAATGTTGGATTGATTCATTGGCTTCTATGTCTTGCTAATTTCATTGTGAGCAAACGTCTTATTAGTACAAATAAAAAAACTATTAAAAACAATATTTAAATGCAATAAATTTCATTATTCATTTTCATACAAAATTAAGCAAGCATCAGGCAATATTTTTTAACCAAACATTAGGAGATTGTAATTATTTGCTTTGATTGAAATCATTTATTTGAAAGGTCACAAAAGAAATGCAATTATTGTAAAAATTATGGATCTATTACAAACTAACAGGTTCATACAATTAACTGTAGCTGGACAAAAGCCAGAATAATAACTAATTAAAAAAAAAACTTAAAAATGTACACAGAATAGCTTATTCTTAAAGTATTAAACAATTTTCGCATCTAAAAAAATCTTTAGCCTTATACTTTTTTGTAAGTTGCTATACTATTTATTTTTAGCAGGAAAATTGCCTATTTTTCTTTTATTTAAAAAAAAGCATCCAAAACTAGCAATGACTGGATTTGACTGAAAGTGTTGGAGCACCAAGTCAAAATTTAATTAGGTTAAAAATATTCAAAGTTGTGGAAAATAAGATGAAATAACAAGAAAAATTTATTTAAAAAAATTATACCAACATTTAAGCAGCATTAAGTGCAATCCCAAAGAAAAATTAAATAAATTTTTTTTTCCAAAAATTTCTGTCTAAATTTGATGATAAAACAGTCTTTTTTCACTAAAAACCAGTGATTAAATTTTTTTTATACTTTCCTATACCTAGAATTTTATATTTACCTATCATTTTATGTGTAAAACGTCACAAACCGTCAAAAAAAATTAAAAACCAGTAAATTTGCTAAATAACTAGCTTAGCGAGACCTGGCTAACTAGTTTTTTCATTGAAGCAAAATGTCTCAATGACATTTGTCAATGAGACTTTTTAGATACAAATCTAAAATGTCTATTTGTGATTGAAACCAATGAGACCGGTTTATTGTGTGTGAACGTCATAATAAAACAAATACAATCTAAAATGTCGCATTGATTGGTTTTTTTTAATGTCTCGTTGGTCTCATTGTGTGTGAACGGGCCTTTAGTCTTATCATTTTTGTTAATTTTAACTTTTTTAATATCTGTTATTGCAGATCATGAGTATTGACTCATATATTGGGGTGTGCAAGCCACATTCGAATATAAAAAGAAAAATACAGAAGATGAAAACCTCGGTGATTATTTCAGCAATTATCTGGGCATTCGCTCTTGTACTATCAATTCCAGTGACGATGTACAGTTTTAAATCGGGGCTAACTCACACTTGTCAGTAAGTCAAAAACTGCAACAATAATTACGACTTACTATAAATACGGCCTGATATATCACATTTTGCTGACAAATTCTAACAGGCTTACTTTTATCTACAACAAAATCAGCATGAATCTACGCAGTATGAGGAATGCTTGTCCGAAGCTTTTTCTCTAAGTAGGCTTTGCTTATTTTATTCATAACACTACGATATGTCGAAAAGTTTCAGTGCACATTTACAACAAACCATAGCAAATTAACCAACAGTTTGTTTGAAAAGTTACTTTTTTATTTTTTTTATTTTAATCCCTATATTTATCCTCCTGACTCGCAGGAAAGCGACGGAGGCGCTAATACATAGGGTAGGCAATTACCCCGACCTGCTCGCGGAGATGCCAAGATATTGCTGTCCGCTTGTAAATTAATAGAGAAATGACTATAATTTAGAACTTGTTTTGCTTTGTAGTTACATTTTATAATTTGACTTAACAGTTTTAAAAAATAAAATCAAAGAAAATGAATTCTAATATTACAAATGATAATGAATCCTTGTTTTTTTAGAAAGCTTTATGTAGATATGCTTTTAGTTGTTTATTTATTTGGCTTCTAACAAAAGTTTTTAAGTTATTTTAAATTTGAAAGCTGTGAATTGCAGTTATTAACCTAATCTGTGGTTGTGTTTTTTTGAACAATTAAGCTTTGAATAAAATTATGCTGTAAAGCTAACTGACTAATGATTCAATACAACTGCAAGGCAACATCAATTAGTTCCTGTAATCTGTAAAACAGTTCAGAATAACTCGAAGTTAACTTAAAATTTGCCTGAACGTTAAAAAAGTATAAAGTGAGCACTAGCAAAATTTGGCGATATGCATTCCTAACACAATTTTTTTATGTTGTTATTTTATTTGCAGCATGAAAAAATTTTGTGTGAATTGAGTTAGATCTTAATTAGTGAAAATAGTAATTTAGAAATTTTAAACTATATCTGTAATAGGAATAAATGTGCGATGCAATTTAGCTATGCATCTAGAAAAAAGACAATTTTTCATTTAGCTTTCTTTAAATACACTGGAATTATTAAAAAATGGATTAAAGTTTGTAAATCGTTCAAATTCACGTTCAAGTTCAAAGTTTGTAAATGTATGTTTAAAAACACAAAATTAAAAAAAAAGAAATAAGGTAATGTGGAATTCACATAAATATTGGAGAAAAGTTGCTTTCGCAATGTTGCCAAATAAGTTGTGGCAATTTTCTTTTGATATTGCAGGAAGTTTCGGATATTAAAAATTTGCTTTGTCATTCAAGGCTAAAAAAATATAGATTTGTGAGAGAATGACTTTCTGCCCAAGGACAGTATTTCATTCCTCCTGTATCTTATCGTTACAATCTATATACTCTCCCTCATTTACGCTGGAACAGGCACAGCACTCTTCTCGCTTCATAAAGCCACAAGAATGGTCGAGCGAAACTACTTTGTGCAGCAACAGTTTTTCCGTATCAAAAAATATATCTGGCATCTCGCGCCAGACTGCCCTGTTCTTTTCTCTCTACATGTATGCCAGGACATATTTGGTAATTTCCTCTCAATTCTGGAGCTTTGATCTCATCCGAGGCTGATTGCCTGATTACTGGGATTCCGCAGATTTAATTTGTATCTCCATCTCTAGGAATGAGTCGGGTGAGCCCACACCCATCGCTTTCACCATCAGTACAATATTTTATCTGATTTTTTGCAATAGATAAAAAGCTTGGTGCAGAAAGCTGGTGTCAATAGGGTTGCTTTGTCATTGGAAAGTGACAGTGAAGGGGCAATAACCATAGCAAACTAGGTAATCAAACAAATAACCTACTTTATAAAACATTTTTTTGGGAAATTGTAAAAAATATTGAATGAAAATATCATAGCAGATGCTATATTTCCAACAGTGAGAAGTGGTAAAGTAAGTTATTTTATCAACTTGAGCTCCAGATATCGCATGTAAACAATTTTGGCTGCAATTAATAGTTTTTTGCAAAAATTTGATTGTTGCTATTTTGCAAAAATTTGTTGCTGTTTTGCAAAAATTTTATAATATCATAAAAATTTTTACAATTGAAAAAAATTTCATGTAAAGTTCATTAAAAAATGCTCTTGCTTTTTGAATTAAAACAATGATTAATAAATTTTATTTGCATTACATATAGTTAATTTGTCGACTGCAAGAGGATTTTATCATTTCGATATACTAATGCTTCGTCTATGCACACAAAAATATGCATTTATGCTTTCAATGTTTTAAAAGTTATCTCTGACAAACAATAATCTATTTTAAAAAGTAAGGCATAAACAAAATGTTATACAATTGCTATATCGTCCGGCTAAGCAAAAAAAAAAAAATCTACTACGTTGTTTGGCGCAGAATTTTATCCAATCGTGTTTGCAGCATAAGCTTGTTCAAATACGTCAGCAAAATGTGATATATCACCGCATGTACAATAGGCCGTACATAAAAAAAATTATTCTTATTTTAATTTTCCTAGTTAGAGTGCAACTTTGTGTGCTGCATATAATTAAAACCATTTTGTGTTTTTTATTACTAAAAACATCGATATTAATCTAATCTAGATACTGGCTTCCTTTGAATGAAGATCAATGTAGAAACGAAAAAAGCCCTGAAGCTTACAAGAATTGTTTTTAATTTTTAACTCAACATCGTGGAAAAAGGTGAGTCAGGATTGCAATCAGCACCAATTTTTGAAAATGTTGGAATTTTTTTTTTAAATTTAGAAATAGTGTTTTTTAATAAAAAAGTCTTAATTTACAACGCAAATGAAATTTCTTCGCGGCTAGCTGCATGAGCACTGTTAGTGCGTTATGTTTTTAGCGGAGTTGCAATTGTCTTTAAGAAGCAGACCTTATTTCAGGTTTTATCATGAAGTGCTTTTCTCAAAAGCACAAAGAAAGTTACTCAAATAAAGTGAGAATCGCACTTGCGTCTTTTTGCTCCTAAAAGTATAGTGTTATATTGAACTCTTCTTTGGCCCCAAATGATAGTGTTTTTTTGTGCTGGCCGATCTAACTTTTACAACCAAGAAAATCATTGAATCTGTTTTAAGCTATTATGCTTTTTTGACTACTTTCTTGTTTCATTTTTTCTATATTCAGTTTAATACTTATATAGATCAGTTTTATCAATTAGAAATGCAAAAATGGAAAAATAAGTATCAACAATTTTTGGCATGAAGGAATTTTTTAAATTTAGGAGTAGAGTTAAAATTTTTATTCACAATGCAAATGACACTTCTTGGCTGTATGGGCCCGGCTGCTGCGATATATATTTTTCGGGGTTACGTTTTTAAGTATGCTGTGTGACCCATTGAAAGTAAGTCATGAAGTTCTTTTTCCAAACGCACAGAGAATGTTATTTGGGTAGATTGAGAATCGAGCTTGCGTCCTTTTGCTTGCAAGTCAGAGTGTTACTTGACCGAGCTATCTAGCTCTGGGCAAATACAACGATATTTTTTTTTGTATCAGCCGATCTAACGTGTACAACTGAAAAAAAATCTGTTTCAAGCATGACGCTTTATAAACAGGCTATGACAAGGGAGAGCGTTTCTCTCTAGCTGAAGAATAATCAAAGGTTACTCGCTATAGCAGTGGTTCTCAGCCATGTTTGTTGCATGCCTTCCTTTCCTTCGTTTCTCACCTACTTGAATAAAGTACCTACTATTCGAGTCACTACTGGGCGATATAAGGAAACATACAAATTTAGAGATATATTTATTTGAACTTTCAAATTAATGCAATACTTGAGCTTATTTCCTATTGGAAAGCATCCGAATACGAGATGCAGTCTGAGAGAGTGCACATATAAAATTATCTTTAACATCAAGTATATTTCTTTGCTTTTAAATTGCACCAAAAAAAAAAAATTTAGACTCGCACAGATAGGTCGAGACAAAAGGGATAAGAATGCGAAGGGCTTTTTCCGTTGATTTGGAGTAAGAATCTTTCATCACGACCCAGAATTGTGGCAGAAGTTTCTCTTCATATTCTTGCCGTGCAATAGAATCATTGATAAGCTCAAAAATTAGTCCTGGCATTCATCAGCCAGCTTTATAATTGGATATTTAAAAGGATTTCTTACGAAGTCAAGGTCTTTATCAATGGTTTCTGAAAAATACTTCTCAAACTCGTTTTCAAGGTCTGAAAGATGTTCCAGAATTCCATATTTTATGTGATAGGGCATGTCGTCTGGTCTTTCATCAAGGAGCATATCCAACTTGTCAAACATTGTGTAATTGTGTATTTCCACTTTTCTTTTCCAGTTTGCCAGTTTGGATTTAAAAGCTTTCAGCGCATCAACAAATATAATGATGTTGGTGTCCTTGCCTTGCATTCGAAGATTCAGTTTGTTCAGTTATTCAAATATGTCATGTAAGTAAGCAAGCGAGAGTATTCATTTTTCATCTTCCTGCCAGGAATACATCGTCTTGTTTTTAAGTTGACAAAATTCTTTGAGTTCGTCTTTCAGTTCAAAAAATTGTCGGATAACATTCCCTTTGGAGAGCCATCGGGTCTGAGTGTGGTACAGTAGTACCAAGTGTTCAGAATCTAGGTCCAGACATAGCTTATTAAAAAGCCGAGAATTTGGTGCTCCAGCTTTTATGAAATTAACAATCTGTATCATCTTATCTAAAACCTTTTGTAATGTATTAGGCAAAGTTTTGGAAGCAAAAACTTGCCTATGTAGCATGCAGTGAACACCCTTGCTTGTTGGCGCTTTTCTCTTCACTGAAACTTGAAAGCCAGAGCAGTGGCGTTCAACATTAATGGAGCACCATCTATGTAACAACCAGCACAATTTTTTGATTCCAAATTCTCGGACTCAAAAAAGGTTGAAACCTTCTCCGGAATATCTGCTGCTTTTGTACTTGTTTCTAAAGGTGAGTGGAAGAGAAATTCTTGAATGTGTCATTGTAGACATATTTTAAAAACACCATTAACTGTGCACATGAAGAGATGTCTGTTGATTCGTTAATTTGAATTGCAAGTAGACCAAAAGGAGCAGTTTTGATTTCCTCTACGACCGGGCATTTGATGTCATCAAACAAATTTTTGATTCTTCTTTGAATTGTGCAATTGGAAAGCGAAACTGATGCTAGCTTTCTTTCAGCATTTTTTCCCAGCATTATATCAGCCATTTGTAGAACAAATGGGTTAATTAAAGTTTTTCGAATAGTGTGCGGCTTCTTCTGTTTTGCAATTTCAAGTGCCACTGCGTATGAAGCTTCAACAATCTTGCACTCTCTTGTAAAAAATTTTCCTGAAGCATCCAATCTCATTTTCATCAAATCTCTGCTTTGTCGTTCAATATAGATTTTGTCTTTATCTTTGCTATGCGGGTGGACATTATGCAAGTGCTGTTTCAATTTTGCTGACCTCATGGAATCGTTAATGAGTGCATTGTTACAAAATACACACTGTGGTCTTTCTTCGTTGTTAACCACGATAGATGTAAAACCATACTGAAAATAGATTATATGACAAAATAGCTAGTCCCAAAATAGCTGGTCCAAAATGACTAGTTCCAAAATAGCTAGTATACTAAAATAGCTAGTATCCCAAAACAGCTTGTTCCAAAATAGCTAGTATACCAAAACAACTTGTTCCAAAATAGCTAGTATACCAAAATAGCTAATTTACCAAAATAGGGTTAGGGTTAGGGTTAGGGTTAGGGTTAGAGTTAGAGTTAGGGTTAGTACCTACCTTAGGGTTAGAGTTAGAGTTAGAGTTAGGGTACCTAACCCTAACCCTAACCCTAACTCTAACCCTAACCCTACCTCTAACCCTATTCCTATAAGAATAATAAGAAATCATTGTTTTTCCTATAAGAATAATAAGAAATCATTGTTTTTTGTTAAACTATTTTAGAACTAGCTATTTTGGTATACTAGCTATTATGGAAACTAGCTATTTAAGATACTAGCTATTTTGGCACTAGCTATTTTGGCACTAGCTATTTTGGTGTACTAGCTATTTTGGCACTAGCTATTTTGGTGTACTAGCTATTTTGGAACTAGCCATTTTGGACCAGCTATTTTAGAACTAGCTATTTTGGGACTAGCTTTTTTGGGTTTCACCCTGAAAATAAGACTCATCATACTTTCGCTTTTTTAATACTCATCTCAATAAAATTAATGATTACCTTGGCTAAACAGTGACCTTTACAATCTGCAATATAAAAAAACAAGTTACCTGTAGTAATCTTCACGAATAAATTTAACCGTTTTTAACGCCTATAGATTGATTAACTCTTTCACTGGGCTGCTCATTTATTCAGAATGCTGCATAATTATGGCGTACTCTAGTACAGGGCATTTCATCGTGCACGCTTATCGTAAAGCAGGAGGCGAACGTTTTTCGACCGGAGTGCGGTGTAAAACACCACTTTGAAGCTAGTTTGTGCGATAAAAGCAATATCAAACTAACTTTAGTCAATCTGAAAGTTTTAAAACCGTCTATTTGTTCATTATCTTTCAAATTGCACACACACTGTGAGGAAATTACAGCGACTTTTTTTTTATCTTTTCAACCAACGCTTTCAATCTTAGCAGGAGTTCGCGTTTTACTACAGGTTTTTACAAAGTGCGTTTTTTTATCTTCTTTACGTGATTGAAATGGCAATTTATTCAATCTAATGCCAGTATAAAAAGCATAAGTGGAACTTGTAAGCATTTAAGTTAGCAAAATTGTAAGCAAAAACCTAAATTAGTGTCATGTCATTTTACACTAAATTTGTGTCTTATAACACAAAGTAAAAAATGCACAAATTCCTCCCTGGGAAAAAATTTCTCCCCGGTTGAGAACCGCCGCGCTATAGCAAAAAACGTCACATTTCTTTATAAAACCAAGTCACTTTATTAGTTTAGTTTAAATCGCACTCGAGAAAGTTTAGCATAGATAATAAAATAAATGGCTAGAAATCTTATCAGGTTATAGAGATATGAATTAAATACAGAATTAATTACATATTTTGTGAATTGCTTGTCATATCTTGATAGCGAACTTTAAAAAAAATGTTCATTTTAAAAAATTGCACAACATACAATTGAATAATTGCACAACATTTGGAGATGGTTTACTAAAATATTGTGTGGTCATCTGTCAGTTATATTCTCACTATTAGTGTGTATTGTGACTACATGCAGTTGCAGTTATGAAGATACAGTAAAAATTAGAAATATAATTTGTTGTATATCCTAAACAAATTGTTAAAAATTAACACTGATTTCATTGATAATTTAAAAAAATCAACTCAAGTGATGAAATATTGTAAATGTCAATGACTTAAAAATACTGAAACCCTGTTGAATTTATGAAATGTATGAAATAAAATTTTCGAAATAGTTTTAACTAAAATAATGCCTTTAAAATACTGCGTGCCTTCTAATAGCAACTATGGTTCCACGAACAAAAAATAACAGTTTATAAATTTTCCGTAGACGAAAACCAAAAGGAAGCTTTTATCGAAGCAATTCAAACACAAAACCCTGTGGTTGCTGAATACATTGCTGTGTATTAAACAACAGTCTGCGTCAGCAAAATTGTTGTTTGTTTATGGAAAACATCGACCTGCAGAGTCGCAGTCGCTTTTTCAAAACATACACGTATCTAAAGGTTGCTTTTTGTTACACCCCATGAGCATCATGAAACCGTCAAAGCTTTGCCATCTTTATGAAGTGTGCAAAAAAATGAGATTTAAGTTTTACAAATATTAACCAACTTAAAATAAGTGATAGTTCTATAACAGCTAAATGCAACATGTTCATTTATTGGCCTAAGGTTTTTTGAAAAATTAAAAAAAAGTTTTAAAACTAAAATAAGAAGCTTTAAATAAAACAATATGCACTATAACGCTACTTTTGTAAAGACTATGTATGTTATAGCAAATTGTTAAAGATAATGTCAATGCAATGTGATCCAAATTATGCGATCCAAAGTGATGCGATTTTAAATTGTTTTTACTCAAATTATGCTTCTGTGGCTATAACAAATTAATTCGGAACAGTATACGTCGTAACAGTCTTCTACTCTTGAAACAAATAATCACTCACAAACCCAACTCTTCTATATCGATGACTCACAGTAGTCTTTACAGAAAACGATCTACAATAAAAAGAACGAAAACGTTGCTTTAAAATAATTGTTTGACAAAAGAATGCGGCGTGAAAAAAAAGGCGCACTAATAACGAAAGGATCATTAATAACAGAAAGCGGTTCGAAACTCAAACAAAGCTTGCTGTAACATATTCCCCCGAAATGTACAAACCCGATCGTACATTCAACCCACGTTACAGCAAGCTTCAGACAACAAAGATAACACTAAAAAACAGAAAAGAAAATCTTATCACAAAAAACATATACGAATAATTAAATAGCGGCGTCTACAATTTTATATAACTTCGAAATCGATCGTCGAATCGTGCTTCTTAAAGTCTTCACCAAAACTTGGCGTACGCAATTTTGGCGGTCTGGGAATAACTGGACAACTCTTCCCAGTGGCCATTTGCCTCTTAGTGAATTTTCATCGTACGTCATTTATCTTGAAATTGTCTTTCACCTTTTGCCACTTCGATCGAATTTGTAATGTTTCTATATATTCGCGACTCCATCGAAACCAAAACTGCTGTGATAAATATTGAATCTGACACCAACGTTTTGTGGAATAATTATCTTCATTTGAAAATGTTCCAGGAAGGAGATTCGCGTAATAGTAGCAAATGATTCGGGGTTAGAGGTACATCGGCTTCTGGATCTATGGTAATCGGCGTCAAAGAACGGGAATTGAGGATAGATTCGACTTCAACCCAGAAGAGTCACTAGGCCATTATCTGAAATTGTTTGTTGCATCATTAAATTTTTTAAAATGCGTCTCACTGACCGAATTAAACGTTCCCCAAATTCCTCCCATATGACTCGCGTAAGGAGGGTTGAAGTGCCACTGAATATTCCTTTGTAATAAATGTTTTTTAATCACGGACGAATTGAATTTCTGTAGAGCTTCACGAAGTTCTCTTTCTGCACCAACAAATTATTTGTTCCGTTATCGCTATAAAGTTTAAACGGTTTACTTTGTCTTCCGATGAATCTTCTCAAAGCGTTTTTCCTACTTGAACCATTCGAACAATGAAACAAACTTCCCTTAGCTTCTTCATTTTTTTAAATTGTCGTGCGCGTTGACGTCACTCTTTACGTCCGATTTTTAATTAAGTTTAGGACTGTTACAACATCAAATCCGTGACAATCGCATTTCACGTTAATCAAATAAGTTTCCAAACGTAAACATGAAAATGACCTTGCAAAATTGCAATTTTACATACTTTATCAAATAAATTTTAAAAACTTTTTTGCTTCAACAAAAGTTAACTAAATGACTTTTACTCTGCTTAAATTTCAAAAAAATAGCTTAAATAGTTTTTGAGTTATAAATCGTCAACTTTGGTGGGCTTCCGAAGTCCGGTTGTTAAGGAGTCAATAGCTCGAAAAAGGTTGAGGAGAGTAAGGTTAAACTTTTGCTCTATCTCGCTAAAGCGATCGACTGACTTCGATCAGCTTTCAGCTAGAGAGACACGCTTGCCGTTGTCATAGCCTGCTTTATAGAGCGCCATGGTTTCGAATAGTATAAGCTGGTATGCTTTTTATAAATATTTCTTTATATATATTTTTTGTTTTGTTTTTTCCTTATATACAGTACTTAACTACTTACTGTATTTAAACTAGTTTTATCAATAAAAATTGTAAAAATTGAAATATAGGTTAACAATTTTAAAAGGCTCATTTATTGAAGGATATTGTTCAGCATATAAATTATGTTTTAGTAAAATGAGATTTTATAACTGCACTCAAGAATAAAATGCGCAACTGAATCTAAATCAATAGAGTTAGTTTTTTCTTTTTTTCTAGACAAGATTTCTCTGGTATACCCAATTCTAATCGAACCCCATTGCATTTTGGGAATAGTGGCTATAAGACAAGTATATACCAGGAAGTCAATGAAATTGAAAGCGATTACAAGCAAGAAAGTGGTGACAAAAACAATGGAATATATTTTGAACCGGGATGTTTTTATGAAAACATTTCCAATTTTTTTGTTGTCTATATTTCCTTTGATTTTATTGCAATGTTTTTCATTCCTTTGTCCGTAAGCTTGAAAGAAAAATATTTCTGCCGTTTCTTAAATTAATAGAATATTCTTTTTACAACACTAGAAAATCACATTAAAGTCGTATCTCGTTACTTTGGTTTATAGAATAATGTCTATTTATTGAGTTGGTCGGATTATAGGATCGAAAAATATTGGTTGTATAAACAAAGACGACGAAGTACTGGCATTTGTACAACATAGTCCTAGAACTAGTTACTATTCAAAGCCAGGTACTAAATGAGATTGAAAACTTAATACCTAGAGTATAAAACACCGGTCCTACTAAAATACAGTACAGTATATGAAAATTTTTTTTAATGCATACTTTATTGGGCAAAAAATGTAGTGCGTTGTCAAAAAACGTAACTTTAGCTGTACTTAAAAAAAGTAAACCACATTGTTTTTGCCAACTTAAAGTGGGATCAAATATGACAAAAATTTTTTTTAATTTTTAAGAACTTAGTAGACTTAGTTTGCTTAATGCCAATTCACAATTTGCTGAAAATATTTCACATGTGTTTTCTCCTTGTATGATTGTAAACTATGACCTTTTCTGTCGGACTGCAGAGTGAAACTCAATGAAAGAAAAAGTATTCATATCTAACTAAAGGCCAACTGCCGGGTTTTCAGATTAAAGTTGTAAAATGAAATGGAAGAAATCTATTTCAGCAGTTAGGTCAAAATAATCGAAAAATTCAGAATATTGAAATTTCCATAAACTTGATCTGATTCTATTTAATTTCAAACTGTTTTTACAAATTGTGAACTCCACGATCACCTTGAAAATAATTTTTTATTTTCGATCTCAAATACCCGCCTTTTAACTTTTGCTATCTATTACATTTTTATGTTGATTATTTTTACATTAAAGTCATCGTATCAAATGTTTATTCTTCAAACTAAGCCAATGCTTTTTTTAATAAATGACAATAATGAAAATTTTACATTTAAAACACATTTTTGAACTAATATTACTTTAAGTGTAGCAGGTTATGAGCTGAAAACATCAAAACGCATCGATAAAATTCACTGAAAAAAATAGGCACCTGGTTAAAAAGTGATCTGCTTCACATACAGTAGTTAAGAGAAAAATTTTTTGCTTAAATGTAGTTTATATTTTGAACAGATAATGATGGTTTGCTACGGGCTAATTATCAAACATGTTTATGTCACCCGACGAAGAATTTTGAGTTTTTCTCCCACTTCAAATAAAAAAGAAAAAAGAAAACAAACGATTAATCAAGATAAATATGTAATTCAACTTACAAAATTATGTGCAATTATGGTATCGTCTTTTGTCGTTTGTTGGATTCTGTATCATTCATTTCGAGCTGCAAAGATTCGAGGCATATACAATGTTCAGGTATATATTGTACTCGTAAATCAATCAAACATTCTTCCTATCTTTAATCATACTAATTGATGATACCGGTGTGGTTGGATTTATAGTTTGAATGAATATAGAAACAAGTAGGCAATGTGCTATTTGCGAGATATTGCATTGCAATTCTTCAAACTATACAATACAATTTTCATTTAAAACTATTATACTGGTTGTGGAAAAAGTAACGCCCTTTTTATATTTGCAAGTAACGCCTATATTTTCATAAAACAATGCTGAAGAACTTTTCAACAAGTTATTATCTTTATTTTCTTTAAGGTAATGCAATAAATTTATGTTCAATAAAAGTTACGTATGAAAGGTTTTATAATATATGATATAAATATCTTTAAATACAAAAAGGGCGTTATTTGTGCCGTACCCTGTATAATAGTTGATTGATTTTTTATAAATTAAGTAAGCAAAAATCCTCTCACAAAAATAACATTCATTCAGCTATTACTAATAATTTTCGTTAAGATTTCATAAAATGCTTATAATTAAAAATTGATTTTATAGACTAAAGTGTGTACAACAATATCAGACGTTGCAGCTCTTTTGGTATATTTTAATGCAGCTTTGAACCCATATATTTACACCTTTTTCAGAATGGACTTTCGAAGTCGTTGGAGGTAAGCAAACCAATAAATACACATACTATTCTTCTTTACCTATTTTCATTTATTGCTCATTGACTTAGGCTTCAAAGTCTTCAAAAACGAAAATAATTATGCAAAATTTGCAGTTTGACAAGATCATCTTTATTTAATATTTGAATTATATTTTATATTTTTATATATACAAGCGCTTTCTAAGCAAACGTGAAATGCGATAACAGATACTGTGATTTAAAACTCTTAAATTTAATCAAAACTTGGCATGAAGCATAACATCGATAAGGACCACAATTTAAAAATTTTTAGAGTTCAGAGAAAACCTAGGTAATTAAACAAAAAGAAAAAATTGAAATTATGGTACTCTTGATATTAGAAAAATTTACAAATTTGTAGAAAAATACTTGTTCTCTTGAGCCACATAAATTTGGCAGACCATAATTCTATGGATCAAAATATAAAAAAGTCAAGAAATCCCAAAATCAAGTAAATGGTTTACTGATACTTTTGAAAACGTCGTTTTTAAAACCTTGGCTCTAAAAAATAATAAGCTCAAGTAAAACATTAATTTTTGTGTTGGTGAAAATACACAGGGACGCCGGAAATTTTTGTCGGTGGGGGGATTTAAAAGAAGGACAATTGCTTCCTGCCTTTCCCTAGCTTTCGGCACCCCTGGTGATACATATATTTAAGCAAAAGTATATTATAAAAACTTACATTTGCTCAAAATAGTCGCAAATCTGTACTTTGGATTAAATTGATTTAATAGTAAAAGAATGGTTCAATGATTATTTAAAAAAATAGCTAGGTTGCACCATTCCAATTATCTTTTCAAAAAAGTGGTGACATCATCTACGATCGACATTAGTGAGACTTTAAGTTGAATTTTACAAATAGCTAAAAATTTTTATCTTATCTGCTTGATGTTGTATATTAAAAAGTTATGTATACGCAGTTTGCAATTCATTCAAGTTTGTTTTGTATTGCGGTTAGCATGTTTGTTTTGGTATTGCATTAGTCAATTGCATCTTCACTACAAAACAAAGTTATTATTATTGTTATTTAAGCGTTTTAGGGAATATTTAAAACAAAATCTATATCTACTGAAAATTTCATCCAGTTTGAAACTCTGAATAAAGAAGTTTTTATTAGAAATGCAACCTTGTCCGTACGAAAGTCTGTCAGTCGAGTCAAGATTTCGTCGTCGGGTTCCGCAATAGATTTTCTAAAGCTAAATCAAGACACAATAATTCAGTAGTTTAGCAACTAGTTAATACAGAGAAGCACGACTTCACTGTTTGCCCGGAAATTCCTTTAGGATTCTCTTCTACCCCAACCTATTTTTAAAAACAATTTTTGATGGTAAATTTATCACTTTCACTATCGGCACTCTTTACAGTAGTTCTTAATGTTTAGTTGTCCACTTTTCAAACTGCAATGTTTTTATCAAAATTAATTTCGGATATAAACAAAGCCAACCACGATGTAGCAACAGAAGGTTATGACGCAACAACGTTTTGCATAATAAACCTGCAGCCGGGATTAATTGATGTACTCTGATATTTTTGATATGCCTTGCTTAGATTAGCCTACTATTACTCACTTACTAAAAAAACAATTTTTAGAATGTTTTGAAGACCTCTTTGTAGTGTATATAAGCTGCTCTGTGAAACCTTTCATTGAATTTGGTTTTGTTGGTTTGAAGATAATATTTGTCAAAAAGTGTCTCGCTTTTTTAGAACACCCGATATAAAAAGCATAAAGCAAATTTATTTTTATTACATGATTTGAGCACAAAACAGTTTAAAGTTATAAAGTAGAGATTTGAGGGACATTCAAAAACATAAATTAGAAAATAAATTAGAAGTAAAAATAAAGCAAAGTGGTTATGGATATTTCAAACAAGCGCAGGAATACATATTCATATTTTTCTGACAAAGACTAAATATCGAAGCTCAAAGCAAAAGATGATCTAAACTATACAGCATGCGAAACCAGGATTGTGCAAAACTAGCTATTTTGTGCGGCATTGCACATCCCGTACGGCCTTCCTTTAGCTCGCTGCCCTAAAGCAATTTTATTTTATTAATATAATGTATCTATATTTAGATTTTTTAGAAAGCCTAGTTACTCTGAGATAAGGAAAAAAGAAACTTAAGATTAGTCTCTTTTTTACATGCATTGCTGTACTAAAAAAATCCAAGATTTAGTCCAAGAAAGAAATTTCATTTTTTTACGAACTAATAACTGTTAAAAAAAACTGTTTTTGAAGTTCTTTTTGATCAATATTCATCAGATAAAGTTATTGAAAGTGATTAAATAAGCTTCATGGTCTGTGTATATATATATATATATATATGGCTAATTAGACAAGTATTTTTCATTGCCCAATTAAGTTGAACAATTTTAATGTTCATAATAACTATAAATGCAACATTAAGCTAGTTTTTCCAACCTGACGATTTCATTTTGATAAATGCATTTGAATTTGAAGAAATTTGAAGAGAGAAAAGCATTTGAAGAAAAGTGTATTTTTAGGACTATCACTTTTTAAAGAAAATATATGACTCCTTCTATACTCAAAATTTTTTCTAAAATTTTGGATGACAATGCATTTCTGACTTCCTGTGTTTCTTACAAAAGCTTTGTCAAATATTTTTGGAATTAAAAGTAGTTTGATAGTTAATAGTAGTTTAATTGATGTTACCACAATAGAATTTTTCACGTTATGTGGCACATTCTAAAATATTCATATCCCTATTTTTATATTATTTTTCTTTGCATAACCGTATTGGCCTCGTGGCTTCTTACTGTTTTAACCGTAAGAACCATTGTAGGTAAGCGATTTGTTTTAAAGTCCTTTTTCAAAGGCTTAACGGAAATCCTTAAAACAGACTGAAAATCGAACTCACGTCCTTTTTTCTAAGTAAATTTGCCGTATTACTTACCGTAATTCGGGTAATCTATGTGATAATGTTTAAGTATTTCCTATTTCTAAAAGTACCTAAGTCACATTTTGAAAAAAATAAGCTGAAAAAAATTGTTTCTTTAATTGCCAGAAATATTCTGACAAAAAATCGTTTCAGAATAATGTACGGAAGTGTTCTTCAATTGCACGAAGATTTGAAATCTTAATGTATTTTTTAAAAAAGTACTGAAGTCCTGTCGTTTTATGTTAAAAATTCCAATAGACATTTGATCGCTTATTAAACGTCTCGTCTGAAGGCTCATTCTGCAGAACAGTCTCGGCTGAGCAATTTTTTTTAGTTTTGTTCAATAAAATTTGAAATAAGACTTTTTGAAAATTGATTAAATTAGGTTAATAATATAAAAGTAACGCAAGCATTGTATTGAAGTAATAACTTTCTTTTTTATTCCAGAAAAACTTATTGAATAACTTCTTTCTGCATTATATTTACCTGTGTTATTATTTTAATCATTATTTTACAATTAAAGAGAAATTCTAACATTTTAATTGGGGTTTTTGATTTGCGTTAATAACCTGATAATTTATCAGCAAAACATTCTGTTGGAGTCACAATTATCAACTTACGTATTGACGTTCAGAAACATTTTCAAAACTAATTTGTATTTAATAGCTTTACACAGCTTTAGTTTTAACTAGAAGATTGTTTAAATGTTTTTTTTAATGTTTTCTTGGTTTGGGTACAAAAAGCTTGGGAAAATTAACTTTTCATCACGTGATTTTTGACTTTCCTTAGATCCTGCAATCTTTTCTGATATGTCACTTTATACAAAATAGAATGCATATTATCATTATTATTATATGCGGTTGACTTTTTTGCCAATCTGAACTGTCAGTTTGGTAGAAAAACGCTTATAAATCAGAATTTAAAATAAAAATACCTACATCCAATTTGTAAAACAAGCTTAATTCTTTATGACGTCAAAAATAAACTCGACGTCAAAAGTCAAAAAAAAAAATTGTTGAGTTAGGAAGAGATATATAAACAATATAATAAAGTACCATTTAGGGTTTTTCCATCATTACTCTGATTTTCCAAGATTTTTAAAAACTTTAAACCTCGTTTTCCCAAAACTGAAATTATGTGACACAAGTACATTCAGAACTAAGCCCTGTATTGTTTCATCCTTGGACATAAATTGTAAAACCAATTCTTTACAGAGCTTCAGTGATTTAACATTTTGCAATTAATTTTTGTCAACACGCTTAAATAAATTATGACATTCTATCCATTATATTTAGAAACTTGACACTAAACTTCTTTAAATTTTTCCTCTTGTAGATAGTTCAATCAAAACTTTATAACCTACTTTTATATTTTATGAGTCCAAAAACTATGAAAAAAACTTTTGCTGTATTATTTATAAAAAACATGTCATCTTTTGATTCCGGAACGGAATAACATAGAAGTGAATTACATAAAAATAAATCATTATGTGTAGACAAATAATAAGACCTCTAATACCCTATTTGTTAAATTAAAAAAATAAATTTGTATGAGAACGAGGCCTACAATACCGTTGGCTACATATCAAATTAAAGAATTTTGTTAAATTTGTGGTAGAAACACAAAGTTATCCATTTGTAAAACACTTACCCGAAGAAGAAGTTTACTTATGAACTTATTCAATGTCAGCAAACAAGGTCACGTCGCGAAGAGAACAAATGGGACTGAGCCTCGATTGGGTACAAGTTCCCAACAAAGTAAGTTGCAAATTTGTTTGTTTGTTCAAAATTAGACAACGCAAATTATATTACTAAAATTTTATTATATGTTTTTGTTTAAGAAGCAATCCGAAACTAGAACTAACCACGAACAAAGTTATTGAACAATAAACGGATCTTCTAAATTGTAAAAGAAGCAAAATTGTAAACGAATCAAGCTGCATGAATTTTTTTAAAGACTTTTTTTTTGTCTACAATGTATAAGAATTATTCTTTCTTTTTTCTACGATGTAAATTTTTTTTCCGTTTTAGCGTCAAACCATTTTAAACGGAAAAGGTCACTAGACAAAAAAAAATTTTCCATCAGATGCCAAACAACGTCGGCTTTAGAAACAAGCCCTAAATTTATGTGCAAACTCTTTAATGGTTTCAGGTTTTCACGAATTTAGACGCCTTTCAAATTTGGACGTAGAAACAAATCAAAACTAATTAGTAACTACTGTATTATTCATTCATTTGTGCTGTGTTGCTACCTATTTCAAGCTTTCTTGTTATAAAGTTTGTTTTGCATTCAAATAATAAGCTACATGTTAATCCGATAACTTACTTTGGTTTTTTAAACTAATGGTTATTTAATCTTTTATGGATGACCAGTTTAAAGATAGTTTAGCTTAATCACCAGCCGGCAATGTAAAAGATATAAAAAAAAAACGTCTAAAGTACTTCTAACTTTACTAAACTTTTTTTTTATTTACTTATGGGTATTGATAGATTAGCAAATGTGATTATTTTTGAGGAGAGCTTAATTTTTAAAAAATTTACAATTGTAATCAGTGTTTTTTTTAAGGCGTTTTGAGGAACCGAAATGGTCTCTCAAAATTGTCCAGCGGTCTCTCAAAATCTGCTACTACCATAGCCGTACCTGCCGGGGGTGCAGGGGGGCAATTGCCCCCCCCAAGTTTCGAAGATTTGGGCAAAATTAAGATTTTTCGGGCAGTGAGAAGAAAATATTTGGGCAAAACCATAGTTTTTCGGGCAGCGATATGAAAAATTTGGGCAAAGTCAGGAAATTTAGAGAGGTGATGATGAGAAACTGCTTTTTTAGAGAACACCTTGATTTTGGGACGAAAATCGAAAATTAGGAGACTGAATTTAAGTGAAGACCTTTTTTTTTTTTTTAGAGATTACCATGATTTTAGGACAAAATTGGTTTTTGTCTGAGAAACTCAGACAATTTTTTTGTCATATCCGAAATGTACTCTAAAATCATGATTTGGGCAAACGTCACAAAATTTGGGCAAAACTTCATTGCCCCCCCAAAATTTTTTGGGCTGGTACGGCTATGGCTACTACAATAGTGTAAACAAAGCTAAGTATGCTCAGGAACAATAGGAAAAAAATTAGCGGTTTTTCAAAATTGCTTAGAGGTTCCTCAAGCCAAACCTTAAAAAAAACACTGATTGTAATAATAAATATCTTGAACTCATATAGCAAAATTCAATGTATTAAACTGTCAAAATTAAAAAGAGACGTAAATAAATAACTTTCAACGCCATCCTTGGTATAACGAGGTTTTTTTACAAAATATGTTTTGGCCATTAATTGCTGATTTGAAAGCTTTTAGTTTTCTATATCAATAATGGTGTTCTCTATTGTTTATGTCGGTGATCTCTTTTTGCAGGTTAGTACAATAATATTTTTTATTATATGAGTCTTTAGCGTTTAATTACGTAATTGATTTTTTTGTAGTTCAAGTATTTTCTGCTGAAAGTATGCTTTAATACTGTTAAGGATTGTGTAATAGCTAAAGTTATTTTTTAAAAAAAAGCAAAAACTTTAGACCATGTTCAGTTGATTTTTTCAAGACCTAACCCGATACATATATAAAACATTTTAAAGTTTAGATTAAAGCCTGTGGTAAAATGCCGAAATGCCGAATTAGCTAAATATTTATGTTGTTGCGATTTATTCTAAATAGCAACTTGTGCAAATAAAAGAATCAAGCAACTCTAACCAAGCAAAACAAGTTTCATTTTAATCTTTCGACAAAATGCTTCATTTTGATTAAACAAAAAACTGTTCAAACCACATACTGATATATTTTCGCTACACTGAATAGCTTAAAGCGCTAGCTATTTTATTGACTTACGCACAAAAATGAATGTAGATAGCCTACAGTTCGGACTTAAAACCATCCTTGACACCAGGGTTGCGGAGTCGGAAGATTAAGATCCGACTCCGACTCCTAGAATTTCTAAAATGCCGACTCCGGATCCGACTCCGACTCCTGACTTTAAGTTTGACTACGACTCCGACTCCGACTCCGACTCCGACTCCCTAGTATAAACAAAGTATTTTTCTTAAATTAGATTTAACTAAGCAAAAATCTTCCTTTCGAGTTGACAGTTACACAAAATAAGTAAGGTTTTTAAATACATAAATAGATATTTACTTTGAAAAATTATGTATATGAGTGTATATACATATATAACTGCTAATTACTGGTGTTCTTCAGAAGAGTGCTCAATGGCTTCAATAGTCAGAGCGATTATTCCTGATTATCAAAACACAAATATTAAAAAAAACATTTCATTAAAATAGTCCCAAAAGACTGTTTTACCTGTAAGGCTCATCAGGGGACACAATTAAAATAAATTTTTACGCTTCAGATGAAAACTCGCATCTTAGAAAAAGAACGCTACCTAAAGTTTGGGTTTAAACGATTATTTTACTAAAGTCATTGATTGATTAGCAAATAATTACTTTTGTTACGAGATATTAAAAGAAAACATGCTATAATGTTGCGCATAGATGTATGGCAAAAAGATTACCGGAGAAGCGTAAAAAATTTATGGATCATTAGTTAAAAGAATGTGTTATAAAAGAATCTTTTTATAAAAAAAGTTTTTATAACACTCTCTCTTAACGAATGATCCATACTAATGTTTTATACAGTATAAAAAAATTTTTATAACTCTTGCTCTTAACTGATGATCCATAAACTTTTCTACACTTTAATCTTTTCGGCAGCTTGGCCAAGTTTAATACATCTACGAGTGTGCGCAACATTACAGCATGTTTTCTTTTAATATCTCGTAACAAAAGTAATTATTTGCTAATCAATCACTAACTTGAGTAAAATAATTATTTAAACCTAAACTTTTGGTAGCGCTATTTTTCTTAGATTCGAGTTTTCATCTGAAGCGTAAAAATTTATTTTAACTTTTAATTTTTGCTTATTTTATTTCTTTCAACTAAATAATATTGCTTTTTTTAATTGTTGTGTTCCCTGATGAGCTCACAGGCGAAGCAATCTGTTGGAACTATTTTAATACAACATGTTTTTTGTTATATTTATGCTTTGATAAATACGTATATACATATAATTCTATTATATACACAACCCATTAACTATAATTCTTACTGTGTTTGAATAAAACATTAATACAAATCACATTTAGAAAACTAACTCGAAATGGCATACATAACTCGAAACTAAATATGTAATACAATTAATGACTGGTGTAGGACTAGACCCTGAGTGTTGTGTCCTGCACGTAGGACAACATCTAATCGGTTCGAAACTCAATGAGGTATGCATCACTGACGAGCTTTAACAAGAGCAAAACTCGAGTTTGGTGCTTCTTGTTTTAGGTGGCGTAGTTTTGTTTTTATTAGTAGGTAATGAGTTTAAAACGTAAATATGAAAATTTTATAATTGTAAAAATTTTTACAACTGTTAGTAATATCTATGGAATTTATTGACAATGAAAATTTGAAAACAAAAGTTTATAAAAGCAAAAGAAACAAAAAACCATATGCAAATGAATTAAAAATTTAAATCCACAATTATTGACTACAAGAAAAACAATAAAATACGACTAATTTTAGAATTTTCCTGAATCACCCACTGCATATAAAGAAACTCCAGAGAAAAACGTTGATATTTCCATACCAATTATAAGCTCATCCTTATTTCTCTTAAATAAACTTCAGCCATTAGTTTGATGGCATGGAGTCCATCTTCTTCACATTAATTCATGGTTATATATTGATAGTAAGAATATATATGTGAATTTTGTCGGATTTTGTAAACAAAATAAAAGGAGGTCTGTAGTTTCTATCTCATGAATATTTCAATTATTGTAATTTTGTACGAGACAGAACATGCCGTTTATTGATATTCATATAAGGAGATTATTAAAAAATTCACCTTGGCTTTAAACTTTTGGTTGATATTTTTTGAAAGAATAGAGCAAGAAGAGTAAGTTTTAATTTTCAAAAATTTTAATTTAATAATTTGCTCGTAAAAACAAAATTGTTTCTGTGAGTTTCTTCTTTATTGCAGCCCTTTTGGTCTGTTCTGATGAGCCTGAGTGATGAAAACAGACGTTCAACACTCGCTTCTGTTGGAGGAAGTACTTATTTAAAGACACGTCAAAATTTAAAAAAAAAGGGGGAGGGCATTTTGAAGGATGAAACAGATTAGTGGCAGTTACATTAATTTCAATGGAAAAATACGCTTTGTCATACGACCAAATTGAGGTACGAGCTCGGTCACGGAACGAACTAAACTCGTATGTCACGGTACCACGTACTATAGAAAGAGGCTGCTTAGTTTAGTAAATTGATTATGCACCTGGCATTTGCTTCCTATCATTGGATTGAAAAAAGGAAAGCAACTAAATTGGCTGCCCGAGCATAGCATTACGCAAAATACTATTTGGTTACAAATTAAAATGTAAACTTTTTATGAGTTGCACGCTGTGTCGCGCGATACGCGGCAAGGTTATCTTAAAAAGATTACTGCACTGCATTACACTGGCGCGCTCGGCTGCGTAAGTTGTGCGGTTAACATCACTAATATGTAAAAAATTGGACATGAGGAGTCGGAGTCGGATAAAATATTCCGACTCCGACTCCTAGTCTTCTTAACAATCCGACTCCGACTCCTCCCTAAAACCTCCGACTCCGACTCCGCAACCCTGCTTGACACAGTATGAAAACTCATCTAAAATTACCAGCATTCAATTGAGATATTTGAAATATCTTGTTCGTGAATAATTTTATATTGTTCGATAACAGACTTAGGCCTACTTAATTTTATTTCAAATTTTTTGCCGGTTGAACGAAATATTCACAATTGAAGGCTCTATTTCTAATAGTACCTAAGTCACATTTTCGAAAAAATGAGATAAGCTGAAAGAATTGTTTGTTTACTCGCCAGAAATATTCTAACAAAATACTTTTTCAGGATAATGTACGGAAATCACTTTTTGAATAGCACAGAGGTTTGAAATCTTAGCGTATTTTCATTCTAGAAGTAGGGTTTTTGAAAACTTTAAACCTCATTTTCTCAAAATGACATTATGTGACTTAGGTGCATTTAGAACTAAGCTTTTCAATTGCTAATTAGGGTAATAGCTACTAAATAAAATTTTCCAAATAATTTCAAATAAGCATTAAAAACGACTATATATATGTATTTAGCTAATCTTTTATTTAAGCAGTTGCTAAAAAATATTATTTTTATGATTTTACTAATAACTTTAAATCAGTGCCTGGGGATTAAGTTAAATTGCCTTAACGAAGCAGCAACCGGAAAATATTTAAATTAACAATAAGCTATCTGCATTAATATTTGGTTGCAAGTAAAGTTTTACAAAAACAACCATTGATTAGAAAGCAACTGGTAGGTGGCTGAAAAAAAGGTTTCTAACGCGTGTAAATTACCGCCGTCTTCAGCGCACAGTCTCTCAGTGTAAAGTTTTAAAATTTAGATAACTTAAACCAGAGTTCCCCAACTTTTTGGGCCACGGATCTCTATTTGCAAATATTTTTTTCACGGCCCCTAATCCTATAACACATTAATTTTTTGCCCAACCAACGAGGAAAGATAATGGCCTGCAATTACGGTGACTATATTTGAATCAGTCTCCGATTTCATGATTTTCGTCCCCAAAACAAGGTCACAGACACCTTGTGCAGTCTAAAAAAAGTCGTATCGCAGACCCTTTGTGTCGTCATTACGGACTCCAGTTTGAGAAACTTTGACTTAAACAATACTAATTTAAAAAGTTTCATCATTCATCTCGACAATGTTAAAATTTTATAGCGTTTGTTTTTATCTGTATGCTAAATGAAATGTACAGTAGTTGTTTTGCATGTGATAGACCACTTTATGTTTGCTTCGGGTCGAGAAAATATACTGAAATATATTCGCATTATCTACGGTTCGAGTCTGTGTTTTACTTTTAGGAAAATAATTTTGAATTATCAGCACGGTTTTGTCAAGAGGTAAAGTTAAAAAATTAAAATCTTATTTTTTACTTTTTATCTTTGAGGACACCGCACTGTAAAGTGCGTTAAACAGTGTTGAAAATAATACTGAGGTAGTAGTTTAGTTTGGTTTTTTCAATCTGTTTCTGGCCAACGTTAAACCATTAATGCCCAACGTTCACATTTAAAACACATTTTAAAATAAGATTTTATCTAACTTGTAATTGAAATTTTAAAAAATGAAGTATTTTTGAAAGTGCTTTAGTTGGTGTTTTAATAACAACCTTATATGTTTTTACTAAAAACGAATCTAAATACAATACCAGAAACAAATCTATTTTTATTCCAAAGAAATGTTCTAGCACAGTATGTCAGCAAGCTATTTCACACCGTGGTCCAGTTTATTGGAATTGCATTCCCCTTGACTTAAGAAACAAAGTGTTCGATCTTTTACTCTTGAGATTTATAAATATCTTTTTAAGTAATGGGAATAATATTCAATTCTAATTGTAACGGTAAACGGCGCTGAAATAGCCGATTACCGCAAAGTGAAGTGTCAATCAACGCGCTTCCGGCTTCGACAAATTAAAAGGAAATAATAACCAAGGAAAATAATTTAATATAAAATAAGTTATAACTGAAACATTGAAACGTGGAAATGAAAGCGAAAACGAAAGCAGAAACGAAAGCGGAAACGGTAATCTGTAAATAAATAAAAACGAACTAATAATTAAACACAAAAAGAAAACGCATAGGTGTCTTACCGAGCAGTTCACTTCGGTGCTGACTCACGGGGAAAACGGGAATTATCTTAAACTGCACGCTAAGTCTACTCAAACTTCAACCAGCCGCCCACAAACACTGCAGCTGGTCGCCTCACAAATTGAGAAGTGTGAACAAACGCAAAAAAGCCAGCTCTAAAATCAACGCGCTGCAGACACAACTATGCTTCAAGGTGAGATTAATTAAAAATAAAGCGTAAAACAAAAAAGGCGCTGGCAGCGAGTGCTCGCGCAAATTATGATTAGAAACTCAAGAGAAATAAAATAAAACACGTGCGTTGGTAATTTTCTACACTAATGTTAAATTCCTAAACACGATAACGCCCTATGTATTTTTAATTACAGGTTTCTGGAAAAAAGGAAATGGAAATGGTATGAAAACTTTCGAATTCAATCTCTGGGAAAAAAGCTCAAACGATCAAGATATCCAGTCTGCTCACAAAGCTTTAAAGAACTCTTTTCTTAAATTTTGTTTGTCTGCATAATTTCAAATCAATCACTCAATCAAATTGATTCTTTTTCACCACCTTTATCTTCACTCTTTAATTAAAATTTCTTTTTGGCAATGGTTTACTGTTTCATTTTAGAAAATAATTTTTTATTTTTAGAATTGTAAAGTAAATTCCAAAACACTTACTAAATGCTATTGACTTTGTAATTTGTTTATACTGCTATTATGCTGGTCTGTAAAAATTTTATCTGGTATTTTTTTGTAATTCATGAATTCTGTTGTTTTCTAATCTAATTGATTTTTTTTCTAATTCATGAATTTAATTTTTTATTTATTTTTTATTTATTTATTTATTTATTTTTGTTATATTATTCATATATGTTTTTTCTATCAACTTCGACTAGCACAATAGTTTTTTTTATGTTATGTTGTGTTATCTTTTTTATCATTAATATTTGTTTATTATTAGATTTATAATTCCGTAATTTTTTTTGTATGTACTCTCTACATTATTCACAATTCTATTATAGTCACCAGTTGCATTTAGAAAATGCTTCCGGACCTGGTGAGGTTTCTTTTTATGGGTGGTTTTTCTTTACTCACCCTGCTCAGTTGAGCTAAATTCCCATCTTGGCTAGCTGTGCCACCCATCATCATCACGCAGCCTAGTCATGCACTGGTTATTTAATCGCTCAGTTTGTTTGATAATATTTTTATTAATTTTTTTCTTTTTCACTTCTTATTCTTTATCTGATTAAGGTGTTGCGGCCATGCTTTTTACTGTCTTGTACTTTCACTTTCTGATTATCTTAAGTATGTCTTAACGTCTGACGTTGTGCTGCTTCTTCCTTTTCTTGATCTTTTCAATATTTATAATTTTTATGTAAGCTACTTTTATGTAAGGGGATGGCGCTTCTTGTTTGCTAGATCCTTCCTGGTTGCTAAGTATGACTTATAATCAGGATTGGGGAGTCCAAAGTTTTTTCCGTTTTCCGTATATAGAGAAAATTTTTTTCCGACTCCGACTCCAGCTCTTTAAAATTTTACGATTTGAACTTTGACTCTAGAACATCTGAAAAAACGACTCCGACTTCATCCTGAAACGTGGGACTCCAGCGATTCCGATTTTACAACCATGGAGACTTAATTGTCGAGTGCTTAAAGCGCTGTGATTGTGATCGACACGATCTCGGTTCAAAATCTACTCAAGCCATTCCATAGTGTCTCTAGGAAAGACAATTTTATGGCATTTTCCCTTCTTGAAGGTCTTGGCAAGCAGTTCTAAATTTCAGTCATATCTCTACAAACTAAAAAACAAACTAAAAAATTTCTATTGAACAGCAATAATTGCGGTCGGGGTAGGCCTAATTGCTTAATTGCTTGCCTATGTCCACACCTCCGTCGCATTCCTGCGAGTCAAGAGGATAAATGTAAAATAGATATTGTAAAAATGTAAAATAATAATTTAGCGTAATTTGAAGTCTCCAAATGCAATAAGGAATCCGATTCCCAACTTCACCGAAACAAGACAAACCAATTCCTATTTGCGACTCCGACTTCATCAAATCCAAAGAAAATACTCCGACTCCGATCTAAAACGTGCGATTCCGGGCACTCCGAGTCCACAACCTGCTTATAACTATATTGTTGAATCGGGGTTGCTATAGCCGAATATTTTAGGGTGGAGTTGAAGTCGTATTATTAGATCTCGTGGGGTCGGAATTGGAAAACTTTGAATTGGTGGAGTTGAAAAATAGTTTTTCTGACTCCGCAACTTTGGTTTAAACCAGGGGTTCCCAAACTGGGGTACATGTACCGCTAGAGGTACATTTAGGCTTCTTAAGGGGTACATTATTATGTGAGAGAATGTTCTTTTTAAGTTAAATTCCGTGTCCGGAAGAAATAATAGACTCAAATGTCTAGAATTTTCGAATCCGGTCGATTGTAATTACGTCAAACAGGACAATTAAAAGGAAGACTTTTTTTTACAGATCACCGTGATTAAAATTTGTGGCTGCTTAAAAGGGAAGAATTTTCTTTTTTTTTAGAGATTACCTTGATTTTCAACATAAATTGGGAAAATTTGTATCTGATTTATCTTTCTGTTTTCAGAGATCACCTTGATTTTGGGCATGAATTGGGGGAAAATTAGTGGCTGATTCCTTTTTTTGGAGAAACGTCACAAAATTGGGGGGTACATGCAAACCTGCTACAGTGTCCAAAGGGTACCGATAAACTAAAAGTTCGGAAAACCCTGGTTTAAACAATTAATACAAAAAATATATCAACTTCTTTCCACATCAAAAATCTTCACTATAAATCACAAGAACGTTTTCCAAGTTAAAACATTGCTCCTCGACTATTAGGCTTCCATTATCACGTTTTACTTTGCCAGTACAAGGCATGCCAGTTAAATGATAGACTTTTTGCTATGTCAAGTGGAGTGATTGCATCGCTTTAATGAACAAATTCGAAAAGACTTTGTTGCTGCTGAATTCACCTGATGTGAAAGCGACTTACCAGGACTTTTTTAATGCCATCAGAAAGCAGCCAAAAAGACTATTCACGTGGTCACCAAAACAACCGTGAGTTGTATTGGTATGCAGAGTATGAAACTGTAGCGTTTTTGTTAAAAGGCCACTACTGCCTAGCGTGTTCTATTCCTCTCTTCTTTCACTCAAAACCAAAATGTCAATGTTTAACTTCCAAGCTTGTATTTGCATCGATTTCCAATCCCTGTTTCCCTATCTCTGTGTTAAGTCTTTTTGCAGCAAATATATAGAAAGAACACAAAAGGCTTTCGGGCGATTACAAACACGCGACAAGAAAATCACAAAGAAAATAGTGTGGTACAAATGAAGATGAACAAAAGCAAGATAAAAAAAAAAGTGGGTTCGAACCTCGCAGTCGTCACAAAACTCCCTATAGAATTTTTCTGCAGTGCCTCAAAATAAAACACGACTCGATTTTGGGTACTATGGCTTCTTAGACATTAGACTTAATGGAAAATTGAGAGATCAATGGTTTCGATCAGAGCATCCGCTTTCACACTCTTGTCGAAAAGCATGAAGTATGTTAAGATAATTTTATTAGTAAGTCACAACACTCCCCTTGTCGTTTAGAAACGGGAGACGTGAGGCTGTTGACTACAAGTTAACTTGACTTCTTTTTCAAAAGCTGTTTGACTTTTAGAAGACATCAACACCGAAATCAATAACCATCTCGAAAAACTCACGTTTTGTCACAACCTTGTGGCGTTGCGCAAAAAATATCTTCCCACGTCGCAAAAAATAGCTTTCAAGTTTTAAACTCTCATTAAGGACAGTCTACTTAACCAAGTTTTGTCTCAGAGCTGGTCATATGTAGAGAGAAAAATCTACAATTTGTGGGCTTCTACCAGATGCATTGCTACCCTGATTGAAGCGGCAAATCTGGGTAAGCAGACTGTACTTGATGAGAGTTTAAAATCAAAACCATGGTCGGGCAGTAAATTCGGGTTTGGCATGCGTGATGCACTATGACCAGGGTTACTATTTCGTGCTTATTTTAGAATTAAGTGCTTGTTTGTGCTTATTTTTTACTAATTTTATTTTAATTTTTCAAACAATTTCTAGAAAACACGCTTATTATAAAATTTTCACTTTATGTCCAAAGAAAAGAAGTCATACATACATCGTTTGAAGAGGTATTCACTCCAGGTCAGACACAAACAGAACTGGGGCCGAGGTTTTATCCTTTTATTACCTCAGGCTGCTGTACTGCCTGGATCAGATGCTGGAAGTGCTGTTATTAAGCCAGCATTGGGTTTCTCCATCTGAAACCGTCAGACCTCGTGCTCCATGTGGTGCCCGATGTACACGCTGTTACAACATGGTCTGCGGTTTGCTCAGAGGCGCCACACTCGCAATTCGGTGAAGGAACGAGACCCCATTTGTGATTGGACAAATGGAATCGCCTAATACCAGTCCGCAGGCGGTTGAGCTTAACCCAAGCTGCTCGGGGTAAGCCATCCCAACAGGCCTGGCACCGGTCCGGGGCACAAAAGCACGGAGCCTGGAAGCATTTTGGCAGTACTCCGTTTTGTCCATTCAGAAGCGCGGATGCCAAGTCTGGCAAGGTTGTCCAAAAGATTCCGCGCAGCTGGCACAAACGGGCGTCTGAATCTTAGTCTTGCTTGGCGAGTATGTGAGGACCCACTTAATAGACCATACAAAATATGATTAGGGTCCAGAAATCAACGGTGAGCCAAGGAGAGTGTCGTTCCCATTCGGCGAAGCTCAGCTGGCTGGATGCCTGAAAGTATACACAGGTGGTCCGTTGGAGTGGGACGCAGGCATCCAGTAACCATGCGCAAGGCGTCGTTCAAGACACTGTCGATGAGGCGAGTGTGAGCACTGCGACACCAGACTGGCGAACAGTACTCAGCTGTTGAGTACACTAGAGATAAGGTGGCTATGCGTAGTGTTTTAGCATTAGCATCCCATCCCGAGCCCACGAGTTGCCTCAGCAGTGTGACGCGCGAGAATAGTTTTTTGTGCAATGCCACTAGTGGTGATGAAACGTGAGCGATCTGTCCAGTTTTACCCCTAGGTAAGTAGGAGTTCGACAGAACGGTTAAAGTATATCGTTGTTGTAGACCTTTAGCTCACGTTTGGCCTCTCGATTATTTAAGTGAAAGGCTGCCGTCACCGTCATAGTGTGACTGAGCTTCAATCCCAAGTCTGGAGATACGCTGAAAATGTAGACATGTCTTGGCTTAAAGTCCCCTCCAAGTCCTTCCAAATTCCAGAAGAGTGCAGCAATGCAAAATCATCAGCATAAGCAAACTTTCTGGAAATCATGGAAGGAATATCGTACGTACAGATAATGTTAAATAGGAGGGGAGCCAAGACCGATCCCTGAGGAACGCCCTTTTTAAGACGGCGCAGCCTGCTTTGCTTGCTGTCACCGGTAATAAGGGTGAAACTTCGATTTCGGACAAGCTCCATAATCATTCTGATCATGTGCTTATCCAGCAGAAGTTTCAGCAGCTTTTAGATAAGGCCACGGTGCCAGACAGTGTCATAAGCAGCTGTCAAATGGACAAACACGGGACCGGCTTTTCAAAAGAATCCTTCATGTTCTGAGTTAGCAGAACAACTTGATCGACGGTTGACTTCCCGCGTCGGAACCCAGCCTGCTCTTTGGGAAGCAGTTGATCGATTAATGGCTCAACGCGGGGTTAGATAAGCCTTCCGAGGATCTTGTAAGGGACACAGAGCAGAGATATTGGTCGATAACTCTTTGGGTCTCTTACGGGCTTTGTTGGTTTTGGGATCGCAACTACAAGCGTTCTACTCCAGATCTTGGGAATTTTGAGTCGGCGCAAACAGGAAGAGAGGAATTCACGTAACCAGGACTTCAAAGCAGCTCCGGCATGAAGTATAAGCTCGGGGCATATGGAATCAGGTCTCGGAGCTTTACCTGGTTTTAAATGTTGAAAGGCAGCAGTAAATTCTCTCTGTGAAAAAGTGTTAGAGATATTTACTGGATCTGGTGTTGTGGCCCTCCAAAAGTCAGACACTTCTTGATAGACAAGTCGCGAAGACTTGCGATCAGTAGCCTCGTATTTCCCATTTCTAACCAGCTGAGATGCAAAAGCATCGGCTGAAACGGGACAGTGACGAGGAGAATGTCGTGACCTACCAGTAAGGTTGTTCAAAATACTCTATGCTTTTCGACTAAAGTGTGAGAAATCAATGCTCCAAACTTCCTCGGACCATCGATCCCTCCGCTTCCTGTCAAACTTGGCAAGCAGAGCTGTAGCAGCCAAACTTGAGTCGTCTCCCTGAGGAGAGTGCAGGAAAGTTCTATAGAGGGATTCACACTCTGCATCCCAACACGGAATATAGTTATTTTGATACCCGCGTGGAATAGTCTTTTTGGCTGCTTTCTTAATGATGTTACAGAAGTCCTGGTAAGCCGCATCCACATCAAGTGAATCAGGCGGCAACAAAGTCTTTGCGAATTTATTCGTCAAAGCAATGTAGTGATTTCATTTGGCCTTGCGGAAGTTCCATCGCTTAACAGGCATGCTTGGCACTGCCATAGCAAACCTTGGTGGTGTAATAAGCGAAGGTCGATGTTGTGACCTAGGGAACTTTTTACAAGGACACGTCTATCCGGTAAGCGACTGTTTGGACCTACGCTAGCGAAAGCTAGATCCGGATTGATGCCAGTGTTCCAGCGGCCGGAGTAAAAACTGGCAGCGTCCTTGGCATTATATAGGAGGGCAAGACAATTAATACTTGCCCAATCAGCCAAGCACTCACCGTCCGGCCTGTTATCATCATAACCCCAGTCAGCATGACGACAGTTAAAATCGCCAGCGTAAAGACATGTGTGAGGAAACTGTGGTAGATGTAGGGTTCGCAATCGCGTTGGCGATGGCTTGTAGACGTTGACTATTTTATAGCCATCAACGTCCACACACAACCACTCGATCTCCGATGTCAGTGGAGATTGGTCCAAAAACGTGTATCTCAGTCTCTCGGGAAAAACGTGGCAAGGCCATGCATCCTGCTTAAAGAAGACCCAGCTAGTTGGTAGCTTAAAAGTAGCAACTTCTCTGCATCAGTGTAGTGGGCCTCCTGCAGTAGGATGACGAGTGCCTCAGACTGCATAGCGAGGTGATGAAGAACGTTCATCTTGCTTGTAGTGAGGCCTTCAATGTTTAGATGAAAAATGGTGGGTCTTCGGAACTTGTTGGCAATGTGCCCTGAAAAGGGCAGTTTTATCCAGGAATTGCCCCGTCCTAAAAAGGATGTTTGCCAATTAGCATACCCACGCTGAACATCGGAATGGGTGGATACTCTTCCGTTTTGGTAGGTTTGTTTTTGGCCTTTCTTCAACACCAATGAACAGACTTACTCACGGCCCAAGCTGCGAGAAAGCACTTACCATTTGGGCCTGCGTAATGCCACTAGTTGGTGACGGAACGTGAGCAATCTGTCAGATTTTACCCCAAGTAGGGGTTGGACAAAATGGTAAAAGTCTATTGCTGTTGTAGACTTTTAACTCACGTTTGGATTCTCGTTTATTTAAATCAAAGGCTATTGTCACCATCTTGGTGTGACTGAGCTTCAATTTCCAGTCTGGAGACACGTCAAAGTGTATTCATGTCTTGACTTAAAGTCTCCTCTAGGTCTTTTCAGTTTCCAGAAGAATGCAACAATGCTAAATTTTCTGCATAAGCAAACTTTCTGAAAATCGTGGAGGGCAGATCGAATGTATAGATGTTGAAAAGGAGGAAAACCAAGACCGATCCTGAGGAATGCCGTTTTTCAGACGGCGTAGCCTGCTTTGCTTGCTGTCACTGGTGAGGCAACGTTGCCAAAGATTGTCATGTGCTGCTGTCGGATTGACAAATACAACACCAGCTTTCTTCTTAGCCTCGGACAATCCTCGATGTTCTGCTTAGCAGAACGAATTGATCCACAGTTCACTTTTCGCGTCGAAATCCAGCTTGCTCTTTTGCGATCAGTGGATCAATAATTCGTTCGACGCGGGCGTAGAGAAGCCCTCAAGAATTTATGTGTGGGACACAGAGCAGAAATATTGGTTGATAACCCATTGGGTCCCCCACATTTGCAATTGCAACTGCAAAAGCTCTCCTACAGATCTTGAGATTTTGAGTCGGCGCAAGCAGGAAGAAAGGAAGTCACGCAAGCAGGACTTCAAAGTAGCTCCAGCATGAATTATAGTCGGCAGCGTGGTCGAATGATTAGAGCGTCGCGTTTGTAAGCAACATGATCTCGATTCAAAACCTACTCGCGCTATTCTGTTGCGTTCTTAGTAAAGACACTTACGGCACCTTCCCCTGATTGGTGGTCTTGGCAAGCAGTTCTAAATTTTAGTCATATCTCTATAAAACTAAAAAACCAAAATAAAAAAAAATTTTAACCGGACAGCAATATCTTGGCCTCTCCGGAAGCAGGTTGGGGTAATTGCTTGCCCTATGTAATAACGTCTCCGTTGCTTTCCTGCAAGTCAGGATGATAAATATAAATATAAAATAAATAGAATAAAAATAAGCTCTGGGAAGATGGAATCAGGGCCCGGAGCTTTACCTTGTTTTAAGTGTTGGATGGCAGCAGTGAGTTTTCTCTGTGAGAAATCATCAAAAATATTTCACATTCACATTAAGCTTTCAAAATTAAAGATGGCAAGGAAACTTTTTGTCTGAACAACGATATTCTTTCCGAAGATTTGCAGGAAGAGTTTTTGGAAACGAAATGTAACTCCACTGCAAAAAAAGTTTGAAACCATGCCACTGACTAATTTTTGGAAGAAACATGTGCACATATACAAGAGTGTAGGTGCAATAACTATACGTAGACTCCATTCATTTTCATCAACTTACATGAGCGAAAATGGCTTTTCTTCCTAGATATAAAGACAAAACACAGGGACAAACTTGATTGTAAAGCCAATCAACACCGCCGGCTCTTAAGAATAACTACATAATTAATAACTAAAGACAAAGAAGTTTGCCAGGAAGAGTAAATTACGTCGAAAAGATAAGCACTTGGTTGTTTTGATTTATAAACCTGTTTAGCATTTGCAAGCATGTACGGTGGTGAAAACATTAATGCTGATAAGGAAAGTAAGCCAAATTTGTATGCCTTTATGAAACAACTGCAAGTTGAACTGGCGCAATTTAGAACTAAGGAAGAGGCCATGATGTCCCATTTAAAGAAAAGCAGCGTTCTAGAACAAGTAGAATAAGAATGCTCAACCCAAATACGTGGTTGTAGATGAGGGTGACGGAACTGGAAGTTCTGCTAGCGCAAATAGTTTGTCTCATCATCAGGGTTGAGGAGTCGGAGTCGGAGTCGGATTTGGTCGGAGTCGGAGATTTTAGGAAGGAGTCAGAGTCGGAGTCAGAGTCGGAGTCGGACTGTTAAGTAGACTAGGAGTCGGACTGTTAAGTAGACTAGGAGTTGGACTATTTTATCCGACTCCGACTCCTCATGTCCAATTTTTTTACATATTAGTGATATTAAACGCGCAACTTACGCGGCCGCGCGCGCCAGTGGAGTGGAGTGCAGTGCAGTAATCTTTTTAAGAGAACCTTGCCGCGTATCGCACGACACAGCGTGCGACTCGTAAAAAGTTTACATTTTAATTTGTAACCAAATAGTATTTTGCGTAATGCTATGCTCGGGCAGCCAATTTAGTTACTTCCCTTTCTTCAATCCAATGACAGGAAGCAAATGCCAGTTGCCTAATACATTTACTATCCTAAGCAGCCTCTTTTTATAATACGTGGTACCGTGACATACGAGTTTAGTTCGTTCCGTGACCGAGCTCGTACCTCAATTTGGTCGTATGACAAAGAGAATTTTTCCATTGAAATTAATCTAAATGCCATCAATCCGTTTCATCCTCCAAAATGCCCTCCCCCTTTTTTATTTTTGACGTGTATTTAAATAAGTACTTCCCCCAACAGAAGCGAGTGTTGAATGTCTGTTTTCATCACTCAGGCTCATCAGAACAGACCAAAAGGGCTGCAATAAAAAAGAAACTCACAAAAGCAATTTTGTTTTTACGAGCAAATTATTAAATTAAAATTTTTGAAAATTAAAACTTACTCTTCTTGCTCTATTCTTTCAAAAAAATATCAGCCAAAAGTTTAGAACCAAGGTGAATTTTTTAATAATCTCCTAATATGAATGTCTATAAACGGCAGGGAGCCTGCATGTTCAGTCTCGTACAAAATTACAATAATTGAAATATTCATGAGATAGAAACTACAGACTCCCTTTTATTTTGTTTACAAAATCCGACAAAATTCATATATACCGTAAAACCTCTAATTGAGCGCCACCCTGTTTTTTCAAAAATCGCCGTAAGCGATTTACTAACCCGGATTCCCTTGCGGTTACTATCGCTTCTTCAGAGATCCATTTTCTCTTGGGTTTTTTTTTTATTCCATGCTAATGCTGATGCTGAAAGAGGGATTTCGGGTTAGTTTCACCGCAAAAAGAAATCGCTTACGGCGACTTCTTGAAGAGACAGGGTGGCGCTAAATTAGAGGTTTTACGGTATATTCTTACTATCAATATATAACCATGAATTACTGTAAAGAAGATGGACTTCATGCCATCAAATTAATGACTGAAGTTTATTTGAGAGAAATAAGGATGAGCTTATTATTGGTATGGAAATGTCAACATTTTTCTCTGGAGTTTCTTTGTATGCAGTGGTGATTCAGGAAAATTCTAAAATTAGTCGTATTTTATTGTTTTTCTTGTCGTCTATAATTGTGGGTTTAAATTTTTAATTCTTTTATATATGGTTTTTTGTTTCTTTTGCTTTTATAAACTTTTGTTTTCAAATTTTCATTGTCAATAAATTCCCTAGTTGTTACTAACATTTCTAAAAATTTTTACAATTATAAAATTTTCATATTTACGTTGTAACCTCATTACCTACTAATAAAAACAAAACTAAGCCACCTAAACCAAGAAGCACCAAACTCGAGTTTTGCTCTTGTTAAAGCTCGTCAGTGATGCATACCTCATTGAATTTCGAACCGACTAGATGCAGTCCCACACGCCGGAGACAACACTCAGAGTCTAGTCCTACACTCAGGCCCTACACAAGTCATTTATTGTATTAACATTAAGGTTTGTCGCGAGTTCGATTTACCATGGGAAAAATAATAACTGTAAAATAGACTGGAGATAATATAATTATCTATAAAATACTTTGATGTTCAGAAAATGTAATAAGCATTAAGTATAGAATACATATTTAGTTTCAAGTTAGTTTTCTCAATGTGATTTGTATTAATGTTTCATTCAAACGCAGTAAGAATTATAGTTAATGGGTTGTGTATATAATATAATTATAACACTGTAGGAAAATCAATTCTTCTAAAGTGCTCGATAACAAAGTTAAAGCTTGAATTAAAATTAACAATAGCGAAATCATGGAAATAAAAACAAAGCTAAAACCCAACAGACTGTTTCACCCATAAAAGGGATCATCAGGGGTATCTAAAAAGTAAAATAAAATAAAATAAAGTTAAGATAAAACTGCCAGAAAGAATTGAAAACAATTGAAAAAACTGAAAAAACTTAAAAAACTTAAAAAACAATTGGAAAAACTGAAAAAAAACTTAAAAACTGTAAACGCTTATTAGATCGGAACATCTCATCACGGACTCTGCTGAACTAAACTGATTAAGATCGGCGAGAAAACACGAGAAAAAGGAAAAGCGCGCGAAAGAATTACAAATACAAATAATATTTCAAAATTTAAAAAAAACATTTTTTTATAAAAAGATTCTTCTATAAACTAATGATCCATAAATTTTTTTACGCTCTACCGGTAATCTTTTCGGCAGCTTGGCCAAGTTTAAGAATACATCTATGCGCAACATTATAGCATGTATTCTTTTAATATCTCGTAACAAAAGTAATTATTTGTTAATTAATCAATGACTTTAGTAAAATAATCGTTTAAACCCAAACTTTTGGTAGCGTTATTTTTCTAAGATACGAGTTTTCATCTGAAGCCTAAAAATTTATTTTAACTGTGTCCCCTTGATGAGCCTTACTGGTAAAACAGTCTGTTGGGATAATTTTAATAAAATGTTTTTTTTAATATTTGTGTTTTGATAATCAAGAATAATTGTTCTGACTATTGAAGCTATCGAGCACTCTTCTGAAGAGTACCAGTAATTAGCAGTTATATATGTATATACACTCATATACATAATTTTTTAAAGTAAACATATTTTTATGTATTTAAAAAACCTGACTTATTTTGTGTAACTAACAACTCGAAAGGATGTTTTTTGCTTAGTTAAATCTAATTTAAGAAAAATACTTTGCCCATACTAGGGAGTCGGAGTCGGAGTCGGGAGTCGGAGTTGGAGTCAGAGTCAGAGTCGGAGTCGGAGTCGGAGTCGGCATTTTAGAAATTCTCGGAGTCGGAGTCGGATCTTAATCTTCCGACTCCGCAACCCTGCTCATCATCACGAGACAGCTCAAACAACCACCAGGGGAGCGAACTGAAAACCAAAAACTTGTCATCCGAAGAAGATCCGCAGTGTTCTTCAACCCCTTGTTGTAAGTACGAATACCGTAGCTACTAGCCACGTGTTGATAATCATGGTGTTCCGTATAGCATGCATGACCACCATATTCATAATGATTCAAGCAGCTTGTTACATCAGATTTCTTCGTTTGCGTTTCCAACAGTGCCGTACTTGCCGCAACTGCAGTTACAAAAGTTTTCACGAGACATAGAACATTATCCCATATTTGTGCAAGAATTCCAGGCTTTTGCAGAATCGCAGTGCTATGATTATCATAGGAAGCTTTTATACTTACAAATGTATCTTGATGGCAAGCCTTCTAAATTAGTACAGAGTTGTTCGGCCTATCCCAATAAATCAGTGAGTTACCACCAAGCGTGGGAGCTACTAAATAGTTTTTATGGAAATAGTTTTAGATTAAAGAACAAGATTAGAGATGAGCTTGTAAAAGGTCCTCCCAGCAAAGCTGCTGCCTCGTTTGAATTAAATTACTTGGCTACTAAAATAAGTAGCTACAATGTTTGTTCGAGGCGACTGGAAGATTAGCTGAGTTTGATTCCCCTGGCATGTTGCGAGCTTTATCAAGACACAATTACCTATATGCGTGCGAGAAAAATTTGCTCAGTTGTCGTTTGACAAAGAAATGATTGGGGTGTCTGCTACGTTTTCGGATTTAACCAAACTAGTTTCTAACTCGGCTAAGTTTGCGGAAACCGAATGGGCTCAGCAACTGTTTAAGGCTCAAAAAGTTGATAGCGTGGAGAGAACTACGAAATCTAAGAAATTTGTTGATAACAGGCTTCCGTCGAACACCTTTCCTTTGTCTCAAAGACCAGTTGTGAAAGATGAGGCATCACATTTTAAATTGTGTTCGTTTTGTGAAACTAATCACCATATCTGGTGTTGTCCTGAATTGGTGATTATCCCGTTTCGGCGCGAAGATCTTTTGTTTCAGAGAAACTTTTGCGCTTTAATTGTTTTGGACCGGGACATAAAGCTGTGAATTGCAAATAGAAGAAAAGATGTCAGAAATGCAACAAGTTGTGTAACACGCTTCTTCATGAGAACACTCCTACCGTAAACCAAGAAGAGCCTGATCAAATGCCAGTAGTTGCTGTAACGAACAGACAAACGGTAAAACGAAAATATGATAAAACTTTGCTTAGTATGGTTCAACTGTCTGGCCAGACAATGAACATAGGTCTGTGAGGACGTACTCATTGTTGGACACAGGCTAGACAACTAGTTTATGCACTAAAGCACTAGTCGATAGATGAAATCTTTACGTGGTGGACAATTTCACCAAATCGAAAAGAGTCAATTCGCTTGGTAGTCCGTTAGATCAAGTTGGTCCGTTAAATATAAAAGGTTTAGAAAAGCATGAGGCTTACCAAGTCCAGCTTTTGGCCTTTGTTAATACATTATCTAACATAAAAAGACATTTACCACTAGATGACGATAAACGAAAATACAGCATCCAGAAATGTCTGTCGAAGACTTGAAAGCCCTCTCTATAATAGAGAAAACTACAAGAAAAGTGAGTAATTACTACATTAATGAAGTTACCTTGGAGAGACGACAAAGCAGTTCCATCAAATAACCGGGTGATGGCGGAAAAGCAGCATAAATCTTTAAAAGCTAAACTGCTTGCTAAAGACGAGCTGAAAAGCAAATACGCTGATAAGATTAACGAATATATTAAGAGCGGTCATGCCAGCTCAACGCTGAAAGATATCACACCAAATAAAACTTTTGATATTTACCGCACCACAGCACGGGAAATAAGTTCCGAGTTGTATTTGATTGTGCTGCTAAGTTTAAAGGCCTTTCTATCAATGAAAAACTTCTTCAGGGACCAGACTTAAATAATAATTTGATCGGAGTTTTCCTCCGTTTTAGGTAAGAATCTGTGGCCTTTGCCGCGGATATGCTTTCAATGTTTCATTAAATTTTAGTTGATGAGGGCAATCGCAATACTCTGCGTTTTCTCTGGTGGCAAAATGATGATTGGAATAAGCCACCTGTAGACTACCGAATGAATGTGCTACTCTTGGATCCACGTGCTATCCGAGTTACGCTGCGTTTGCGCTTCAGCAAACAGCTCGAGACAACATTACAGGAGCAAGGGAAGATGTTCTGCAAACGGTATTAAACTTTTATGTTGACGATTTATTGAAATCTTGTGCTAACGTTAAAGAAGCTAAAATTTTAATTAATCTGTTGAACGCACTGCTTGAAATTCATCTGACAAAGTTTGTTGTAGCAAGTAAGCAGGATATTTTAATGTCTCTACCCGATCGCGATCAGGCACCCAAAAACACAGGGCGTCTGTATCCAAGAAGATCATGTACAAAAGGCCCTAGGAGTTTATTGGAACACAGGTTCCGACCGATTATAACAGTAAAAGTAAGTGTGAAGAAAAGATCAATCACTTGAAGAAGACTCCTCTCAATGATCAACCAGGCACATGATGTATTAGGTTTAGTTCAACCACTTATTCTGCCAGGTCGTAAGCTCCTCCAACAGGCTTGTCGTGATCAAACGGGATGGGATGATCCGCTTCCAGATAAAATTTTTCAACAATACAAAAGGTGGGTGTGTGGTTTAAAAGAATTCAGTAATGTTTCTGTTCCCCCAGCTTTAAGCTACCAGGTCTGGTTTGCACACGTAAAAAAAGCATTTATTTTGTGACGAAAGTACCATTGGTTATGGAGCCGTTTGTTATATTTGTACAATTGGCGCAGACCATACCACGAATTGCACTTTTTGCATGGGAAAGTCTCGAGTGTCTCCCGTGATACCTGTTGGCGTATTACTGCCTCCATTATTGCCGTAAAACTCAGTACGTTTGGATGCAGCAGTTAAAATTTGAATTTGATTACGTGTATCATTGGACTGATGCAATGATTGTTTTACGGTACATACACAACATAGCGCTGCGGTTTCATACATTTGGTGCAAATCATTTACGTTTAATTAAGTCACTGAACAATACTAAGCAATGGCGGTACGTACCGATAAAGTGCAATCCAGCCGACGTAGTCTCTCGCGGTTTAATGCCAAACAAAGCTAACACTACCGACTTATGGTTCAATGGACCCAGTTTTTGTTCAATGGCTATGAGCACTGGCCTGAACAACCTGATTTTAACGAGATACTCTCACCTGACGATGAAGAAGTGAAGAATGAAAAAGAAAGAGAGTAGGTTTTGAATCGATATCATGTCAATCACAAACACGGCGCTCTAACCACTCGACCACGCTGCCGACTATAATCCTTAATGGAGCTGCTTTAAAGTCCTGCTTCCGTGAGTTTCTTTCTTCCTGGTTGTGTCGTGTTGTTACCGGTGACAGCAAGCAAAGCAGGCTACGCCGTCTGAAAAACAGCGTTCCTCTCAGGGATCGGTCTTGGCTTTCCTCCTTTTCAACTTCTATACGTACAACCAGTCACCACAATTCTCAGAAAGTTTGCTTATGTAGATGATTTAGCATTGTTGCATTCTTTTAGAAACTGGAAAGACCTAGAGGAGACTTTAAGTCAAGACATGAATACACTTTTGGCGTGTCTCCAGACTGGAAATTTGAAGCTTTGTCGCACTAAGACTGTGACGGTAGCCTTTCATTGAAATAATCGAAAATCCAAACGTGAGCTAAAAGTCTACAACAGCAGTATATTTTTACCATTTTGTCCACCCCTACTTATCTTGAGGTAAAACTGGACAGATCGCTCACGTTCCGTCATCATCTAGTGGCATTGCGCAAAAAACTATTTTCGCTCGTCACGCTGCTGAGGCAAATAGTAGGCTCAGAATTGGATGCTGATGCCAAACCACTGCAAACAGCTGCCCTATCTCTGGTCTACCCAACAGCTGAGTACTGCGCACCAGTCTGGTATTGCAGCGCTAACACTCGCCTCATAGATTGTGTCTTGAATGACGCCTTGCGTATAGTCACTGGATGCTTGCGCGTTACTCCTTAACGAATCACTTACTTTTACTTTCAACCCTCCAGCTTGCTGAGCTTCGCCAACTAGGAGCGACCACTTTCTTCAGCTTATCATGGATCTTTGCTGATATATATTGATATTATCCTGTATGATCTTTTATCCTCTATGATCTTTTAAGTGGGTCCTCAGATGCTCGCTAAGAGAGACTAGGATCTACGAGCACGTCCTACTAACGACTAAGATCTACCGCAGACCACGTTCTAATAACGTATCCCATTCATTGAGCATCACGTGGAGCGTGAGGTCTTAGAGTTTTGGATGATGAAACTCGGTGCTGACCACCATCACTGGCAGCATCTGATTCGGGTAGTACAACAGCCTTCTTCTTCTTCTTTCGGCTTTTCCCTTTAATCAGGGGTAGCCACAGCGTATGATGTTTCTCCAAACGGTAGTATAACAGCTTGAAGCAGTAAAATAATAAACCCTCGACCCCAGTCCTATTTGTGTCTGACCCGGACTACATGTGCTTCCAGGCCGACAACGACGACGACCTTAGAAGCTGCAATAAATATTTTTTTAACACGTTTAAGTTTTTTTGATAACATCAATAACCGCTAGATGCGCTGATGTGTTACGAAGACCAATTTGCCACTTTTTGAAATTATCAGGTTAAAGCTGTTTCATTAATTCAAACATAAACTTGTACTTGACTGTCATTATGTTAACTTTAATATTTGTTAATCATTACGCAGTCAAAAATCTTCAACAAGAAAAAATACTAAAGGCAAAATTTGGAGCATTGCCTTTTCGGCATCAAAATAAAAATTTTGTTATTTTTCAACATGCTTTGCGGTTGGTTGTAATTGGTAATTTGGTTTGATTTTAAGACGCCAAATTCAACAGAACAATACGCGTCTTATTGTTTCAAAAACACGATACAAATGCATTGTTCAAATACAATAGCTTTAAACTGTTGATCATACCGCAGATATTCGATAGTCTACCGATAATTAGAATGTTATAAGTAAGGCAATTTTTGCAACTTTCGCAACTTTTTTTAACAGTTTTGTAAATACTCAGAATTTATTTTGTGTGATGTTTTAAGTTGTTTTCAGGAACTTTATATTGCAACTTTTTTCTTTTTTACGTGAAACTTTTATTAAGTATTACGTAAAATGTACAGGTATGATTTAAACTTTAAAGCACAGAAATACGTTATGTAAATTGTATGTGGATCACTGATGTGAACTGAATAGTGACCTAAAAGGAATTGTAGAAATGACTAGGCCAAACATCAGTTCAAAACATATGCCAATTGTTAAATTGCCAAGCAACTTTATGCCTGTGAAATAAAGTTTTAGCATGCTACATAAACAGTTGGCAAAAATTTTTCCCGGGACAATGTTTGAAAATATTTAGAGTTATATGCAAATAAATCGCTTGATTAAATCATTGTTGTTTAAAATGGTTGTACATAAATGCGACTTTTTACTGCAACTTCTGTTAAAAATAAATTCAAATTTCTCACTATTTTATTGCAACAAAATCTTGCCCTAGTTATAGATCAACCTATTTCGTCCTTTTGCTTTAACATGGAAAAAAAATAGAAAGAGATAACTCATAGTAGAACCACATTTTACAAAAAATTTTTTGACCTATAGCCTACCTAGGTTTTAAATAGAGAGTCCGTATCTTTTTGTACGTACAATATTAGATTTCAAGGAATACAAAGTTAATTTATTTCTTGTTTTCGTTTGCAAAAATTCTACCAAGATTACATGTAAACGACTGAACTATCGTTATCAGTTACTTCAGAAATATTAAAATTTACATAAAAGAACCTAAGAGAGGAAAAAGCTGTGAAGTGTCTTTTTCAAAACAAAACAAAATAACGAGAGTAAGAGTTGAATTAAAACTGTATCGATCGTGTTTGCCTTAATATTGGCCATAATGCAAGACTTTGAAACTTTTGTGAATAATGCTGTAATACTGTGACATTGAATTAAACTTTTAAAACTAAATAATATAAGAAATAAAGGATATGAAAATCAATAAAAACATAATTTTTGCTTTTTGATTGATAAATATTATTATTTCAGCAATCAAGGTTCTCTTACTAGGCGTTGCTAAAGTCTATAGCAAAGTGATTAAGTTTAAAAACAAAGCAAATTATATTGCAATTTTAGGGCACGAAGATGCTTCAATCATAGAAAAAAGTACGACCAGAAAAAAAATTAAGCGATATTTCTCAAACTTGCTGCGGGCCACGCGATCAAAAACATCCGGGTAAATTTTATTTTCAAAAGTTGTTTAGAAAAAAAAAGCAAAAAAGGTTGAGAATCTATGGGTTAAGGAGTGTTGCCTCGTTGTCATAGGGCAGCTCTCGTACTGATTATTATTTCCAGCCTCTTCTTAATCGAGTGGCATTGAAGTGTCCAGAAACATGATGTTGATCAAGGCACTTACTTGTTTTCTTATTGCTGAGTTTGGTTTTTACTGTATTTTGACATTGAAAACTTGGAAAAAAACTTAACAACCCTTTCAGCAAATTGCCATAATTAAGACTAAGTTTTTCATTTGAAATTCAATTCTTTGAGCAAAAATAAAAACAAAATAAAAATACTTATTGTTTTTGACGACAAAGTTTAGATATTCAAGACCGCAAAAAATTGATATTAGGCTTGAATTTTAATTAAATTTTAAAACATATATAATTTTTTAAAGTTTTTTTTCTATTTGCTGTAACTTTTTATATCACTACTAACTGTCCCCAAGTTACCTAAATTTATTTATCGAAAATTGCTGCGATTTATACGAAAGTTTACGGTTTTGTCGAAACTTTGTATCTTTCAACGAAAGCATCGTAAATTTACAAACTCTTATCTTCATTTTCAACCAGTATTTTTTCATTGTGGTGATCTCATTTGAAAAACGGTTCGATTGCAGTTTAATGAAGCTTTAAAAAATTTATACTCTTGAAAAAACTTTTGGAGTTTGATTTTTCGTGTTTTGAGATCAAAATCATTGGCAATTGTTTATTATTTGTTTAAAAAAAACTTATTTTCAAGTAAACTTTACAAATTTTTAATCTACAACAAATATTTGGACAAGGTCATGTTATGGTGTTGCAGCTGCTTTACGTGTTTACTCCAATGGGCGTGTACTTACATTTTATTGTTGTAACCAAGGGGTGGGCACAACTTTTTAGTTCGCTGGTCGCATTTACAAGTTAATTTTGTTTGCAGGCCGCAATATCTCTAAAGGTAATTTTGTTTGCAGGCCGCACCATCTCTAAAGGTAAACACTTTGATTCCTTTTTCGGTTTCTTAATTTTCTTTCCCAATATGAAATAATCTTAAAAAAAGATCCTCACTTTCAATTAATCTCTAGAATTTCCTTTTTCATCCCAAAAACGTAGTGATCCTAATTTTGGACATTTTTTTATATAGATCACCACGATTGAAAGCAAAAAGAGAGTAAGGTAATTTGTTTTAGGCTTTTGCAAGCCGCATGCGGCGCGCAGACCGTAGTTTGTCCACCTCTATTGTAACCTATATGATTGTTATAACTCGCACTTTTAAAATCATATACTGTCAAGGTCATTTTCTTCACCATTAATGAAAAATATCAAACACAAATCAAATCAAATCAAATATGTATTTGTTTTGTTGCGAGCAAATTAACTATATCAAACATACAATAAAACAATATGCACAGGATTACTTAGAACAAGGAGACAGCGAAAAAACCATGCGGCTATCAAGTCAACTGCTACCTTAAATGTTGTAAAATATAATATCCTATAAGTAAGTTTACTTGCTTTTCACGCATTTATGCAATAAATAAACACAATCAAACTAAAAAGTCAGTGGTAACAAAAGAAAGCATACAAGAAATGAAAAAATAAATACAAAATAAAAAACAAAAAGACTATAAGGTACAAAGTAGTTTCTGTTTTTGATAATATTGGTCTAATTTCGTAAATCAATGTAGTTTCCGTTCTAAATTAAAAATGTATTAAGTAGATATTATTTGTACTTTTTTTGAATAAATTTGGCAAAAGTTTTTTCATTTTATTTAATATTTGAAGCCATATATTCGGCACTTTAATTTGCATTTGTTTCTTTCCTGTTCTGTTTGGGCTCTATGGATAAAGTAGTTATTTGGCGATGATAATCGTGTTTCATATATAAGTAATTTTGAAGTTTGCTTATAGTTGTTAAATTGTGTTAAATTTTGATTTGACAAGAATCTGTGCATGTAGTTTCTAACTTCAAGTTTATAAATATTAGATATTTTAAATAAATTTAGATTTTTGAAAAGCGGCTGTATGTGAGCGTTATATTTGCTGAATTTCATTGAGTGAATTATTTTTTTTTACAGTTTTATTAATGGATTCAATGCTTTTCCTGCTGCTTCTTCCCAACTTGTAATGCAGTATTGTTAAATTATTTTATTATTCTAAAAAAAAGTTTTAAAGTCAGTTAAAAAAGTAGATTTTGATTAAAACAGTAATCACAGTCGTTGGTTTTGTGCCAAGCCTAGTAGTGTAGCTGCTGCTGAACCAAGTTGTTATTATTTACACTAATATACAATAAATTGCTTCAAAAGCAACACAAGTTTTCTTTGAGAGTTTAACAATAATTTTTTTTACTTTTTTCTTAGCCTAGAAATGTGCTTAACTTTTGTGACAATTTCAAACCAAATTAAGGCTCGTTTTCTTCTAATTCAGTGGTTCTCAACTTGTGTGCTGCGAAACTTTTTAAAAAACATTAGGCTATTGCTCCGCAACCTTTTTTTAGTGGACACTACTTTTTAGAAACAAAAATCAAGATCTGCAATCTGGTTCAAGTGTGCCGCAGGCGCGAAAAGATTGAGAAGCACTGTTCTAATTCCTCAGTACAATTTATAGCTTTGTCACTTTACAGAAAAAGAACGAGTTTCAATAATTAATTGATTGTGTGTATTTTAATTATGACGCCATATTAACTCATTCAAAATCAATTTCCTTGCAATTAAGTCATTATTACGCAATTGTCATAACTGGGCGATTGTTTCAAGTTTCACTTCTGCGGTCTTTTAAAAGTTTCCAAAGAGTTTGAAAGAATGGAACCAGCGAAACAGTGAATAAGTTTGTCAAAAGCAGGAATTGCAGAAAATATTTTAAAAAAAACAGGTTTAAATCTTCAAACAAATTTTTTTTACATAGCCTTAGAGAGAAAAAATTTGGTGGGCGCAAAAGAATTTTGCCAGTATTTTATGCGCGTTGATGTCAGAAACACGATTTTTCACCATTTCACAAATAAGCTCAAACATTTGTGAAAATATTAACTGAAAACCAAACAAAAGAAAAAAATCAAATAAAAAAGTAATAATTTTCAATCAGAGGCAAAAACTTATTTTGACTACATTTACAGTCGACACCGTGGTCGAGCAGTCAAGAGCCCCATGACTTTGATCGAGTAAAAATGGTCTCTGTTCAAAGTCTACTTGCGCCATTCGGTTGTGTTCTGGGGAAATACCCTTTACGACAGTTTCTCCTGGTTGGCGGTCTTAGAGAGCAGTTCTAAATTTCAGTCATATCTCTTAAAATTAAAAAACCTTCCAAAAAAACAAACCGGACAGCAATATCTTGGCATCTCCAACAGCAGATTGGGGTAATGGTTTCACTTTGTATGCCGCCGTAAACGCTTTCTTGTGAGTCAAGAGGATAAATATAAAAATAAGAATAGGTGAAAACTGAAAAAAAATTATCTGATTTCGTAAAACTAATTAAAAGTTTTGTGCCAACCAAAATAGGTCGAAGGGGGAAAACCTTTTTTTTTATGGGTCCCAATGATCAAAGCTAAAAATCCTTTTCCGAAGAGCATTTTACAAGTTGAAGAAAGCTTGTCCAAAAAAATAATGCTTTTGCAATTTAACTTATATATATATATATATTATACTAAATCTATTCAATCACAGTTTAAAAACCACATCAGTCTGTTTCATCCTATAGAATTGCCAGGTGGTTAATTATTTGAATAGAATCAACAGTATATACTGTACATATCAGTGACGTGCTGTCAGGGCATGCAAGTCATGCGTTGCATGACCAACAACCTTTTGCGTGATGACCTTTATTTTTTAACTTAATGAAAAACAGGAGTGTTTTGGGACGAAATTAGGAAAATGTGAGGCTGGCCTGAGACGAGGACTTTTTTTTAAAGAACATTACAATTTTAGGACGAAAAATGTAAAATCTTGGAATGATTTTAAGTAAAGACCTTTTTTTTAGAGAACAACATGATTTTGGGACGAAAAGTAAGAAATCTGGGTCTGATTTCAAGTGAAGGCTCTTTTTTTTTAGAGAACACCACATTTTTCTGATAAATACCAGCAGCATTTTTCTGATAAATACCAACCAAAAAAATTTTGAACAAGCTTCTACATATACAGTATGTACAAAGTTACTAACTTTATTATAGTTTTTATCTAGTGTAATCGTTGATATCGGCCCACTTTGCTTTCTAAATTGTGTTTTTTTTTTACTTTCTTTACATTTACTTTCTAAGTTGTGTATATTAATTACAGTATAAATTAAAAGAATATTTTTTTAATCAATTAATCACAAAAATTTGTTTTTCAGTATCGAAAAAACACTCAAAGTGCTGCAAAAAAGAAAAGAAAAAATGTCTGAGTCATGACAATCATTAGTTTTTGATTTTATTTTTATGTTTTTGTTGCGTTGATGTTTCCTAAACGGTTAGTTGTGACTCGGAATAATATCAATTATCATAAAAAAAGCTGAAAAAGTTTGAACATAACGGAATAACAAAAAAACACAAAACTTTTTGCGAACTAAAAAGAAAAAGTGAGTACAACTACCTATAATCTCAAATAAGCCTATTGTAAGTCATTGGCGGCCTATAATAATTTGCAAAATGTAAAAACATAAAATGCAGTTTTCAAATGAAATCGAAAGCTTTTTGTGATTATTTGAAAAAAAGTTATAAAATATCATCACGTAAAATTTACAGTGCCGGTTTTTTCCGTTCTGTAGCATTTCAGAGAATATTTCTTCATCGAGATCGACGCAAATCGGTGTTATTTTAAAAGTTTTACAAGAATATTATGACATTTGATAGAAATCTGATTGCAAGTCCGTTGAGAACATAGAGTAAGATAGGCTTTAGTTAATGCTTTTAAAAGAAAAAAAGAGGATTTCATAAAATGATCTCTTGTAATTTATTAATTAACTTTATCCCAACAGTTTTATTAATAGTTGTAATATTTGCAGTCATTATTGTTTTTGCAGTAGATTTTACTAGGAAAGACTTTATTTTTAAAAAATACTGATGTATCGGGTAGCAATAACTAGCAATTAAACTAGTAAATTAAACTAGCGTTTTTAAACTTTATTTTTGTATTTATATCGTAAATCAGGTTGCTTATTAAGGAATATCAAATTCTTAATGCAGAAAAAATGAATGATAATTTGAAAATAAGGGCCCTATAAAAAGAATCATCTAAATAGTCTACAGCAGTTTTCTTTTTAAAAATTATTGTCTTTTTCTACAAAAATTTCTTTCAATCTCTTAGGAGACTATTCGTATACCTTTGTGAAACTCTACTAATCTGGACACTCATGGGGCTGCTGTCAAGAAGGCGTATTACTGCGGTGGTCATTTTAGCGGATTTTGTTTTGCTATCATAAAGTTTATATTAATTGAACATGAAATCTTAAGAGCAGTAGAAAAATTCAGATATAATCCTACTAGTGCTTCAAAATTTAAATTATAAATATATATGTAATCTTGAGATCACAAACACTGTGCAGAATAAACCTTGAAACATATTTCAAGCACAATATCTGCAGTTTACGTTGACTTCAACTAGTAGTTTTCAACCAGAGGCGTCCGCTTAATCAGTTACGCCGGCAGGGCAAAAATTTGTTAAACCATAAAGATTTAATATAAAATGAATCTATTTATAGGCCTAATCATTTCCATGGTTTTTCATTGAATGAAACTAGAAATGTCAGAAAGTACTTTTCCATTTTGTTTAACCCTATTTTTCTCAACCTTTTAACTCCTCAACGTGGGCTTCAGAATTCCACCAAGCTTTTAGTATTATGAATTTTGATGATCACAGTATTAAATTTCCGAGAAGACCACAAATAGGACAGCTTTATGTAATATTTAGGTCCGTAAGTTGCGCCGACAAGTCGTTTCTGCGGCGTGATGCGCAAAGAAAGTACTTTTTGCGAAATGCCAGACGGCGGTGACAAAAGCGAGTTATGTGTTTTGTTTTATACGCGATCTATCCGTATTTACCCCAACATAAGTCGTAACTGGACATAACGGTAAAAGTCAATATATTTTTTTACCTCATATTTTTTATAATCTGGAGTTGTAGAAGGCAGAACATATGCATTGATGTTAAACAGAAGGAAAATCAAGATAGATCAAGGAAAAAAGTCATTGTCCTGATGGTGCAGACTTTTTTACTTACTGTCGCGTCAGTAAGAGTGAAGCGTCTGTTTCGGACAAGCTCCATAATTCTTTGAACCTTGTTCTTAACAAGCAGAAGTTTTAACAGCTTGTAGTTAAAGCCAAGATACCAAACAGAGTCGTATGCAGCTGTCCAATCAACAATAATCGCACGGTTCTTTTTCTCGAGAAAAACTCGATGTTTTGTAAGGAACAACTTGATCTAGTATAACTTTTTGCGTCCAAACACAGTTTAATCTTTAAAAAGCAATAGATCTATTGGTTTGATGCAAGCATACGTAAGTCTCTCCAAGATCTTGTAAAAGACACAGATAGAGATATCTGTCAGTAACTCTTTCTCAACATCGCGTTTTAAATTGCGACTACAAGCGTTTTTTTCGGATTTTGAAATTTTGAGTTGACACAAGCAAGAAGAGAGAAAGTCACATAACCCAGACTTCAAAGCAGCTCCAGGATGGAATATAAACTCTGAGCAGATAGAATCAGGGCTTCAAAGTTTCACTGGGTTTTACGTGAAAAAAAACATGTAAACTTCCAAGGTCATCGATAAGTAAGAGTCTAGATTCATTTTATTGCAAAGTATCCCAATTAATAAGTCATTTTATACTTACAAAAACATCAGAATAAAGTAGAATAAACATATTAGACCAGAGATCATCAAATTTTTTTGAAAATGATGTTTTGAAGTTCAAACATACAATTAATTTCAAAAGTTTTGACTTTGACCACAAAAAGATTTTGGCTTGTCGTTTAAATAAACAGTTTATTTTGAACTTGAAGTGAAGACCTTTGTTTGGTCTTTATATGACTTTCAAATTTATCAAACAGTTTGCTATACATAAAGATCGTTTTTTAACCTCGGCTTGAAAACATTTTCCGGGAAAGAAGTCGTTGTTATACTTACTCGGCACACACCTAGGGATGTAGGCTCTTGCATTTCTCAACAGAATACAAAAAAATCATTCTTACAATCGTATGGCACGTCTTGTTTGTTTTCTTTTTCATATATTTTTTGTTTGTCTTCTTCATCTCTTTTTTTTTCATATGTCTTTATTTTTCTAAAAATATAATCTATGTCTTCTTTTTCCGAAACCTGCATTGGAAACCTATGAGCTATTTAAAAAACTTTTTTAAGCAAGTAAACTTAAATACAAAAAATTTGCTACAATTTTTTTGGGGAAAGAAAGATTTCAAACTAGAATGGGACTCTTAGTTTAAATCTCAATTGAATGACTATATATGTATTGTATTAAATATATTTGATGCAGGGCGGGAATATACTAAGCTTGATAAGAATATTCACGATATATATAGCATAAAAAAGGTTATTGCAAAGGTTGAATTTTTTACTAATTAATTGATTCAAACAGCCTTTGTTTTAATTAGTTAATTAAACAACAATTATTTTTTTCCAAGCAGTCACCAAAAGCTCAGAAAAAGAAAATGCCATTTTACATAAAATAGGTTTGTCGTCGCCTCCGGCATGCGACCTTTGGCAATCGACATAGTCTGCGTAGTCACGCAAGATCAATACGTTAATAAAATCAATGTCGCTTAATTAAATCATGAAATTTAAATTCCAAGTTTTGCTTCGATACCAAACAAAAATATACAAATTTGGTAAAAACATCTATTTTACTCTTAAACCTCTGCTCGGGGACACCTAAAATAGTGCCGTTCTATTCAGCAAGTCAAATTAGGAAAAGTCAAGAAATTCTAGAGGTTTAGCCAAACAAATAAAGTAATTAGATACGTTTTTACAAAGACCAAACTTCAAAAGCCCGGTCATTGAGGAGAATAGAGTTAAGCTAAAATTGTCCTGGGCTCAAAAAATTGGACACCCCTGATGTGAACAATACTTTGCACAATTTATTGTTTTTATGTAAAACAATGAGATTAAAATATTTTGAAGTTTAACCAATCTTGTTAAATTTTTTTTGTCAAAAGGTTACTTTAGTTCAAAATCAAGAATTTTGATGCAGCAAAAATTACTTGTTGGTTTTGAAATATTGGTAAATACTGTTTATAAAATTAAAAAACCGTGTTATTTTTCAAATTCTGGAAACTCTTCTTGCGTAAGCATTCAGAATTTTGATGTTGTAAAACAATTTAAAAGTAAAAAATTTAATAGAACTCTGAAAACTCACCTTAAGTGAGAATGCAGAATTTCCATGCTATACAAATATTTGTCAATTTTAAAAGTCCCAAAACCATATTTTCATCTCTCTATTTATTTTCCTGACTCGCAGGAAAGCGATGCAGGCGCTAATACACAAGAAAAGCAATTATCCCGACCTGCTTTTAAAGATTCCAAAATATTGCTGTCCGTTTGAAATTTTTATTTTGTTTTTTTAAATTTTTTAGAGATATGACTGAAGTTTATAACTACTTGCCAAGATTGCCAAACAGAGGAAAGTGTCGTTAAGTGTTTTTCCCAAGGACACAACAGAATGGTGCAAGTAAGTTTTAAACCGAGACCATGTCAGTCACAATCACGGCGCTCCAATTACTCGACCGCGCTGCCGTGTTATTACTTAAACTCTAAAAATTCACCCTACCTTAGCATTTGAAATTTCGATTCTGTAAAAATAACTTTACGTAAAAAAACGTGTTATTAAATAAAACTCTGGAAACTCACCTCGGGTGAGAATGCAAAATTTCGATGCTGTAAAAATAATTGTTGTTTTTAAAAGTCCAAAAAACTGTTTTATTTTAAAATTTCAGAAAGTTATTTGTTATCTTTGTACGGTACAAATAATGTTACTTTAATTTTGTCAGTTTGGTTGTTAGAAAATAAGCATAGCATTATTTTGTACAATCTACTGAATAGGACTTTGAATGTGAGCACTTTTGCATTCATGGTTACCATGTTCCAGAGTAACGTCATCAGTACAGATATAACCAATTAAACGTAAATATAAATCATGTTCACCAGAAAAAGATTTTACCAAATCGAAGATATTGCTAATATGCTGATTGAGAATACTATTTATTACTTCCGTCAAGAAATTTTCCTAATTTATGCTGATTGCAATTATATAAAGTCATAGCTTTATTACCCAAAAAGGGCAATATAGTTTTGGCCGTGTTTTAGCCCGAATCATGATGTTCTAGCACTTCACAGATATGAGAATAAACTTCATCCCAATTTTATGGTGAAGACCAACAAAAGGTCTTCGATTCCAATCCGTGTTCAATTTCACCATTTTTGTCACCAAATTAAGGTAAAGTCTAAAAAAAGTCTCTGATTGCTGGATTTTGGTCCCAAAAAAATAGTGATTACTAAAAAAGTCTTCAACTCAAATTTTACTCGTTTTTCTGCATTTGGAAATTTTATGCTGGATTAGTTCGTTTTTGATGCATAAAAATTTGTTTTGCCCGAATAAATTTTTGTCGCCTGCCAAAAATTTTTGATTTTTCCCAAATTTTTGTGACTGGAGGGACGGTTGCCTTTATATATAGTTTTGGCCGTGTTTTTATAATTGCAATCAGCATAATGCAATCAACATAAGTAAAGCTATGACTTTATATAATTGCAATCAGCATAAATTAGGAAAATTTCTTGACGGAAGTAATAAATAGTATTCTCAATCAGCATATTAGCAATATCTTCGATTTGGTAAAATCTTTTTCTGGTGAACATGATTTATATTTACGTTTAATTGGTTATATCTGTACTGATGACGTTACTCTGGAACATGGTAACCATGAATGCAAAAGTGCTCACATTCAAAGTCCTATTCAGTAGATTGTACAAAATAATGCTATGCTTATTTTCTAACAACCAAACTGACAAAATTAAAGTAACATTATTTGTACCGTACAAAGATAACAAATAACTTTCTGAAATTTTAAAATAAAACAGTTTTTTGGACTTTTAAAAACAACAATTATTTTTACAGCATCGAAATTTTGCATTCTCACCCGAGGTGAGTTTCCAGAGTTTTATTTAATAAC